>OY282514.1:23168939-23739391 GCA_958296145.1 Hydrotaea cyrtoneurina | reverse complement strand
ACATCTTCCGACAAAATTTCAGCTTTTTAGCGTTGGTCGTTCGCACTCTATCGTGATTTCAACAGACAACAGACGGACGGACGGACGGACGGACAGACAGACGGACATCGCTAGAATGTCTTAGAATGTTACACTGACCAATAATATATATACTTTATAGGGTCGCAGATCACTCTTTCGAGGTGTTGAAAACGGAATGACAAACTTAGTATATACTCCATCCTATGATGGAGTGTATAAAAACATCATGACGATGCAGATTTTTCGTATGAAAGTAAGAAAAAATATAAGGAACTCGCAATAAATAGTGAAAATATAAAAATGTTCACATTTGACTTACAACAATGTCTTCCGACTCCTTATTTACGTGCTGCTTTGTTATTTATTTATTTATTAATTACAATACAAAGTAAATTTATATTCTAATTTTTGGTCCAATGGTAAACCGGGAGACAAAGACCATATGTTTAGATTTTTGCAGCGACAGACCAAAGCCTCTGGTGGGAATCGAACCCACAACCCCCACGCTGATAGGCAAGCACGCTACCAACTCGCCTACCGGGCGCTTTGTTTTTTTACAAGAGACCATTGTGGACTTTTAACTTAACCGTACATGATGGAGCAACGAAAAAAGCCTTGTGCTATATATGGAACGAAACCATTGCAAAGCGGGGTGCAAATGATATTGGGTCTTGCTTATTTAAATGTCTGTTGGATTTACCAAATTCAGTTCGTCATATTGTTTTATATAGTGATTCATGTCCTGGTCAGAACCGCAACTCATATCTTTGCGCAATGTTTGAGAAAGTTTTGGAAGATCACGCAAGTATTCAACTTATTGATCATAAATTTCTTGTCGTGGGTCATACGCATCTTGAGTGTGATACTGTACATGCGCAAATAGAAAAGAAAAGAAAAAATTTCTTCGGATCTATTGAACATTCACACGATTGGGCAAACTTAATATCGGCGACCAATAAAAATTATATTGTCCATGAATTAAGACAAGAGGATTTCTTCGATTTTCGTGCACTACTAAAGGACAAATATACATGGAGGTCACATAGCATTTCAGGTATAATTTTAAATACCTACATTCTTTTAAACACAATATTATTTTTTAATCTTCTGATTTTTAGGTGAGAAGTTTGAGTGGAAAAACGTTCGATGGCTAAGATACGAAAAAAGCAAGCCAGGAGTTTTGCAGTACAAATTGTCATTACACCCAGAAGAGTCATTTCAGATGCTAGATATAAACTCGCGTCGCCGTAAAGAACCATCTCCCCAATTGGCCAAAAGCTACAATTCCCCTTTGCCTGTATCACAAAATAAAAAGAAAGATTTGTTAGATATGTTGCCATTAATTGGTACAAATTACCACAGCTTTTATCACAATATTAAGGCGGAAGGTGATATCCCCATTGAAGTTCACCCAGATCTTGACGAAGATGAAGATGAAGTAATTCAATAATATAATTATGCTTTTAAAATGTGTAGAGTTACAGTTTTTATTTCCTTCCTTTTGAATACTTTTTTGTTAAACTTATAATTTGTTTTCCCTATAGAAATATAATTTTGTACCAATATTGTCTAATTGAATTCAAGTATTTATGTAATATTAAATACAATAATATTTGTTAAAATAACCTATTTCGACTTTTTTTATTAGTTCCATTTTAACAAAAAAACTTGCCTTGAGATAAGCGCAAAATATGAATCACGTTTTTGTTTAAAACCATTGTCACAAAACAACTTGTTTAATGTAGGTTAATTTTTTTGTTGAAAACAATTTCGACAAAACATCCTATCTTTTTTTTCTTAATTTTTCTGAAAATCTGTTGGCATTAGAATAGAATTATTGATATCTTCACATCAATTTAGTATTTAAATTTAATACTACACTTTCACATTTTCACCAAATATTTCAAAATCAAAGTTGTTAGATATTTTAACAGTTTTTTCGTTCTCCTGTAAAATTGCAGGTTTTGAAAGAGGTTGTTTTGTCAAAAGGCCACAGATATATTTAAAACCTATTGGAATCTTGGAGACTATAGCAAACGACGTCTATTTATTTCGCAAATGATTGCTATAGAGAACAAGAAAACTGCGACTCTTATAAAAGCTTCGAGACCACGAAACCGACAATATGTGTACAAATACCATTGTGAAAAAAATGGACAAAAGATTCGGGTATGTCATAAATGCTTTCTAAAAATATACGGAGAAACAATCCAGGCTATTAAAACAGTGAATTTACATAAAATAAAACGAATTTCTGGAGGAGTTATACCAGCTGATAGACGTGGAAAACATGATCCACCCCATAAACTGTCGATTGATAAATATAATGAAGTTATAGATCATATAAACAGCATTCCGAAGTACGAAAATCACTACAGTCGTCGACATACCAATCAATTATATTTTGAACGTGGTCTTAACTTGGCAACATTATACCGGTTATATACTGAAAAATACTCTGATTGTGTATCGGAATCAAAATATAGAGATATATTTACTACCCTGGATATTAAGTTCAAGAAACCTCAGATTGATCTGTGTAATACATGCGAACTCTTTAAATCCAAAATAAGAAACTCTGTCGACGAAGATGAAAAAAAATCGATGAAGTTACAACAAAAAAAACATCATGACGATGCAGATTTTTCGTATGAAAGTAAGAAAAAAGATAAGGAACTCGCAATAAATAGTGAAAATATAAAAATGTTCACATTTGACTTACAACAATGTCTTCCGACTCCTTTTTTACGTGCTGCTTTGTTTTTTTTACAAGAGACCATTGTGGACTTTTAACTTAACCGTACATGATGGAGCAACGAAAAAAGCCTTGTGCTATATATGGAACGAAACCATTGCAAAGCGGGGTGCAAATGATATTGGGTCTTGCTTATTTAAATGTCTGTTGGATTTACCAAATTCAGTTCGTCATATTGTTTTATATAGTGATTCATGTCCTGGTCAGAACCGCAACTCATATCTTTGCGCAATGTTTGAGAAAGTTTTGGAAGATCACGCAAGTATTCAACTTATTGATCATACATTTCTTGTCGTGGGTCATACGCATCTTGAGTGTGATACTGTACATGCGCAAATAGAAAAGAAAAGAACAAATTTCTTCGGATCTATTGCACATTCACACGATTGGGCAAACTTAATATCGGCGACCAATAAAAATTATATTGTCCATGAATTAAGACAAGAGGATTTCTTCGATTTTCGTGCACTACTAAAGGACAAATATACATGGAGGTCACATAGCATTTCAGGTATAATTTTAAATACCTACATTCTTTTAAACACAATATTATTTTTTAATCTTCTGATTTTTAGGTGAGAAGTTTGAGTGGAAAAACGTTCGATGGCTAAGATACGAAAAAAGCAAGCCAGGATTTTTGCAGTACAAATTGTCATTACACCCAGAAGAGTCATTTCAGATGCTAGATATAAACTCGCGTCGCCGTAAAGAAACATCTCCCCAATTGGCCAAAAGCTACAATTCCCCTTTGCCTGTATCACAAAATAAAAAGAAAGATTTGTTAGATATGTTGCCATTAATTGGTACAAATTACCACAGCTTTTATCACAATATTAAGGCGGAAGGTGATATCCCCATTGAAGTTCACCCAGACCTTGACGAAGATGAAGGTATTCAATAATATAATTATGCTTTTAAAATGTGTAGAGTTACAGTTTTTATTTCCTTCCTTTTGAATACTATTTTGTTAAACTTATAATTTGTTTTCCCTACATAACTATAATTTTGTACCAATATTGTCTAATTGAATTCAAGTATTTATGTAATATTAAATACAATAATATTTGTTAAAATAACCTATTTCGACTTTTTTTATTAGTTCCATTTTAACAAAAAAACTTGCCTTGAGATAAGCGCAAAATATGAATCACGTTTTTGTTTAAAACCATTTTCACAAAACAACTTGTTTAATGTAGGTTAATTTTTTTGTTGAAAACAATTTCGACAAAACATCCTATCTTTTTTTTCTTAATTTTTCTGAAAATCTGTTGGCATTAGAATAGAATTATTGATATCTTCACATCAATTTAGTATTTAAATTTAATACTACACTTTCACATTTTCACCAAATATTTCAAAATCAAAGTTGTTAGATATTTTAACAGTTTTTTCGTTCTCCTGTAAAATTGCAGGTTTTGAAAGAGGTTGTTTTGTCAAAAGGCCACAGATATTATCTAATTGATAGGACGACCATTCGCTTAATTTGCATTGATGACGGAACAGACGTAGACAAATTCTTCCAAATACGATTTTTCGAACATAAGCGTATTCCATTTTGTGCTGCTCCAATGCGATATGCGGATGTTAGTGTGTCTGCTGCTGTTAATGCAGTGGGACGTTATAAGCTAATATGGAAATGGACATAAGCTGTTCCTCGACTATTGGCCTAAGTCCTTCATACAGTATATTTGAAAGGATCGTGAATTTTATTGATACGAGAATTATTTCCGAGGTGTTAACGGAAACACAATTTCGCATTAAAAATGTATAGAAAAAAGAACTCATTATGTTACACCTTAACGGGTAAGTTACCTTACGCTAATGTCAACCAGAAAAGCTAGATTAGACTGTAAGCACATATAAACTGTGGATTTCCAAAATGAAAACGTAATTTTTGTACTTTAAAAATCACATATTATAAGAACAGATTTCAAAACCGGATCCTTAAATTTTTAAAAATCATTTTAAATGATCAGGCTGTTAATTTTGGCAGCCCGATTATGGAAACTGCCGGGAAGATAATTCCCGGTGAATTAACTTTTTTCAAATCCTTCTATTCTGAACCGACCTTCAAAGAAAAAAGCTGACTCCGAATAACCGAAAATGTCTGTCTTTATCATTAGAAATAGAGGATATTATTCTCGGAAAACAAAAATCGCTGGAATTTTCATAATCGGACTGATGAAAATTCATAAGATTTCCTTTTTCCAAGTTAAAACAATTGCAATTATATTTATTATTGTCATGCTGATATTATTTTAATTTATTTGAATATTTGTTTTGCCAGTTTTACGAAACGACTTTGTCACTCATCCTCTGGGGTAATCATTTTTGTTGTTGTTGTTTTGATTCATAAATATTGGTTTTTATTGTGATTCCCTCCTTAGATTTCCCTTATCACCATAGATTTTCTCTAACTTGTGGTATATAACAAATACTGATGAAGAAAATGCAAATTCTCATTACTTTTGGAATGGTCTAAGGACAAAAAAAAAATTGCCAATTACACAAACCATTGATTTGGAAATACAAGACCTAATGTTATGCCATTCGCCGTAGGTTGTTTCTATGGAAAGTCATCAAATTTTGCCCAAATGTGTACAACACAAAAACATGACAAAAATATTAGTTTGCTTACATTTCATCATTCTGGGAAAACTGTAACGCATCACAACTCAAGTTAACCCTTATGTGACCGAAAGGTTACATTGGTACTGTGTCTCCGTACTGAAGATTTTAGGTGTGTTGGAAACCATATGAGGGATTCCCAAATTTCAGATATTTGTTTTATAGATGGAACTGAAAATGCCCCTAAGTAAACAAGAGAACCTCTAAAAATTACCACCGTGAAAAATCATTAATTTTGGAGTACATTCGCTTTACTTAAATGGAGTGTAATTGGGTACATCAAACGTCTCACATATGGACATTGCTCTTGGAACATTAAGACCAAAATATCGTAAATAAATATCTCTATTCGAATGAAAATGAACCCAAAGAAATATTTCTTTATCACATTTAGGTAATTTTGGAGACTGGAAACATTTGCCTAATACGATTTTTTTTAATTATTTGGCTAAAAATGCAGTTCTTCGAAACTGTGACAAGAAAAGGGCAGACCCATCAGAAGCGTTGAAAAAATTGCACTTAAATGCATAAACATTTTGAAGATGTACAAGATGTAAAGATGCTTTATGAGATGTAACAGAAATGGGAAATTGAATATGGATGCGTACACATTTTCAATGATTTCTGCTCCAATAAGTGGTCTAATATATGTCATCGTTCTAAGCGATTGAATAATGTTCTCAAATGTATTCAGAAATGTGTAATGTGAAATTTTACATAATTCGGGAACTAAGTAATTAATTGTATTTCTTTGGAAGACAATTCTAAAACAGACTCACAGTACTTTCTACTATCAACTATGTCCGAGGAAGTTCTTTATTGTACAGAATTGTAGACGGAATTGTCCTTCATTGATTGTTTTCCTCCTGACTTCATAAAGGTTAAATTTAACTGTCTGGTATTTATTTAACATTTTTTTGTTTATCTTTTTCATTATTGTCTCAACATCAACCGCAATGAATGAAGAAAACCCATAATTTATTTCTAATGCCTTATTTGGTTTCCAAGGATTCAAATCGCATCTTCAACGACATCGGGTTGTGCCTGGTGTGCGAGTGCGTACGGCTGTGCGTCTTCTATTTACAAGAAACCACTGTAGTGACATGCCAGCTAGTGTAGGTAAATATACACTTGGCTTCAATGGAATAGGAGCACATGGAGTACTATAAAGTGTACTGGGGAAATAAATGGAATTGAACTACTGTATTAAAGGATTTTTTATTATTACAGCATTGTCCATGAGAGATTGCAAAAAAAAAGTATTTTTTTAAATGAAGAAAAATTTTTTTTCAGCTGTAAAACGTTTATTTTTTAGTTTATGTAAAATTTTCCCAAAAATTGTATATGTGACCGCTAAACGACAAAAAAAAAATTGCAAAACTTATGATTTATATACTGCAAAGCAATTAGACTTAAGATTGCAAATTTTGACTATGGCAGACGCTGTGGGAAATAAGTAAGGAGGAGTCCATTAAACACCTTCTGGCCTTGACTTGTGAAAACTCAGGGATCAACAGGGGATTGTTATTTCAATAGACCACAACAGATGGACCACTAGGTGGCCTACACACGCCTCCCCTCATTTTTTTTTAGAAGTTCTGCTTCGCGTTCGTTTCTCAGTTTGGGACTTACTGATTGAAGACATGAGCATTCAGCCAGATGGTCTGACGAACCACGCCACAATCGATTGGTTAACGCACTACGTTCTGTAATCGTGTTATCAGCCATCTCGGTAATGTCAATTGGTCACCCTGCAATTTTATTTTCCGTTTGCAATCGACCAAGAAATCTAAAAAAAGTTGTTGTGTTTAAAAGTGTAAATTTTACTGATAGTATTATTATTCACATCAAAGAATGTGTGTTTCAGAGGTTATTCAAAGTTCTATGAAAATGAAATTACGCCCCAAAGTCTCACTAAATCGTATAAAACCTATGTACCTATTCAGTCAGCGCTTAGTGTACAACTGTACATGTCTGTATATATGGATGTCTGCATTCATTACGATTTTAATTATAAATTGCCTGAGTATATTTAGTTAAGCTCTTTTGTTGGCGTTGTTGCTGCTGTTCGGTTGGTATGTCGTTGCTGTCGAAGCCTAAAGGTACATCTAATAATTAATTGTGCGTTGCAAAAGGATTGTGTGTTAAAGGATTATGCCATAAACTTATTATTATGCCAAAGGATAACGTTTTCGACATGCCGTTGATCCTTGTGCGTATGCCTGTGTTGGGCATATGTAACATTTCGAATATATTTCGCAGGATGTATTGTGTATTGGGCCAACTCTTGAGTTGTTCTGACATATAAATGGTTTTTAAATTTATGCTAATTCTTTGTGGAAGTTATCAAAGTAATAAAGTCAGCTGATGTTACTTACACTACTCGGCGTCACAGGTGTAAAGTGAAAGGAGATCATGTTTGGGAAAGGGATCCCTTGTCTTGTGGGTTATGGCCCTGTAAACTAATCCAGGTTATTTGTAAGGCGAAAAGTGGTGTCTTGTTACATTCGGTATTTGTAAATTTGAATATAATACATGCTTTAGTTTTAAATGTTAGTAGACAATTGATTGAATGTAGGTTGCTTGTAGGTTCCACAATACTACTGTGGAGGCGTTTTTGTTTTGGAAATTTACTGAGTGATCGTATTAAACGTAAAGCCAAAATTAGCTTAAGAACTTTGAAACATCTGGATAACGAATTCTCATTCCAAAATTCTCATTCCAAAATTCTCATTATCATTATAAAATAGAATGCTGGGCTCTAACCCATGAGCCCCATGATTGAAAATGAGCCCCGTTCATTGTGAAATGGCCGGTTGACCGGACGACGCACTATAGAGAAAATTCGTTCTTTAGCCGAACCGTTCGTATGTGGAATAATCTTCCAGCAAATGTATTTCCTGCCAGTTGTGACATTCAGAAATTCAAAACAAATGTCAACAAACACTACTCCCTCTTTCCTCCTTCCGATACCCTAATTTCCTTCCGCTAACACAATGCATTGCATTTATAGGGGGCATCCCTTGAGTGTTGGCCTTCAAAAAAAAAAAAATGAAAGTGTAGGGCATTCATTGAATTTTAAGTCGTTATTGTGGTTTTATCTTTTTTCAGTTTAACTGCGAACCATTTGCATGCCTCATTGAGGATGTATTTAGTATGTAAAGTGTGAATAATCGAATGTCACACCCAGATTCAAATAATGAGAACAATCGTACGCAGAGTCGACTTCGAGTATACAGTCGAACTTCCATATAGCGAATCTCAAGGGGACCAAAAAAAATTCGTTATATAGAAAATTCGTAATATAGAATTATTTTAAAAAAAATTTATTTTTATGTATGTTGAATTTTATTTAAAATAATTGGTAATTTTTGTCTGCGTTTGATTTTTCAATTTTTCCGTGTAGTCTACTATGCGAGCCTACATTTCTCTCACTTACAGAGAGTAGAAATGTGAATCTCACACACAAAAACAAATAAAAAATGAAAATATGCGTGTGTATGGTGGGAGTGAAAAATGTGTTTATGTAAAACTCATTATACGGAGATCAAAAACGCATGAGCATTCGAGTTACGGGCGTAGAAAAAATTCGTAGTAAAGAAATATTCGCTATAAGGAAACTCGTTATAAGGAGATCAAAACATACTGAAAATTTAACGAAATTGCAGTGTTCTGGAAATAAATTCGTTATATAGAGAACTTCGTTGTACGGAAGTTCGTAATAGAGAAGTTCGACTGTATAAGGAGGACTAATCGAACATATGTATATAATTTATTTTATGTTACCGCCCATGCTAATAGAGTCACTAATTTAGTAATTCAATTCGAAAGGTGTTCATATTTACACTATCCTGATTGATTTCCTACAACCAGCCTACAACTTGGCAATTCCACTGGTTTTTAAGAAGCGTACAATAAACATGACAACAACAAAAAACCAACCCACGCATAAGTATCAGAGATGACCGAGATCATATCACTCATACGCCCAGTGTACTATTTTCTTTTTTTGCCACAGCGACACACGTTTTTGTTGTTGTTCGATTTTGTGCAAGACAACAAATGTAAAACGAAAATAACATGACTATAATTTAATTATGGTTAACAAGTTTTTTTTTTATTGAATTTTTAGTTTCCTGCTCTCGTTTTTATCCATCCTGCCCGAACAGAATATTTTCATGTAAACTGTTTTTATAGCTTGAAATTAAATGAAAATATTTACACGACCATACCGGTGCGCCGGTGAGTGATATGAAACTATTGCAGTGTTTTTCCTTTTATTTTAAAAGACACTTTTATTATTCATTCAGGAAAAAAATTGTCTCATTCATGAATGTAGTCATGCGAGTTTGTATGACTGTGTGAGTGCTGAGAATATTTTTTGCTCGTCCACTAATAAAATCTGTTTCCATTAAAAGTTGCATAGACTTCAAATACCATTCGTATTTGGTGAATTTTTTTTTCGTAAACTGTTGTACAGTTAAAAATCAGCAACGAACGAGACACATTTGATGATAGCTTTTCGAATAAACGATATATTTATCGGGGAACAGGTAAGTTGCGAATAAAATCGAAAACACTCCACCGATCTTAGTGTTCTATACTTAAATAGTAGGATACGTCGCCTTGTGATAAGCTGCTGAAAATTTACATACGTTGTTACCAAAGACCATACAGAGGGCAGACGTCCTAAGGCGTAAGTAGGTGTAGTCTGTGGTGTACCACTGATGGCCCCCGCACTGCCTACTGTCGCAGACCTCTGTACATTTTCTAGTTCCTGTTAGTAGCTACCTACATCTGTTGCCTCCCACTGCATGTTACATCAATATGTGAAAACCGGCCTTACCAACGCCGCACAGTAGTCCAAAATCCATTTCCATCGGCCAAAAGTCTAGTAAACATTTTAGAGTTTTGTAAAAAAATTGTTGTAGGCATGCGATGTCTTAACATTTAAAAGAGGATATTTGGATATATTTTAGAAATATTTGAAAAGTTGACTACATTTTTTATTTTTCGATTTTAGGTTGTCTTAAGCTTAAATGGGATACCTACTCTCATGTGATGCTTATCCCGGGAGCAAGAACTTTTTATCTTTCAATTGTATCACTTAGTTTTAAACTTATCATTTCAAAGGTCGTAAGTTCTCTTACAAAATAGGTAGCTTTATCTCTATAATAACATGATTTGAAAAGGCCCAATAAATTAAAATCTTAAAATCTTTCATTTTAGGATGACATTTTTTGTTGTTAGGTGTGCATTTTAAAAAATCGAATTTTTCTAATATTACTTCTCAAAAATGTAATTTTTTTCATATTAAATATTTTCATCTTTTTTAGAAATTTAAAAAAAAAAATAAAATAAAAATTTCAAAATTATTATTTTTATTATAAAGTGGGGCTTATTTATCTTCACTATGACGTCAACATTTTGTATCCAGAGAATACAATTTGGATTGTGAAAAACAATGTTCGACCACAACAAAATATTACATATAATAACGATGGGAAAGGTGGAAGGGTTCCCCATTTTTTGGTGGGTATCATTTGCCCGCCCGAAATTGAAGTCTAAGTAAATATTTTATAAAACGCGAACCGATTCACACATCTGCAAATTTATAGACAAAAACCCTTAAAACGTTAGTAACTATATTTTTTAATATTACAAAAAAAATTATGTAGTTAAAAATTTGGGTAAATTTCCTTTCTTTGAGACAATCCGAGTCCAGTTCACAGTTCAATATACAGAAAAATTCAGCCAATTCAAGAACTAACGAAGACAATAGCTATTTTATTGGACACTTTATCAGAAGCCTGTAAAAAGATCAAATAACGGTCACACATACTAAAAATATATTCTATTTGAGGCTGGTAAGAACTTCATCCAGTCCAGTCCCTATACAAGAGTTTGAACTTTTTCATTATTCAAATTTATGTTCAACTTACTCAATTTCAAGATCAATTAGAATAATACGAATAATAATAGTAAAAACATCACAGTTCAAAAGTATCTCACACAAACTTCTACAACATCTAGACGTTCTATTTATTTTCAGAAGTTGCAAATTGCTGAATCGATTAAAATAACAAGTGCCAAATTTGCATTCCAGCAGTGCAAAATGTAAATATTGCTAAATTTGAATTGCCATGAAACGAATTACAACCCGAAGACTACAGGCTATCTTCAGTTTCTTGTACTCTCAAAATGCCACCACGGATAAGTAAATGTACTGGTGTTACGGTACACCAAGGTCGCCTTTAACCAGCCACTGGTTGTCGCTGTTGGCCTCATCATGAGAAATATCTATGGCAAATGTCAAAAACAGCTTTGTGCCACAATATTTATACCATCTTCCAACTCATAATTCAAACTTATAATGAAACAAACACTCACACACACACACACATACATATACACATCCACTAATGCATATACGGGGGGAGAAAAAATGCTGATGAAAATGGAAGTGCCGAAACACTTAAGAAATACGAGAGAGAAGAGGCTAGGCAACAGAAAAAGAAAAACCCAAACAAACACACACTCAGAATGGCAGAGGCAGAAATAAGAAATGCTAATGGTTATGAAAATGCTAGAATTCACATACAAGAGGGCAAAAAACTCAAACACAAAGACACGAATTCATTATGAGGAAATATGTGTAAGCAAAGAAGACCGAACAAGCACATACATATATGTGCACACCCACACATATGTTTTATGTATGCAAAGTAAGGACAAATAAGCAAAACATACTCCGAGCAAATTTAGCAAACAAACGCGAACAAAAATGTTGAAGCGAAAAGTAAAACAACATCAGAAATGAAATGTTAAATAGAAATACAAATAAATGTGAACATTAGACAAAGGCAAGATAAACAACAACAAAAAACCAAAGTACTTACTAATACATACGAAAATGTAAAGACACATATGACAACTATACACACTCACATATAGGGTGACATGAGTTACTGTCTAAAAGACTTCATGCCGTCGAAAGACTGAACTACGATTCAGGAAATAATTCCTGGAAAATTACACGCAATCGATTTAGAAAATATTTACGGGGAAATCTGAAGCCGAGATAACGACGAATTAATTAAAGTGGTCTTCATAAATATTACAATGAGGTGGTAGGTAATTGCAGTTTACCACAAGTTTCGATAATTTCGAAAAAAATCTCTAGATTGTCGTTGACGAAGCTACTCTCAAGGTAGTGACATACAGCTCAATATCGATGGACTAAGGATGTTATTGAAGATTGGGTATCTTAATGGCAACTGACCTCTTTGCCTTTTTAACGTTGCCGTCATCGCTTTATTCGTTTTCCTGAGAAACAAAGGAATTAATATAAACTATCTCAGCAACCGCTTTTGCTCCGGTAAACCTAAACTAAATTACAATAGTTTTGATTAAATTTCGTTTTCTTTGTTTCACATTTCGAAAACACATAGTCCATACTTAAGTACATACAAACACCTACTTACTAATGTGAAGGGGTATATATGAATTTCTAAGACACTCATATGGAAATTTCTAAACAAAATATATTCCTCCACCGCTGTTAAGAGCCCAAACCCGCCGGGCTGGCGCCACCCTCATCTACACTTGCCACAATTTTCAACGCCCCTGAAATTGTTTTGCGAATTGTAGACAAACATTTGTTAACGTAAGCATACATCCACGGATGCCACTTCACATCACCTCTATCGCCGCCACCTCCACCTCCCCCGCCAACTTTGCCACCACAGCTGTAACCGACAATTCACAATAAAAGGCCACCATAAAAATAAGTTAAAAGAGAATTTTTCTTTAAAGTGCGCCATACAAACTTTTATTGTGGCATGCGACCGACATACATAAGACAAAGTCATACAAATGCCAACGACTGTGAGTGCGCACACACATACAAAGATTCGCCTATTGTTAGTTGAAATGAAATACACACACACATACAGCCCAACGTACGTATGGTATGTGCGAGTGTTTATGAGTTTGTTTGTAAGATAGTCGTAAAAGGAACCGCAACGACTGTGACTGCCACAATGCCGACTGCATACCACACGGTAGCGGTAGTAGTGGCGATGGTGCTGGTGGCGGTGGTGGTGAACGTGGCTGCAAATGGGGCACGGCGGTGTCTCACTATGCCCTTTGTATGTGCCTGGGGAGAAGGTGGTGGAGGACTACTTTTATGACTTTCACCATTGCGGTGCGGAGTATTATAAATGTTTGCTGAAGTTTTTGTCGCCTTAAAAACTTGTACTTGTACATTTGTCCAATTTGAAGCGTCAACCTTCAATGAGTAATCTCCGATTGACTGTTTGACCCATTAATGCAGGATACAATTTAATAATTAGAATTTAAAGCGAAGGGTTTAATTTGTAACAATTAAATGTAAAATCGTAATATTCCTTCAAGCTAATAATGAGTGTCGTATTGAAATGAAGGGTGTAAGAAGATAATAATAAAAGAATAAATAAAAGAATAAAAAAAAAATAAATAAATAAATAAATAAATAAATAAATAAAAAAAAAAAAAAAAAATAAATAAATAAATAAATAAATAAATAAATAAATAAATAAATAAATAAATAAATAAATAAATAAATAAATAAATAAATAAATAAATAAATAAATAAATAAATAAATAAATAAATAAATAAATAAATAAATAAATAAATAAATAAATAAATAAATAAATAAATAAATAAATAAATAAATAAATAAATAAATAAATAAATAAATAAATAAATAAATAAATAAATAAATAAATAAATAAATAAATAAATAAATAAATAAATAAATAAATAAATAAATAAATAAATAAATAAATAAATAAATAAATAAATAAATAAATAAATAAATAAATAAATAAATAAATAAATAAATAAATAAATAAATAAATAAATAAATAAATAAATAAATAAATAAATAAATAAATAAATAAATAAATAAATAAATAAATAAATAAATAAATAAATAAATAAATAAATAAATAAATAAATAAATAAATAAATAAATAAATAAATAAATAAATAAATAAATAAATAAATAAATAAATAAATAAATAAATAAATAAATAAATAAATAAATAAATAAATAAATAAATAAATAAATAAATAAATAAATAAATAAATAAATAAATAAATAAATAAATAAATAAATAAATAAATAAATAAATAAATAAATAAA
Source organism: Hydrotaea cyrtoneurina (assembly GCA_958296145.1). Classification (NCBI taxonomy): domain Eukaryota; kingdom Metazoa; phylum Arthropoda; class Insecta; order Diptera; family Muscidae; genus Hydrotaea; species Hydrotaea cyrtoneurina. Next base: position 23,724,799 of record OY282514.1, on the reverse strand, counting down.
TAAATAAATAAATAAATAAATAAATAAATAAATAAATAAATAAATAAATAAATAAATAAATAAATAAATAAATAAATAAATAAATAAATAAATAAATAAATAAATAAATAAATAAATAAATAAATAAATAAATAAATAAATAAATAAATAAATAAATAAATAAATAAATAAATAAATAAATAAATAAATAAATAAATAAATAAATAAATAAATAAATAAATAAATAAATAAATAAATAAATAAATAAATAAATAAATAAATAAATAAATAAATAAATAAATAAATAAATAAATAAATAAATAAATAAATAAATAAATAAATAAATAAATAAATAAATAAATAAATAAATAAATAAATAAATAAATAAATAAATAAATAAATAAATAAATAAATAAATAAATAAATAAATAAATAAATAAATAAATAAATAAAATTTGGAAATTTTAAAATCTTCTAAGCTACAGAATAATGGGGGTCCGGTTAAAGTTCGTGACTTGTACTATTGCTCACTTTTGGGCTGTGGACGATATGATTTGTATATTCTGTTTCCACCGTCCTAATTTTTTTATTTTCCCCTTGTGATACAGTCGTATGCGGGTCAAAACGCCACTAAAAGACTTTAGATGTTTTTATCCAAATGTTAACCTGAAGGTCTAGGCTAATAGCCCCACACATTGACTCCCAATCCAGCATCGGGGACTTGTACACATTAAAATGTAAACTATTTCCATTTAAATTCGAATCGGAATATTCTGACAGCGACTTCCAAAATACTTTGGATACATCGGAAAATTAATATTTTCTTACCTACATAGCTCCATTTTAAATTGTAGTTTTTGAGAAACCGTTAGATTCCATTCGTGTTACCCTTTGTTGCTCATTTCGGTGGTGTCGTTGGTACCTTCTTTGTCCGAATTATGTGCTGGTGGTGGCACCTTTTCTTGGAAAATGCAGCTAGAAAAAAACTTACAAGCAAAGTATGACGAAATCGTGACATTTTAACAACGATTGCCGAACTTGGTGTCCAAAAGACCGATTATGGTGAGGGCTGTGTTGTATGGCGGGCCATCCTGTTACAACAACGATCACCTAAGTCCATGTCGTTAATGTCCGGCCACAACAAATGGTGTATCATGTCTCTGTGGCACTTAATGTTCAATTGATGCCGAAGCTCCAAAATCGGAACGAAACTGTCACTCTCTGAGGATGTTTTGGCTGATCAACAATCCCCAGATGCGACAGTTTTGCGTCTTAATAACCGTCGTGAAGAAAATGCCATAACATATATTTGTTCAACCAAAATCGTTGTCCATTTCGAGCTGCCCTAAGGCCTAAACTCAGAAGCGGATGGACTTGTGCCTTAGCCCTCTAACCAGCAATAACACTTTGATCAATAGTTGTGTTTAATTTCGTAAACAAAAAATTGTTTGTGCATAGCTGGTAAATAAAAAAACAGGTTTTAAGCGCCCCGGTAGGCGAGTTGGTAGCGTGCTTGCCTATCAGCATGGGGGTTGTGGGTTCGATTCCCACCAAAAGCTTTGGTCTGTCGCTGCAAAAATCTAAACATATGGTCTATGTCACCCGGTTTACCCTTGGACCCAAAAACTAGAATTTAAATTTACTTTGTATTGTAATTATTAATAAATAAATAAATAAAAAAAAAACAGGTTGCAAGGATTTCCTGTATTTCTGTGAGGCTAGTTACATGAATAATATTTTTATGAAATTAAACACAGTTATTAAAGACCGCCTTATGGCGATCTTGCCGGTTAGAGGGTTAAAACACTGAGTGAATTGGACGTATTACAAAACTGCCAAAAATATTATGAAAATTTCCCCAAAAGGTCGACTTGGAAATTTCCCCAAAAATTCTGGAAAATCCTTGAAATAATTTATGAAAAATTTCGCAATGCAAAATGGGCATTACGATTAAGACGCCGACCGGTCGCGCCAGCCCTTTAGTTCCGCCTGGTTTGTGAAATTGGTTTGTTGTTGAGATTGATGGCGAGTCTTGACTACGCAGCAACATTATCGTCAGTGCGCACTGTACAATGGCAGATATTGTAAGTATTCTCCTCTAGCGTGTCAGTCTCAGGAAATTTGTTAATATCTTTCAACGGAGATATTCTACTAAGACTCCTGTCGATTTTTCGAACGCTCAAGAGCACTCGCTGTCAAAATAACATATGATACAAAAATATACCACTTGATAGACCTCTAGATGGTCCATCTAGATCAACAAAAGTCTCGATATATTGTTTTAATTTGAATTTGAAAAAGAAATTCGTTCTTGATAGACCAGGAATTTGATTTGCCAAGTGAATAACACGCAGGTGATACAGTGAGCCAAGGGACTCCCCATGCGGTACCTTTCAGAAGAAAAATCACTACAGAATGTTGGTGGCCGCATATTGGGTCTGCGTGTTAAAAGTGTAGGACCGCCAATACAGATAAACCTGCAAGTCTCCTTGGATGTTTTCATTTCTTATGTCACACAAGACTCCTCGCATTAGTCTTTCTATTTGCGATTGACAGAGTCGGCTGTCATATATCCATATAGTATTTATACTCTTTAATAATAAAAATATTTTTATGATAATGCTTGGCCAGTATTCGGAAATATTGTTATTCTCATTCTGGACATATCGAGATTTATGGAATTCGTACCGCTTTGTCAGCCCCTGTAGGATTCCGTACCGAGCTTTCCCAACTCTGTGTCTATTGTATTTCTCTTGGTGAGACATTGATTTCGAATAATCTTCTATACTTTACAAACTGATTGTCAATATTAAAAAATCCGTATAAAAAATAGTTTTTCCATATCAAGACTCCAGGGCAATAGTCTTTGGCCCGATGAGATATTTCAGCGTGACAAGGGTTGCCTCCACTTCTTGCCCGACCATATTAGCAATGTCGAATTCGTCATGTCCCAATATGTGGCTCACAGAGAGAGCATAGAAATTCCACAAGCGTAATGTCAATGCCTTAACAAATTTACAAAACGAGACTTAAAACAACAACAAACACACACACACACACATATATATAATGTAATACCAAACCTCCTCCTTTACACACAAACACTTACCAATATATTGAACCGTCTGAACGCACACAGACACCAACACACACGCAAATACTAACAGCCACCAAGAAATGTGTCAGTTTTGTGAGCGTGTGTATGTGTGTGTTGGGTTGAGTTGAGTTGGATGTGAGGGAGCAATGGGCGGTGTTTATACAAAGAAAATCACAGATGATGTCGACGAGGGCTCTGGCGACGGCAATGGTGATGCCCTTGAGTAATCCACAATTATCTGATGCTGTCGTTTTAATGTTACTATATATATCTTGTATATATATATTATTATATACTATACACACGTACACACATACGTATATGTATGTGTGTGTATATAACACGTAAATGCCCTTTGATTTTGTTTATGAGAACAACTTGAAATGGATTTGTCGTTTTTATTTTTATTTACGTTTGAAAATTGCGAATGTTTTCCGTTAATTTGACGTGTTTATTTAAACACACACACACACAAAAACAACAGAAACCGAAACGATTTTTACTGCACGTTTGTCATGAATTCTACTTTAAGGATTTCGGCTGAATTAAGCAGAAGCAAAATAAAAAATCATGCCATAACAATTTGCCAAATGCGGTGTAAAGTCTCGAAATCTATGGAACATTATTCGTTTTGAAGACAATCTCCGAAGCGTATGTTCCTTTTTTTGTCTGTTTTCTTTTACTTCTTTTGATTGCTGCTTTTATTGTTTTATTTGGGTTGATTGAAAGCTAAACCAAATACAACCGGTTGGACAAATGACGTACACTTAACTTATTAAACATTTAAAACATCATTTTTATTTGCCAAAAAAAAAAAAACCAAGTAAAGAAGAAGACAACGATAATGACATCATCCTCTGGCTGAATGAGGGGGTCCACTGAAGTTATCAAACTTTTCTTTAGACGAAACTGAACATCCTTGACTGTTTTCTGTTATGTTCACACTTTTTCAATGGCCAACTACGATTATATTTTTTAAAAGCCAACTATTGATTTCTCCTTAAACACAATTATCCGACTAGGAATTCTCCTTTTTTTTTTAACATCTACTTCACCTTTTGTGTGTTTATTTTCTTCTTGTTTGTGTGGCGTATAATTCGAGTGCCTTAAATCGTTGTTCACCTTTAATTTTGTTTTTGTTTTGGTTGAAATCCTTTCAGTTCCAGGCTGAATTTATGCATTAGTATATGTGTGTTTTTCTCACAGTTCTTTCTGTTAAAATTGTGATTTCGTGACCGCTATTGTTTGAGGGCCTGCGACCGTAACGTTTACAAGTTTATCTGCAACTGATTTCATGTGATACCAAAGGCAGACCATTGGAGCACAGCAGCCCAACAAGGATGCTGCAAACAAAAGCTTTGGCCGTGTCTTGCTCTCCCATACACAACAAAAGCTTTCGTTTCGTTGCCATTGCTGTCTTCAATGCTCCAAAAATAATGGGATTTTTATGGGTTGGTTTGTTTTGATTTGGCGTCTGTTATTATGCCGCTCTCTCTGACATCCTCCTTCTCTACCACGTTTTCTTGGTTCTCTCACATCTCTGACTCTCTGCGATTCTCTCATAACCCATGAGAGGGTGTGTGTGTGTGTGTTGATTTGTTGATAATCCTTACAGCATGCTTACTCATATACCCCAACTGACTTCCCCTACCACCACCACCACCACCACTACACCATAATCAGCGTAAACAGCAGAAGGAAACACTGCATCCTTTTGTTGTTTGTGTTCTTCTAAAATAATATTTTTGTGGCATTGCATTTGGCATCAGCTGTTTTTAATAAAATTAAGCTTTGCCAGCATGTGTTTGTTGGTGTATGTATTTATATGGCTTACAGTGGCCGGCATCGAAATTAGAAATGCCTATGTAAGACATATCGTTGGTATTCGGTTGACAAAGAACACGTGCCATGAATTTTGTTCAATCACATTGGTAGATATCACAACGGGACACAGAGATTCATCCCCATGCAACCACATGATACAAATAGAGGAATAAGAAGAAGGCCAGACATGCAGAGCAGAAGAGCTCGCAGATAAATGCCATTTGATGTGTGTGGTTGTAGTTGTGGCTGTGAATGTTGATAAGCGTCTCAAAATACAACGATTACTCTGACTAGGCCATGTCGGTCGGATGAATCCCAACACTCCAGCCAGAAAATGCAAATATTTGCACATTTACTAACTTTATGCGGCTGCAACATTTGACCGAAGTCAATGTGTTCTGGAATTGCCCGTACAGATATATCAAAAGGATTCGATTTTAAATCAGACAGCTGTGAAATGTTGGAAACTTACAGATCATATCACTGTTCAGTTCGTTGACTACACGAGTAAAATAAAAAGTTCGAAACTAAGAAAAACCTGTTTAAAAGACGAATTAGTTTGACTCGACTCCCTAAAATGGACTTTACAATTTAAACCACGCACAAAATGATGAGAACAATTCAAACGTATGACATCCAAACGGATAATGTAAAGCAACGGGGAAGTCTGAAAAAATACTAGCAGATATATTGCCTATGATGCAATGTGGATAAAACCGGTTGACTACAGCGGTAGAAGGACTATGAGTCCAAGGAAAAAGCAGCCCAAATCACAAATTCAAATGGGCACCCAAAAAAAAAAAAAAATGCGCCAAAACCTTGTTTTCAATTGAAGCTACAAATTTAGCTGACCAAAACAAATTTATTCCTACATGTTAGAAAAAATACAAAAAAATTCGAAAATTTCAGAAAAAACCGTTTCTTGTTTAAAAAATTTCGCCTCGGTGCTTTTCATTGTTTCGTTCTAGTTTCCTTTTTGGGACAAAATAAAGAAAATGAGATTTTAAATAAAAATTGTACGGGTTAAGCAAAAAGGATATTCTTAAGTTTGGTGGCACCAACGCCATAGGATACACGCACAAGATCGACTATCTGGGATTTATATTTGAAACCTATTAAAGTTGTAAATCGCCATGCCAGTAAGTTAGTTAATACAGATTATTAAGTATGCAACAAACGTATTCCTTACAAAATATTGTAGCTGACAACTTTTTCGTCCTTTTTCCAGCTATTCTTTTCATTTCTATTAAGTATTTGTATGTGCTCGGCACTTTACACTCCAAAAGAAAATGCACACCAGTGTGGACAAAACAAAACAATCGCGTTCTCATTGTTGCGTAGAGATGTTGAAAGTGAAATGGAACCTCAGCACAATCGCTGTTCAGTGTCTTGTGTTATTTTGTGAATTTGAAGATTTGCCAGACAAAAAGCACAAAAGTTCGCTTTGAGCGTTTTCTGTTTGTTTGTTTTGCAGAATCTAACAATATTCCACTCTATTCTAAATCGAAAACAAAGCGAGTCCACAATAATAATGACAGATAAACAGAACAAATGCGTTTCGTTGGGTTTTTATCGTGTGCGAGAAGGACATTTCACCGCTGCACAGCTGCGACACATTACACGGCTACTTGCGTCGTTGTGCTGTGCTGTGTTGTGCTGCGGGTAGACACAATGGGAATAAAGAAATAATCGATGGCATTGTTGGTTCTGTGTTAAGTGCATAATGAGATTTAATAAGAAGACCAGGTAAGGGAAGTGAAATCATAGTAACTTGGAAAATAATTACGATTTAAATGATGATGACGAAATCCCGCCATCTTCAAGAGTGAATATTCAGATGACAGATCGTGTAAAGGAGTCGTTTAAATAGCAAGTTAATGGTGGCCAAAACTATCTAATCTAAGTATCGTTTTATTGTACAGATTTTTTAAAATTTCATTTCATCTTTGACCAGTATTCATTATACAGATTTTTTTTTAAAATATCATTTCCTCCGAAATGACTGCCTCGGAAAGTGATCTCTCATCTGCATACATTATACAGATTTTTTTAAAATATTATTTTATCTTAAACGACTCCATGAGGAAACTGATCACTACCCATCTCAATCGTCATATTTTATTCCCTCTCAAAGCGAGTGCCATGAACAATTAAAACATAACCCCGATTTACTGTCTGTGAAACGATTTTTTCAATTCATTTCTGTATTTCAATATTTACCGTTGTGGGTTGGGTGGTGGTGGCTTTCGGTTCTTTGGTCGGTCTTTGATTCCATTATATTTGGGGAAAAAATCAATTGACTTTTTTTTTTTTTTTTTTGGTTTCTGGTCTTGGATATTTAATTAAATTCTTCCATACACTGAACTTACAAGAATTCACAGACAATCATAAAAGGCTCTCAGACACAGTCGCTCCTCCATACAAATGCAGGTATATGACTTCTTCCTTTTTTTTTGAATGATGTTGGTTTATATGTATGTTCTCATATACACACAAATATATTTACATGTTGTTGTGTTTTCTGATATCGGAGGGATAAGAGCCTGTAATACCTGCAATGCGACACGTTTTAACAGTTGACAAAGTTTTGTGCCACATGTCATCATAGACTTTTCTCGAATTTAATGTGTGTGTGTGAGTTTATCATCATCGGCAACAATAATTCGACACCGAATATATGTGGGTGGCTACAGAAGTTTTCTTTATAATCCACCCCAAACTTATTTCAAATTATATAGTTGGGATAACTGAAGCGAGAAAAGTTGACTTACAGATCTCCATATTATATTTTCTGCGAACATGACAATAAGGATTGAATATGAAAAGTTGTGTAGGGGGAATACTCCAGAAAACTACAAGAAAAAGGATTTGCTCATCTTATCAGCTGCATACCTTAGTTTCAAGAGTTAATTATTATACAGGGTTCTGCAACAAGAGGTGATATTTTGAATTGCACGGTATTTCGGTAGCTGTCACTTTTATTCATTGACATTTGACAATTAGAAACAACGCCGGCAGGCAGACTCGTGGAAATGTCTGTATCACGTCAATTTTTTAAAAAAATAGATTTTTATCAATTCTCAGATTTTCCTAATTTTTTTTTTTTTTTTTTATCTTTTTTTTTAAGGTTTCAGTCAAAAACATTTTTTTTTTCGTAACGCTTAAGTAGATAGTTTACAAATTTGGAGTCTCTTCAAGTTATGCTAAGAAAAGTGAAAAAATATTTTTTTTTCAAAAATAATTAAAATTGGGGAAAATCTGATAATTGATAAAAATTGTTTTTAAAAAATTTGACGTGATACAGACATTTCCACGGGTCTGCCTGCCAAAAATCGGATCGATTGGATCACTGAAAAAGGGTTAAAAATCGGTCGAAAACTTATACTTCAAACTTAAAAAAAAAAAAATTCTGACGTGTACATGAAAATCGCCGATACACGTATATTTTTTATTTTTTCCCCTCTTTCCGAATATGTGCATTTGGTTCATAGGACAGAAAAAAATCTATTTTTCGTAACACGGTGTTATTAACGACATACCTTCCGAATCTAAAAAAATTAAATTTTTCTTTGAATTCCAAAATAACACATCTTGTTGAAGAACCCTGTTTAAATTCGCATTTTGGGACGAAAAAAGACATTTTGCACTAAATTGACGCTATCATCCATGTGTGCTATTTCGGGCATCGATTTCAACTGTTGATGTTACACAAACTTTTGCAACAGCCTTTTCACACTCAACAATATTGAAATCATAGATACATAAAGACGAACCGGCCAACATAAGGGTGTATCGTGTGTCCAAAAAAAATGTTTGCTTGCTGTAGAAAAGCAAAAAATTAAAAAGTGTAGGCAGATGGCCACATTGCTTTTTCAAAAAGGAGGTGAACAATTTTTTTTTAATTTTTAATTTTTCAATGTAATGTATGGGCAGGTGTTTCGAAGATGTCTTTGTAGCTCCGGGACCGTGTACAGAGGACAGTGGTGGTGATTATCGGAGATAGGAGGGTATCCAACTCTATTTTTTCCTTTCAGCATTGTGTTGTGTATCGCTATTCTATAGATATTTTAACACTAGTAAGTTGTAATGCGCCTATGGCGCCCGTTAATTTGCTTGAGAAAGTATTTGTTACTTAATTTTAAAAATTTTGTAAAAAATATTTTGAGAAAACTATTTTGTAAAAAAAAATTTCGAAAAAAAATAAAATTGGAAAAAAAAAATCTGTGGAAAAAAAATTTTTGATGAAAAAAAAATGTTTGCTGAAAAAAAAAATTTTTGTTGAAAAAAAAAATTTTGTGGAAAAAAAAAATTTTGGAAAAAAAAAAAATTTTGGAAAAAAAAAAATTTTGTAAAAAAAAATTTTGTGGAAAAAAAAATTTGGAAAAAAAAAATTTTGGTAAAAAAAAATTTGGGGAAAACACAATTTCTGTACAAAAAAAAAATATTATTTTTTTTGTTATTATTATTTATAGAATTATTATAGAATGCCTATTTAAACCCAAAAATAAGAATATAAATTTACTTTGTATTGTAATTCTTTTCTTTTTAATATATATTTACCCTCGACACTGATTCACTGATACACTGATTCACTGACTCTGTCACGCAGTACGTAGGAATTTAAATAAACATTCTATAATTTTCTATAAATAATAATAATAAAAAAAATAATATTTTTTTTTTTGTACAGAAATTGTGTTTTCCCCAAATTTTTTTTTCCAAATTTTTTTTTTACAAAAATTTTTTTTTTTACAAAATTTTTTTTTTTTACAAAATTTTTTTTTTTTACAAAATTTTTTTTGTTTCCACATAATTTTTTTTTTCAAGAAAAATTTTTTTTTTTAAGAAAAAATTGTCTTTTCTTCAAAAATTTTTTTTTTCCACAAAATTTTTTTTTTTTCAACAAAATTCTTTTTCCATATTTCAACGGGCGCCATAGGCGCATTACAACTTACTAGTTAATAAATAAATATATAAATTTACGGACTTCATGGTATGTACCGGCGATATTGTCTTACGAATTTTTTTTGATTTTCTTTCATTTCAACGGAATTTCGAAAACAAAGCAATGCTAACACCAGACTCAGGCAATTTTTCTAGTCTAGGGGAATTACAACAACAACAAAAACGATACTCCGTAATGTAAATCCACAAAGGATGTCCCATAATTCGAGCAACAGGCAACATTAAGCGGACAGTATAGGATTATGTAAGCTTGGACATTTTCCAGGAAAACATTTTATTAATATGGCTGAATCTCGCCAATTTCATCCTCAATTCATCATTGGCCGTGATGTGGTCGTGGATATTTGCCCTGAATTTTTTGTGAATTAAAATCTCACTAATAGAGATCTACAGTTAAAAGCTGGCTCCACATGGGTAACTGGTAATATCTTTTATAACGAGTTCAGAGTTATATATTTCACTCTGAAAGTTGCCTGTTTTAATGTGCGGTATTTGAAAATGTTTTACCGGGACAAGAACCTTAGCTTTTTCTGTGATTCACACAATATATTATTAGTTGGCTATCCAAAAAAATTCAGAATGAAAAATTTCCCAAAAATGTGGTAAGTTTTTCATAATTTTTAGATAATATTTCATTTTTTGTTTTGGAGCAATTTTAAAAAATCGAACAGTAAAAAACTCCAAAAAAATTTTAATTTTGGGGAATTTTTCGTTTTTTTTTGGGAATATTTTTATAAAAAATTCAAAAAAAAATTAATTTCGGGGAATTTTTCGTTTTTTTTTGGGAATATTTTTATAAAAAACTCAAAAAACAATTTAATTTTGGGGAATTTTTCGTTTTTTTGGGAATATTTTTATATATTTTTATAATGTTGTTTTTGTTTGGGGTATTTTTTATAGTATTTTGGGGGGTTCTGCATTGGGTAATTTTTCATAAATTGTTTGGTGGATTTTTTTTAGAATTTTTGGAGAAATTTTCATATTGGGCTTTTGGGGGGATTTTTCATTAATTTTGGGGAATTCTTCATTTGGGGTATTCTCAATTGTTTGTTTGGGACATTTTTCATAGAGCCTGTAATTGTGAATGCCAATGCGGTAAATTACAGATGAAGGAAATGCTTCCACCCAGAAACACAATTATCATATGGGAATACTGCCTGAAAAAGGATAAAGACTTATTTTCATCTCCACAAACTCTGTTGAATTTTCAGAATACTACCTTCCACAATTTCACTATCGCCGAAATGAAGCAAATCATTGTAGCAGAAAATGATTTCACACGAAAAATGTAAATACACGTTTTTTTTCAATGGTGATACATTTTTAATATCCTATTCCATATCCACCTATATTAACCTTTTTTTTACAGCTCTCAAATAGCTTTATAAATTTAAAGCATGTGTGAATTATGGGACAGCCTTTATGTGTATAGGTACAGCGTATAATCAATTAGTTGGTTTGGTTGATGTGTGCAAAATGTTTCTCCGGTGTTTTTTTTTTGTCACTCATTTTTGGGTAAATATGACACATGCCATTGCACGTCCAAACAAACCTGTAGGCAGTGTCAAATACAAGACAACGTAACAACATTGTTTATTACTTTGCATCGATGAATTTTGGCGAGGTGAAAGGCAAGGTATCTATCATATGTGAAATATACATATGTAGTCATTTAGCTGTTGTTGCGTTTGTTTGCCTTTCAGCTGAACGTTATGGCATTCATATCCACGTCACTGGGTATCTGTTCACCTACGAAAATCTATGTCATTCAATTCTTTTCCAATTTCTCGTTTGTTGTTTGCGCAGTTATAACATATATACACATACATATGTATGTATACGAGTGCATATACAATAATACAATAAGGTGGCTTGGAAAAGAAAGGGACGATTGTTGGCACATTTGTGAAAGAAAAAAAGGTATGAATGTGATAATATCCATTCATTTGGAATCTCATGATGGATCCCCTTTTGAGGCAGCTCTGTGGTTCATTTTAGATGTGAGCGGCAATGGACAAGTCTGTGAGAATGCTGTTCAAGAGGAGATTGTCACACGATGCTCAAAAACTTACTACCTGGTGCTAAATATGGATGAGCGGATACTTAGGACCGGGAGAAGCTTTCTGACAGATAGCATCCGCTCCTAGCCAATGAGGAAACTATTCAAGTTAATGGTTTCGAGTTGTTACAAAAGTCTGTTGCATATGGGTTCGTTGAGAGACTCGTTGTATTCACACGGTGCTAAGACCAAACATGAGTGGGCTCCATGAAAAATAAAGATTTTCAAAAAAAAAATCTCATGCAAAATTTAAATGCCACAAATGAAAAATGCCCCCAAAAAAAGAAGAAATGAAAAATTCCCCCAGAATCTCAAAATGAAAATTTCCCCAAAAATGCTTAAAAATCTCCCAAACAATTTAGGAAAAATTCCCCAAATAAATTGGAGTTTGTATAACTTTTAGTTAACATTTAATATTTTGGGTTGGTTTTTTTGGGGTATTTTTCATAAATAATTTTGGTGATTTTTAAGAATTTTTGGGGAATTTTCATATTGGGCTTTTGGGGGGACTTTTTATTTATTTTGGGGAATTCTTCATTTGAGACATTTTTCATTTTTTTTGGGGGGGCATTTTTCATAGAGCCTGTGAAATGTACTCACATCTGTCTGTCACATGTATTTTAGATTGTGCTTCGATTTACATACGAACTGTACACTAATTGCATTTGATGGACGAAATCCAAACAATTCGGAAATCACAAAAAATTTAAATTTAATAATTTTTAAAAAATGTCTAATATACATATCTGTATCATCTTACATATAGGCTTAAATGTTTGTATAATCGGCGCAAAAACTCAAACCTGGTGGTACTTCCAACATGGTCGTCTATTGAACACCCTCAATAAATTTGTCGCTGTCATAGCTGAAATTTATTTCAGATTGTCCCTCGATTGCAATTGATTTTATCTATGAATGAAATACTTAAAATCTAAACAACTCGGAAATTATCAAAAAAAAATCAAAATTTAATGATGTTGTGCGACCCACTCTAATATACCTATGTGTACGTACCGTATCATCCCACATATAGGCTTAAATGTTGGTAAAGACGGAAAAACACAAAAACTCAAACCTGGTGCTACATTCGACATGGTCGACTATTAAACACCCTAAATAAATTTTTCGCTTTCCTTTTGTAATGAATTGAACCCTCGATTGATGCTATTTAGAATGGATGCATCGACCACTGTTCCAAAAATAAAAAATATTTGCTGACCGTGTACAAACTATATTCTAAGCAACACAAAGAACAACATTTGCCATACATCGTGAAAATTAGAAAATCCTAGCAAGGATCTTAGATTCTTATACATTTTCAATGGAAAACCTGAGGTCTGCTTAAAGACCAAATACTTTTTTAATAGCCAAAATGTAAGCAAATATTTTAACAAACGCAACTAACGTCAGCGAGCATGCGAGATGCTTGTCAGATATTATTTATTATTCACCCTCAGCTTACTTTCCCTTAACATTCCATGAAGGAACAGATGGGGAACTTCACTCAAATCAGTGAGCTGTGCGCGATATAATTTCTATACTCACTGATCAGGGCCTACAATTTAAAGCCGGCTCCGAACGGATAAATTTTCTCTGGAGAAGTTTTACACGGCTTACTTTCTTACTCGTAAAGTTGCCAGCATTTAGGAGAGACCCTCTGCTACATGTATTAATCCAGAGATTACTTTCAATGCTTTCCAAATATATACTCCATAAGCATTTGAAAAATAAACTTGAATTTGGAAAAAAAAATGGTAGTAATGTTTGTAACGCCAATAAGAAACGGAGATAGAAACCCGCCAGCCGATTGATCTAAGATTGTTTGTCCATCTGTTCATTTTTCATCGAAGTAAAATTCGCAAATATGAAGCGATTTAGATAACCCGACTTGGCAAAGGGTGAAACCTGCATCGGTCTATGCCCAAAGTCATGTCTGATGTCCGATCGTTATTAAATTCACCTTAATATATAAATGTTAGACCTTTTCCTTCTTCAGAGCGACCAGTAATATTTTCCCTTAGCTCTTTTTGTTTAGAAACAAAAGAGAAGGACCTGTATTATTGCACGGACATACGTTTATTTCCTGAGGATAACAAATAACATGACAAACTGAATTCACCTTCGTACTGTGGCTACAAATGTGTTGGAGTGTAAAAATCCTCACACCAACACAGGCAGCACCCGAGCAAATGCAAATATACACCAACGTGTGTATCATTGCTTTTCCATGTGTCGGTGTTTCGGTGTGTGTTTGTTGGTACGGAAATTTTTAATAACGACGCCGTTGTATGAGACCAATCAGCATTTCCGCATCAGGTTGTCGATAACACTTTGATATGGTGTAACACTTTCATAAAAAAAAAAAAAACGATAATGGCAACGATGCTGACGGTGTTGGAGGCTGTGGCGGAATAAGACGAAGACAGCCATGATTTTGATGATTAAAATGATACAGTTGCCTCGATGTTTCCGCAAAAAAAAAAAAAAAAAACTTGATGATAAAGGTAAATTACTGATCTGATGCAATGCATGAATCAGGTTTAAAGTTGAGTCATTAAGACACGATATATATCGAGAAGTGGCGTGCAGTAAGAAAAGAAAAGTACTCAAGCATAAAGGCAGGAAATCGTTTATGCTTGATTAGGTAGTCCCTTAAAACGAGTGTGCTGAACTTGGTAAAGCACACACATTAACCGTATACGTAGTGGGCAGTGACTGCGGGTCCCTACTGATACTAATACTTGTAAATATATTTCATTTTAAGATAGTCATTATTGTCCCATATGTCTAAATTTAGTTTAGACATATAGTTTACTTTCAAAAAAATTTCCTTTCAAATTAATTTCTTAGATTTTGTTTTTATAAACTGGCATTACTTTACGTTAAAAAATTTTGCGAATAGGGTTAAAAGAGTTTTAGTAGGGGTAAACGCAGTTTAGTGGGGTAAAAACAGTTGACGTTTTATTGACCGTTGTCATTTTAATGACAGTTGTCATTTTAATGACAGTTGTCATTTTAATGACAGTTGTCATTTTAATGACAGTTGTCATTTTAATGACAGTTGTCATTTTATTGACCGTTGTCATTTTAGCGACAGTTGTCATTTTAATGACAGTTGTCATTTTAATGACAGTTGTCATTTTAATGACAGTTGTCATTTTAATGACAGTTGTCATGTTAATGACAGTTGTCATTTTAATGACAGTTGTCATGTTAATGACAGTTGTCATTTTAATGACAGTTGTCATTTTAATGACAGTTGTCATTTTAATGACAGTTGTCATTTTAATGACAGTTGTCATTTTAATGACAGTTGTCATTTTAATGACAGTTGTCATTTTAATGACAGTTGTCATTTTAATGACAGTTGTCATTTTAATGACAGTTGTCATTTTAATGACAGTTGTCATTTTAATGACAGTTGTCATTTTAATGACAGTTGTCATTTTAATGACAGTTGTCATTTTAATGACAGGTGTCGTTTTATTGACAGTTGTCATATTATAAACAGTTGTCATTTTATTGACAGCTGTCATTTTATTGAAATTTGGCATTTTATTGACATTTGTCATTTTATTGACATTTGTCATTTTATTGACATTTGTCATTTTATTGACATTTGTCATTTTATTGAAATTTATCATTTTATTGAAATTTATGATTTTATTGAAATTTGTCATTTTATTGACATTTGTCATTTTATTGGCATTTGTCATTTTATTGAAATTTATAATTTTATTGACATTTGTCATTTTATTGACATTTGTCATTTTATTGGCCTTTGTCATTTTATTGAAATGTATCATTTTATTGACATTTGTCATTTTATTGACATTTGTCATTTTATTGACATTTGTCATTTTATTGAAATTTATCATTTTATTGACATTTGTCATTTGATTGGCATTTGTCATTTTATTGAAATTTATAATTTTATTGACATTTGTCATTTTATTGACATTTGTCATTTTATTGGCATTTGTCATTTTATTGAAATTTATCATTTTATTGAAATTTATCATTTTATTGACATTTGTCATTTTATTGACATTTGTCATTTTATTGGCATTTGTCATTTTATTGACAGTTTGTAATTTTTTTTTTACATTTTCTTAGATTTCAGACCGAATTTTGTCATTCTTGTGTGATTTAAAGCCATTGTCAGATTTCTTTGAAAAATCCCGACTTTTCCTAACCTTTTTTGCTGTAGGGTCATCCATACTATGAAGCATTTTATCGAAGCATCGCAGAACATCGAAACATCTTCCAAGTTCTTTCAAAATTATCCATACGACTTCGATTTTATTCCTTCGGGCTATTAAAGAATTTGTTGAACTATTGAGTTTACAGCCAAAAATTAAAGATGAATTCTACACATCGACATTTTCCATGGCGCCCGCTTTACTTGCAAACCGAAACGTGCTCATTAGAAATATTCATGTACGATTTAAGCCAATAGCACTTCAACATCAAAGGATTGCACAGCCTATTGCCATTCACCACCCCAACAACGTGGTTGAATAGAAATTGAATCCATAACGAACAAAAACTAACAATTAATTACGACAACATATTCAACTACACCCACTAATAACTTGGGATCCCTTTGTGAGCCGGTTGTTGTTGCCATCGTCGTCATCATCTCCATTACAAAGGATGCGCATGAGATTGGCACAATGCAAAGTACCGCAATCTTTAATTCGCCATTTGGTGGCATCATCGGTGGGGAGCCTAAGTTATGGCATAATTATCAGCGGGTGTGAGAGGAGGCTCGGTGAGTCGAGCCAAACCGCACCAACTTTCAATTACATGAGCGGGGCCATACAATGACAGACACACACGCACACACACTCAGTTGACTTCATCCCTTCATGTAGACCACATACACATGGTCGTTTTTTGAAATAGCTACAAGGACATTGATTATCATACATCCTTTTGTTTGCCCACTGCTCGAATGTGTGTGTGTTCGTGTGTCTGTCTTGTTTGTTTTCAAATGAAAATGTGACAGATCGTTACGGTTTTGCGTTTTGCTTTCATGCGATTTTATCATTTAATGGCAAATGTAGGTTATTAAACGAGCCTTACATAAGCAGCATGTTTTGTCATGACACACATATGGATTCTTTTTCTATTTTTTTTTTTTTTAGGGAAATCATTCTTTTTTTGCTGTTGCCGATTTGAGATGAAAAACTTTTTAGATTTTGTCTATGGTTTTGTGTTTCGTTCTTGATAAATTGATCCTATTTGAGAGACCGGCAAACAAGACGGCTGGCTAACGGTATGCGTCGAACCGCTTTGATGGCAACACTTAAGGGGTGTCAGGTTGGTTGTACAACATATGTAAATTGGTTCAAGCGACGGACTATTACTTGTGGTTGTTAGATATAAGGAAACATTTATTAGGACACATATTTAATTTAAAGTAATTAATTTGAAATTGTCCACTCCGATATTTAATACTCTATTGAACTGCTATTTTAAACTTACATATTGAATATAAAACTGAGCAGATTTTAAAATTGCGCCGTGTTCTAAAAGAGGCCACTTATAGTGTAGGGTATCATATTGCCAGTTGCCCCACTATTAGACTTTACTTACTTGTTTTTTATCCTTTTACTATTTAAGATCCATTCCTAAATTTAATCCATGCCTTTTTTACAAAACATATTTTGTAAAGTATGATCTAAAACCTACTGCTGCTTAAACCCTTTGAACAATTTTTGTATTATGTCAATTGATATTATCCCATACCCATCCATTTGCCTCATTTCTGATATCACATTTAAATGGAAATGTTTCTGTGCTGGCTATTCTGCACAAATTACGAGCACATAACCATATTTGCTAAGGTTCAATTTGCAAATATCAGAAAAATTCTTTACGAGTGCACTCAACAACATAACCACCCCCTCCGTCTGAATCAATAGACATAACCCACTTTATAACTATGAAATGGTACAAAACATTGGATCATCACAGAAACGTTCAATGTTCAATTTATCTCTCCCCTTGTCTTTTCTCCGCTCCAAGGATTATCAAGTAAATGTTTCCTGCGTTATAAAAAAAAAATAAATAAGACCACACAACAAAAAGAACTCAAACCGGAACTTAGGTTGCGGTTAATAAAAACAAAACAAACAGACAAACAGAGAGAAGGAAAAACTCCCAGCCACATTTGCTATTCCATCGAAATGTTTGAGTACAAGCACGGGTGTGTTGTGTTGTAAGTAAATGTAAATGTCGGTACATACATATATTTTCTACGAATATCAAGAAAGTTCTTGGCAAACTATATTTAATTTCCGTTTTAGTAAGTGAAACAATTTGAACGAGAACGACGACGATGCCGACAGTCTCTTTTATGGCAGTGCTATCATTATTTTATGGCGTAATTTAAATTTTATAGATTTCCTTAGACAGGAAGTGAAATAGAGGCAAAAGCGATTTCAAAGATAGATGCGACGACTATGTCCCACATAACGCTCGAATTCGCACTGGGCTTGGGCCTCCCTTCTCCCCTCCCCCTCTATGGAAATGTTGTGATATGATAATCGTCTTAGAATGCCTCTCCCTTCGTCAGCACTCATTCAGGCTCATTCCGTAATACATACCACCATCCTTGCAACTGCTCGAGGTGGCATTACTCGTTGGCGGCATAGTCCACGTTGGTAAATTTTATTCATGAACCCGGGAACATTGTCCTATCTCCCTATGCTAAGTTGGTATTTTTTTTGTTTTTTTGTTTGGCTTGTTTGCTGTTTGACTTGGTTTGTTCCTACTTTTTCTTACTTTTTTTCTAGCGGCTCTGTTTCGTTTCGCCTGCTGCTGTTGTTGTTGCTATCGATTCGATTGCCAATTTCTGTTAAATGGCATGTCAGGGGCAAAGTCAAAGACAACCATCAATGAATGATACTTAACCAAAAACGGAAAAAAAGGAATAGGAATAGGAAAAATACCTTTGTCTGTTTTAGGTAAACACACAGATACCACCAATACTGTTGCAAAAACAGATTGAACGAAATTGTAACAATATGTATGTGGATGCACACGCTACAGCTGGTGGCACAAGTTAAGGTTAGAGTTAAATAAACTTTCATACCGTTTTTAAGTTTACTCGTGTTAATATTTAAATACAGGTCACTGTGGGCGTCAAATTGATCAGCTCCACCATAGTCGTAGAATTATATTGCAAAAACCTGGGCCGGTCGGTTTATCTCCTAAGGCCTTTGGTGCAATATCACTTTTACCTCGTAAATTTCCTTCGCCCTTAATTATCGACAGCCATTCTTGCTGGCCCTGAAAGGAAAGTAATCGTCTAAATCGGTTCAAAGAGTTCTAATCATATTATTTCAGCAAAAATAACAGCCCAACAACTTTACTCAAAAATCGACATGAGCATGTTTTCCTCCGATTTCCATTTCCCAACGCTTTTGTTACCCCTCATGCTTCTCTACACCCTTCGCCATAAGTCATGGAAAGTCATGTCTGCTCACTCAATTTGTAACCATAGCATTTCTGCAAAAGCAGGGCGACAATTTTTAAGAAAAATCGACATTTTGGGATATATTTTTCCTTTTTCAGGGATTACGGAATTTCGGCTACTTTCGAACTCTACTTTCCTCTAAAATTGTATAATGATGTTCATATCTGTTGAAAAAAATATACGATTACCAACTTTTGATTTTTTGGATAATTTATTAACAATTAATGAGAGAGAGAGACGGGCATAGACAGGCTCACATATTTGCGGTGAAGCGTGTCCGGTGAGTGAGATGGGTCATTTTCGCGTGTGAGGTAGAAGAAACGGTGTGGCTATTTTTTTTAAAATATTCCGTCCTTCATTTCGTCCTATGCTAGTATCTCTAAGCAAGATATTTTAGCACGATTTTTGAAAACATATTAAAGTTCATTTGTAGGGCGGTGCTAAAAGGGCCGTGTCAACCACGACAAACACCGGGTGATCAATAAAACATTTTTTGTTGTTTAAAATAAAAAAATACAAAAATTCAAATCAAGTGTGAATTTTTATTTTTCATTCGTAAGGACATTTTGTGCTATTTATTTTTTGAGATGAGCAATGAGGTAGAGGAAATGGTGTGGCTATTTTTTAAATATTCTGTCGTTCATTTCAGCTTATTCTAGTATTCCGAGGCAATACATTTCAGTAAAATTTCTGAAAACATATTAAAGTTCATTTGTAGGGCGGTGCTAAAAGGGCCGTGTCAACCCCAATAATCAATAAATCAATCAAACAATTTTTTTTTTAACATAAAAAAAATACAAATATGCAAATCAAGTGTGGAATCTTTATTTTTCATTTGGAAAGTCATTTTATGTCATTTAGTTTTTGCATATAAGTTCCTTCAAATGTTGACAGCAACTAATCCACAGGGTGTCCATTTTGAGGGTCAAACTTAGAGCATTTCGACCGGTATGGGGTTAATGACACTCCTGATGTTGGCTTCCGACACTTGAATCGTGAATCGGTTTGGGAACGACTTTAGACTTTACCAACTTCAAAGAAAAAAGTCTTAAGGTGAGACCAACTCACCGGTCCAAAACGTGAAATTAGCTAACCCAGGGGTCTGACTCATTTACTCGAAGTCTGGAGTCGAGAAATTTTGCTAGACTACGAGTTTACCAACATTGCCCATAAAATAAGGAATAAGGAAATAATTTTATATTTTTTTTTTTTTTAAAAAATTTTTGATTGCATTCACAAATTTTCTAAAAACTTTTTTTTTTCAATTTATAATATTTTCGATTGCAATAACGCGAGCGTTGGGAAAGGAATAGCGGAAGGAAATTCAAATTTTCAGGGGTCTGACACATTTACTCGGAGTCTGGAGTCGAGAAATTTTGCTATAGTTTACCAATATTTCCCATAAAATACAATCAAATAAATTAAAAATATTTTTAATTATTTTTTTTTTTAAAAACATTTGAAATAGTTTTGATTGCATTCACTAATTTTCTAAAAACTTTATTTTTTTCAATTTATAATATTTTCGATTGCATTAACGCGAGCGTTGGGAAAGAAATAGCGGTAGGAAATACAATTTTCAGGGGTCTGACACATTAGTCTGGAGTCGAGAATTTTTGCCAGACTACGAGTTTTCCAACATTGCCCATAAAATAAGGAAAGTTGAAATAATTTTATTTATTTTTTTTTTTAAAAAAAATTTGAAATATTTTTGATTGCATTCACAAATTTTCTAAAAACTTTTTTTTTTTAATTTATAATATTTTCGATTGCATTAACGCGAGCGTTGTGAAAGAAATAGCGGCAGGAAATTCAATTTTCAGGGGTCTGACACATTAGTCTGGAGTCGAGAATTTTTGCCAGACTACGAGTTTTCCAACATTGCCCATAAAATAAGGAAAGTTGAAATAATTTTATTTATTTTTTTTTTTTTAAAAAAATTTGAAATATTTTTGATTGCATTCACAAATTTACTAAAAACTTTTTTTTTCAATTTATAGTATTTTCGATTGCATTAACCCGAGCGTTGTGAAAGAAATAGCGGAAGGAAATACAATTTTCAGGGGTCTGACACATTTACTCGGAGTCTGGAGTCGAGAATTTTTGCCAGACTACGAGTTTTTCAACATTGCCCATAAAATAAGTTGAAAATAATATTATTTTTTAAAAAAAATTGAAATATTTTTGATTGCATCACAAATTTTCTAAAAACATTTTTGTTTCAATTTATAATATTTTCGATTGCAGGAAATACAATTTTCTAAATTTTGTTCAGAAATTGAATATAAATAATGTCAAATAGGTGTGGCTCCATTTTAATGTATTGTTAATTAAAAATGTATGATAAATAATTAAAAAAAACCTGCTGTTTTGTAGTTCACCAAAGACGATGTGTGCTTTAATTCAATTTGGAAATTTTCAACATTTCTCTTACTACTTTGTATTCTTACCTTCTTCCAAAGGTTAGGCAAAGTGTGTACGAAGGACAATCGTAACCTTTCCTTAGACTAATTGTTCGAAAATGTCTAAAACCAAATCAAGATCGGTGAAAATTGGGAATTTTTAATTACGGAACGCAGTTAAATTTTGAACTGGCCTTCGGAAAGTGTATTTAAATAAAAATCCAATCTATACAGTTTGTTGAATCTGCAGTGTCTGCGAGTTCAAATTGCAAAAAAGTCTTCAGGGTCCGAAAGTGTACATACCAGTGGGCTCTTGGGTTCTTTCTCCGAGGTAAACTCCAAAATACCCACATATTTCCAATATCTTTCCATGAAGCATCAGACGAGGAATCTTTCACGAATCAGTTATCAAAACACAACATAAAGCCTATGGAGAATGAAATTATATGGAGAAGTACTTCCAGATTTATCGGTTACTCTTTTACTCGTAAAGTCGCGTTTAGAATGTGTAAACGATGACTGACAACTATTTTATGTTCTTAAAAGACTACGACAAACAGAAAAGCAGATAAAGATCCGCAGAAGTGCGGAAGGCAAGAGTGGCCTTACTCCACAAACTGAATGTTAATGCCATTTTCCCATTAACTTCTGCCCGAATAAAATTATTAAGAAATAAATATACCAATTTTCCGCTAGGTATTCTCTTAAAG
Organism: Hydrotaea cyrtoneurina; assembly: GCA_958296145.1. Classification (NCBI taxonomy): domain Eukaryota; kingdom Metazoa; phylum Arthropoda; class Insecta; order Diptera; family Muscidae; genus Hydrotaea; species Hydrotaea cyrtoneurina. The sequence goes on along the minus strand of OY282514.1, from coordinate 23,702,277 downwards.
TTATTGTTTTAACTAACTAATAAAATTATTGTCACTACTCAGACATCATCAATAGACAATTCACTTTGTTATCTAATATTTTTTTCATTATTGTTTCTTCATCAATCTCTGAAATATACACTCGATCATAAGTTAGTAGTGGTTGGTCTGGTAGATATTTATGAACTGACTTGACTAAGCCTGTTAATTGTAACATTAACCCTAGTGACGCTGAATTTATTGTGCCCACAGCTGTTGTAAAGTGTCTTGTGGTCGGTTATCTCCAACACAACCTTTTGTTTGTTTTTTACAGTTTCGTAAAGTTTATGGCATTTTATGCCCGCAGTTATAAATACAACTTGTATACGAATCGATGACTTTTGACAACAGTAAAAAGAAATACAAAGAAACATACTCACACTCAGACAGATGGAGGATGAGAGAGAGAGACACAACAACGACAGCGATAAATGCAATAATAAATATAAAAAAAATGTTTGAAACACGGGCATAACAAACAGCCAAAGGAGCCAATAACAATAACAAAAACACACCCTCATATTTATACCTACACTAATACTAACACAACAACAAGACTGACATACCTACTGGTGATACAAGTGCCAAGAATTTCGAAATGAAAAAGAGAAACGGAAACGGTTGGTTGATTGCTTACCGGATGTCGATGGCGGCGGTGGTGCTAGGCCCTGGCAAGACGACAGTGGTTTTCGTTTTTGGCGACGTTGGCAGAGTTCATTGGAATTCTTAAATTTCTATTGATTTCATCTCCTCAAACAACGACAAGAACAAAAACAAAAACAAACCAACAACGAAGAAAATGTCCTGATGCTGCTGCAGGAGAATTTATTGGCACTTAGGTGATTTAAATTTATTTGTATACACTTAGAGCGTAACTTTCTACGTATCAATTTTCTTCTTCTTCTTCTTCTTCATTTTCATTCTTTCATTTTTGTTTTATTTGTTTCTCTCGTCATTTCCTCGTTGTTGGCATTTTACAAATTAAATTGGCCGTTCTTTTTGACACCGCCCACCCCCACCAGACTTACTTAGATTAAAAAAAAAAACGCGCCACTGAATATAAAATAGATGCAAATATTTTGGCATATTGACAGGATTATAAAGTATTGCGAAATGCTCCCAAAATGAAATTGTGTATGGGCTTTTTTCTGCTCTTTATCAAATATAATAAACAAAATAACATTTTTATTACAGGCCAACGAAATTTTAATAAAAAACGTAAATAGAGAGAGACAGAGAGAGACCTTAATTTCATTCCATCTTGAATAAACTCCAATAAAAGAAATTGCCTTCCAAGACTCATTTGGTGCTTTATATCCTCCATGGCATTTTTTATGCAATTGTTATAAATTTAATGCGTTGCTGTTTCACTTTTTTTTTTATTGTAATTGTTAAAAGAAACACAATAATTTTTATTGCAACAAAACAAATCAAATACGACACATTTTTGTGGTTATTTCGCCACTCTGACTTTCCATTTCCACCCGCATGTGTGTGTGTGTAGCGTTGTGTAGTACCAGCCTTCCTCGCGGTCCCCTTGAGCTGTTATTGCTGCCTTCTTAATTGTTGAAATTTACTCCAAAGGCGTTTGCCATCCATGCAACAAATGTCGTAAAGTGTTTTCGCACCATTTAAGTTAATTTATTTTTGTTAATTTTCGCCAACATAAACAATAGCGAACAATGTTTGTTTATGAACGCAATCACGAAATGGTTGTAAACAATTACGATGGCTGCTATGAGGGGGGGGCCAACAATGAAGTGGGGCGACATTACACACTACCCTAGAGCGGTCACACCGATTAAATTAGGGCAACAAAGAAATGTATTCAAGAGAGGAACTAGGGAGTGCGTTAATTATGATGGCTGTATTATGTTAAATGAAACGAGGTTTGGAGTGGACCCTAATCGGGGGATATACAGATTAAAAAAAATGGGTAATGACTTCGGTCAGGACATCAGTGTACAGATTTTAATGGAAAAAACACATATTTAATGCGACCGCCTTTCAGCCCCCAGGAAGACACTTACTATAACGAAATGAGGCATATAGTTATAGCCAAGGAATTTGACAGTAAGAAGCCTCAGATTCAAACATCCGGAAAACCCTCAAGACTACATTCATATCATCTGCTGAATAATCAAATCGATTGCCTTATTTATTTACAGAGATATGTCTGTTTGAAGTTTTCGAAAAAAAATATTGAATTTTTTCGAGGGAAATCATGGTACAATAAACAAGGTAAGGTCATTAGCCCAACAACAAATAATCAAATACAACTCTGGTGCTCTATATTGTCAAAGTTGTATATGTCAAGAATATAAAATAAAGTTACTGACAGTTAATTTTTGTTATTGTTGTAAATATTTGATACAAAATATTTACATTTCCATCATTAATATGTTCATAATTTGTTATACCCTCTATCATAGGATGGGTTTGTTATTCCGTTTGCAACACATCGAATGTCAACTTTGACAATTTAGAGCGCTGCGAGAAAAAATTGTAAATCAGCTGATTGCTTGGCCTTACCTTGTTTATTGTACCATGAGGGAAATATTGAATTTTTCGAGGAAAATTTTGAATTTTTGAAAGGAAAAAAGTGTTCACAGGATTTGTCTCCATGATGGCTATTTGCTAAGATATGACTGTTTGAAGTTTTCGAAGAAAATATTGAATTTTTTCGAAGAAAATATTGATTTGTTGCAAGGGAAAATTCGGATTCGGCTTTTTTCGCTTTAGGGACTTATTTAAAGAGATATTGAAAATATTGAATTTTTGCATGGAAAAAAGTGATTACAGGATTCGGCTCTTTTCGCTCTTGGAAGCTTATTTACTGAGATGTGACTGTTTGCAGTTTTAAAAGAAAATGTTGGAGTTTTGGTATTAGAAACGTGATCACAAGATTCGCCTAGGACGTTTATTTACAGAGATATGTCAGTTTGAAGTTTTCGAAAAAAAATATTGAATTTTTCGAAGAAAATTTTGAATTTTTGAAAGGAAGAAAGTATTCAAAAAAACTTGAATTTTTGAAAGGAAAAAAGTGTTCAAAAAAAGTTTTCAAAAAAACTTTTGAATTTTTGAAAGGAAAAAAGTGTTCACAGGATTTGTCTCTAGGATTTTTCTCCAGGATGCCTATTTGTTAAGATATGACTGTTTTACGTTTTTGAAGAATATATTGAATTTTTTCGAAGAAATATTGATTTTTTGCAAGGAAAAATTCGGATTCGGCTCTTTTCGCTTTAGGGACTTATTTAAAGAGATATTGAAAATATTGAATTTTTGCATGGAAAAAAGTGATTACAGGATTCGGCTCTTTTCGCTCTTGGATGCTTATTTACTGAGATGTGACTGTTTGCAGTTTTAAAAGAAAATGTTGGATTTTTGGTATGAGAAAGGTGATCACAAGATTCGCCTAGGACGTTTATTTACAGAGATATATCTGTTTGAAGTTTTCGAAGAAAATATTGATTTTTTGCAAGGAAAAGAGTGATCGCAGGATTTGACTCTTTCCGCTCTAGGACGCTTATTTGCTGAGATATGACTATTTGAAGTTTTTGAAGAACATTTAGTCAAAACTAAATTGAGTCATCATCAAGTGTCACCGACGAATGTTTTAGTATCTCCTCGAGAGACACTCGGTATTCTCCAGAAATTCTTGAAATGATCTACACCTTCGCCTTGTTATCAGTAAATATGAAGATGCTGTCCGACAGTTTCTATTTTAATTATTTTGGCAATTTCCAATTCAGCTGATCGGAGTAGATTCCACAACCTAAGCGATTTTGATCTGGCGATGAATATCTGGATGGTATCCCCATTATCTGGTATTCTCGTCACAAAAGTGAGTTCGAAAGAAGGCACAGTCAACAAGAACGTTCCCGTTGATTTACCTAACGTACTCACTATATTTCCAAGCTTTTATGGCGCCAAGTTGCATTGGGTTGTGAGCAGGATTTGCCTTGTCGGGATAACTACCAAAAAAAAAAAATTAGAACACCCTTAATATATTTTTTACTTTTGACATGGACTACACTGTAGAATACAGGCTCGAAACCTGGTAATATTTTCTTAAGAGATGTCTATCATATATTTTTTTTAAAAAATATTTTTCTGGGGTGTTTTTCAGAATTTTTGGGGAAATTTTCATATTGAGCTTTGGGGGGGATTTTTCATTTATTTTATTGTTTTGAAATATGGTTTGGAAAAGTAATTTTATATTTACTTTCTGTGTGTGATATTTGAAATAACCTAACGGGGTAGAGTAATACCCCAAGCTATTGATTGTTTTAGTAGACTACGGTATCATGATGCACGGTGGTCCCGTGAGTAAAAAAAAATGGGAGACATTTTTGTTTGTAATGTAATTTTTTAAGACATAAATTGTTATAGGAGATTCCCGAAGGAGCCTTCACTAAATTATTAATAAAAGCAAAAACACTACAACGCATTTATAATGCAGTACATTTAAAACCATTTAGATGTTAAATAAAACCAAGCAATAAATTGCGTAATGATTTTCATTAGAAAAATGTATTAATTTATTTATAATTTTATTTATTTCTTCGGTTTTTTAATGATTACTAATACTGTGATATGCATTCATCGAAATGTACAAAATATGTCACGCCTTTCTTTCCTTAACACAGTGGGCCCCACACTATTTCGGTTGTGTAACCCCCACAAATTTGGCCACGCTGAATATTTTGTAAATAACAGTTTTTTTTTTGTATTTCAGATATTCTTTTTCTAGCAGCCCATAGATGTTGTGAAAATATGAATACACTAGTAAGTTGTAATGCGCCTATGGCGCCCGTTAATTTGCTTGAGAAAGTATTTGTTACTTAATTTTAAAAATTTTGTAAAAAATATTTTGAAAAAATTTTGTTGAAAAAAAAAATTTGTAAAAAAAAATTTTGTTAAAAAAAAAAATGTTTGTTGAAAAAAAAAAAAATTTGCTGAAAAAAAAAAATTATTGTTGAAAAAAAAATTTTGTAAAAAAAAAAAATTTTTTAAAAAAAAAAATTTTAAAAAAAAAAAATTTTGGAAAAAAAAAATTTGGGGAAAACACAATTTCTGTACAAAAAAAAATATTATTTTTTTTATTATTATTATTTATAGAATTATAGAATGCCTATTAAAATTCCTACGTACTGCGTGACAGAGTCAGTGAATCAGTGTCGAGGGTAAATATATATTAAGATTTTTGTATTGAAACAAATTTCACACCTAAACTTTTTCCCGCAACCCCAGGGTCCCCGGAACAGACTTCAGAAACCACTGTCTTAACAAAACGAACACCGCTACGTATGAGCGATACTACAAAATACTTAATATCACTTAGACGTCACACTACTGAATGCGCTCTTACCCTTTTTCTACTGCACCAAGTGATAGACATTCTACTCACAATTAAGCACATCGTTTTAATCTTCTTTTGCTCAATTACAACTGCGACATTAATTAAAATTATTATCAAATCAATTAAAAAATACCCCATTGGTTGTGACACAATTCAGTGGGGAAACCGCACATATGATGCAGTGTCATCACCGGATAGTGAGTGGGTGCTTCTAATTGCATTTCCCCCCGCCGACAGATGTCCTCAGCATTGACATCCCTTTGGAATAAATCAAATGTTACAATTGATATTTAATGTAGCCCATAAGTATTCTCTATTACCCACAATAGTTGCTTAGAAACAGCAGCAGATATGGCCCCTGTCACACCACTACATACACGCACAGAGGAAAGCTGACCAGTTAATTAAACATGTACTTTATTACTTGACCCCGTTCGTAACATTCCACTCGTTCTCATAGTCAAAGCGTGCACATGCCAGGAGAAGAAAAAAAAAAGAAAATCATGAGATCTTCACATACTTTCCGGGGGTACTCTCCAAACGAGACAACTTGGAAATCTGTAGCAGGAGATGGCGACGACGAAGGCACAAAAGGGCAGCAACAACTTCCATTTGAAAGATAGTGACAGTAGTGGCATAATGCCAAGAAAATGTTTGTCGCAAGTACACTTCCACACACACACACACACTCTCGTGAATGCGAACTTTTTTTTTTTTATTATGAGCATTTCCCCAAATAGGAGGATGAGAATGACAGAAAATTGTATTTGCCATCATGTGAATGGCGACTGTTTAGTTGACACTAAAACGTTGTCGGTAAAGATGAGGTAGGCGTTGGATGGCGGATGACTGGTGCCTGGTGCCGGGTGGGGGCACCAGCAACAAAATGCGACAAACATGAAAAAAGTCACGTAGAAATTTAATGAGGTCATATACGTGTTTCCCCACTCAACACGTTTAGTAGTTTTTAGTGTAACTTTAATGCATTCTCGTCGTCATAGTTGTGTAACAGCACAACAATCACATACATACCCTGCGAGAGAAAAAAACAAACCGACGCACTCCAACACACTCACACGTGCACCAAATATGCTCACCAAAACTGCTCACAACCTCATAGCACTTTTGGGCACGGGGGGGCTATTGGATCAGTCGGTTGACATAAACTAATGAACTATGAAATCAAGTGCTCTATTCTCAGTCCACAGTGCCATGAATTGTGGAAACAGTTAATGGGTAAATGGAATTTAAGGGGATCCACCTTCAAAATCAAAAATAAAATATGCAGTTCTCTTCGAAATGACCCCAAGAATTTTTATTTAGTTTTTACATCGCTGGTCTGTAAGGAATTTATGTCCATTGACTTAATAAATGAAATGAAAAGATGCGAGGGCGAGGCTTAGAAAAAACGGATCCCTCCACTTTTCTTTGACAATATGGTACTCAAATGAAAGGTACTGACCTCACGACTTGAAATATGTAATTTTTTCGATCCATAATGGGGGTGACATCGACAACAAAACCACCTGGTCCAGTCAGTGGCAAATGTCAGACTTATTTTCAAACATTTTCGGAAATCCTCCATTCAGTTAGTTATAAAACTATTAAATAATGTTATTTAATTTTTTATTAGTTTTTGGTTTTTGTTATGATTTTTTCTATTACGTTTTGTTTAACTTGTCCTCGTTTGCAAGTTAATAAAATCAGGGTTTTTTTCAGTTGACTTTTATAATTTTCTTTGGATTTTATTTGTTGTTTTTTTTTTCAGATTGTATTTTTCCAGAGACAGTGGAAATGTAATCAACAAACAAAAGCAGCCAAGGAATCCAAAGTCAATGTGGACCACAAAATATATGCGTCTGCCCATAACTTCCACAACAACCCTCGTTTACCAATAAAGCCGCAACATCTACATCAGCGACTACCCGCAACAACAACATCGCCAACAAGAGTAATACTACTTTGCTATTTCGCTGACACACACACACACACACAGACAGACCCGTAAAAATCATGCACTCGTAACTGCGGAAATTTGTCCACTAGAGTGAAATTATTTCCACTTTTCACGACAATTTTTGTGGTTCAGTTTTTCTTTTCGCCCATTTTGACACGATATAAAATGCATGAATGGTATTTAAACGCGGAAGAAGGGTGGGTGGGTGTGCTTTGGTGGATGGGGGAGCGGATAAGGATGAGGGCCCAGCGGATTGTGTGGACAAGTGAACGAAATAAAAGAAAAGAAAACAAAACAAAATTAAAACGGTGTTTCCACTAACTTTTTTTTATGTTCTGTTGTTTAGTGTAATTTATTATTAAACTGCTGCAACAGAGGCACAGCCGAACACACTCACGCCCGGACACCTTCAGTGGCACCTGTATGATGTGGTGAACCCTACTCACACACGGCCAGACACGGACACATTGAGGAAGCAGAGAGGAATGCATTATGTTGTAAACAATTTTACGAGTGGAGTTTTAGTGCATGTCTATGTGTATATGTGTGGTCTCATATTCATATTCGTATTCACTCATACTCGATCATTATGTATGGCGAATGCATAATTGTATGACAGCGTGGGGTATTTGCTAAGTTCTAAGGCAGTTAGTATTGAGATAATTTTTGAGAGATATGGGTTAATTTTTTTTTTTTTTTATTTTTTTTTTTATTTTTTTTTTTTTTTTTTTATGTAAGTATTCTTTATTTGCAATCTGTCAGTACAACAATAAGCAAATTTGATAATATGGGTTAATGAAGATGTAAGTTGAAGGTGCACGCCTGCTTGCCGATTTCAATACCGATTACTGATTTATCAAATGTTTGGTCTTGGGGTCTACTCCAAAGACCTAGAACTAAATATAGCACGAAGACTACCTGAGATTTTTGCTGTCAACACTTCGGGTAACTATTCAAATCAATACTTGTATATGTATTTTATTTTACATTAGTTATTACACCGTGTTACAAAAAATAGATTTTTTTCTGTCCTATGAACCAAATGCACATATTCGGAAAGAGGGAAAAAATAAAAATGCACTTGTATCGGCGATTTTCATGTAGGTACACGTCAGAATTATTGAAATATAAATCTCGTAGTGGCCTGTGTGAAAGCCTTTCTACCGATTTTTAACCCTTTTTCAGTGATCCAATCGAGCTGATTTTTGGCAGGCAGACTCGTGAAATGTCTGTATCACGTCAAATTTTTTAAAAACAATTTTTATCAATTCTCAGATTTTCCGCAATTTTTATTATTTTTGAAAAAAAATTTTTTTTTAAATTTTCTTAGCATAACTTGAAGAGACTCCTAATTTTTAAACTATTTAAGCGTTACGAAAAAAAAATGTTTTTTGAACTGAAACCTTAAAAATAACGATAACCATTATAAAAAAAAAAATTAGGAAAATCTGAGAATTGATAAAACTATTTTTTAAATTTTACGTGATACAGACATTTCCACGACTCTGCCTGCAAAAAATCAGCTCGATTGGATCACTGAAAAAGGGTTAAAAATCGGTCGAAAGCTTTATACTTCAAACTTAAAAAAAAAAAAATTCTGACGCGTACATGAAAATCGCCGATACACGTGTATTTTTATTTTTTATCCCCTTTCCGAAAAAGTAAATTTGGTTCATAGTACAGAATGTGTGTAACACGGTGTTATGGACCCATACGCCAAAGTTTCTTCCTTTAAATGGTTTACTTAAAACAAAGGCCCGTTAGCATTTTTTTAATTTTTGTTTTTATAAATCATTTTGCATTTTTCTTTACGTCACCAATTTAGCTTGGTACGAATAGGGTTAAGGAACTGGAGGAATGGCTGAGGAATAACGTCCTCGCCATGTAGGGAAAAACATATTCCTTGCCAGTCAAGCTGCCATTAAATCTCCGTATTCTGTCCTGCTGAACATAAAATATCGACGCACATCTCTCTACGCAGTTCATAACTCACCTCTCGATGCTGCGCTGCAGGAACATTTCTGGGAACTGCAGAGCAAACGAGATAGCGAATCTCGGGAATACCTTACTGATTCCATCACCCTAGAAGCTTTGTAGGACACTCTGGAGAGGTCTGCTGGTCTAGATGAATAATGTATTTTTCGTGGTCTCACAATGAGCCACGGATTCTAATTCGAGGCAGTCTATTTCATAAGTAATCAGCCTTTACCAGAGCAGAACTTGGCTAATTTTGCATCGTAACTGAGGCGTGTGCCCGTACAAATATTTACTATAAAATTTCGAATCGAACCCAATCGAATGTCGTCGATATTCACACATACTTTGTATTATTTTAATTTCAAGATACGAAGAGCTTCATGAGGTGACCGAACCTGACTGAATACGATTGTGACATGATCTCTTCAAGTCCTTCGGCATAACAACTTTACAAAAATCTTCCGCACGACCCACTTATTAGCCATAACATTTCTTAGTTGTTCATTTTTTTTTACTGTCCCATTGTTGTCGTCATCGCTGAGATGAAAACAAACAACAAATCCATGCATAAAAAAAATCTTTACGAAGACAACAACAACACACAAATGCATTTTATTACAGGTCCGTTATTGCTCAGAGTTGTTGTTTTGTCATACTATAATTGACTTTAAAAACAAACAGTCGTTAAATATTAAAATTTCATAATATGTTTTTTTCTTCTACTTTATTTTGTTTATGCACACATTCACACACACACACACACTGTCGAACATTTGCATACAAACATAGTTATGAATGAATATTGGTGAACACATACAGCTTTAGGCCAAGAGTGTCTACAGCGTATACGTAATTACATAACCGGCAGAAAAGCTAAGGGCTCAGCAAAGGCCCAATTAGGGTGAACTACATGATTAGTTTGCTGTCTGATAGATTGAGGAGCAAAACCACCGCACCGCAATACGCCGTCTGTGAGTCATATGGGAAAAAAGTTCTTTTAGAAGTTTTTAAAATAATAATGGTAAACAAACCCATGACGAGCTTTATTGTTAGTCTTGTAGGTCTACAGCGAAGAAAATCAGGTAGAAATCATGGTTAGAATAACAAAAATATTTTCCATCGATTCTAAAATGTCGAATGTTTTTTGGAAAGGACAAAATCGGATTTTACATCACTCTAATGCATAAAGAAAGAAGAATTTTTTCAGAAGGAATTTATTTATGTTCCCTAATAAAAAAAACTACCTTTTTCAGAAGACCTTTAAAATAATGACTTCTAGAATGGTAAACCAACACATGATGGGCTGTATTTTGTTAGTCTTGTAGGTCTGCTGTCTGATAGATTGTGGAGCTAAACGCCGTCTCTCAGTCATATGAAAAAATTTTAAAATAATGACTCCTGAATGGGAAACAAACCCTTGACGAGCTTCATTGTTAGTCTTTTAGGTCTCCACCAAACAAAACCAGGTAGAAATCATGATTAGAACATCAAAAATATTTTTCATCGGTTGTTGCAAATTCATAAATTTTGAATGTCTTTTTATTTATTTATTTATTTATTTATTAATTACAATACAAAGTCAATTTATATTCTAATTTTGGGTCCAAGGGTAAACCGGGTGACAAAGACCATTTGGCTTGATTTTTGCAGCGACAGACCAAAGCCTCTGGTGGGAATCGAACCCACAACCCCCACGCTGATAGGCAAGCACGCTACCAACTCGCCTACCGGGGCGCTATGTCTTTTTAGAAAGATCATTCTAATGCATAAAAAAGAAGACTCTTCTCCGAAGGAATTTTCTTATGTTCCTTAATAGAAAAAAGTAGGAATTCTTAACAAAATTTTCTAGGAAGATATGCAGTAGTGAGTATGGAACTTAAGGCTTACGGACCTTGCTGACCTGCTTAGTGAACGATGCATTTCCACTCCTTTTACATTACATTCATCCAAAATTACATAAACTGTTTTTTAATCTAAAATCCAAGGCCTGCTATGACCGGGCATTCTACATTTCCTCACAGTGTACCTACCAACATACATGGGAGTGTATGTAAGGTTGCTGCTGAGTTTGTTGTGCGGTTGTGTTCTTTTTTTTTTTTGATATTTTTTTTTTTTTTTTGGTATGAATGTGTATGTTTCCGGGTCTGTGTCTGCGGTGTATTGACATGTGGGTGTATTTGTGTATGCCGGTGTGTGTCATTTTAATAAAACTTTTATGATAGAACTTCCGGACTTTATCTTGCGTGGCAAACGCTTCAACGGGGACAGACAACGACCAAACAGAATGTAACATAATGTTGTCCTGCAGCAAGAATACGCCAGTAAAGTGGATCCGTATGATTTTAGCAACCTGTGCTAGTATTTACTCTACTTTAGTCATTCACGTTTTTCAAGTCCATTAATTTTATTATCCGATGCTCCCGTGTATCCTTGTTGAAATGAGAAGACGAGGAAGAAGTGGCTTTCAAGCGGTGACGTCAATTCAATTTGGGCACGGACACTTTGCATGTATTGCGGGGGGGAAATATGAAATAAGCTTGAAAACGCTTAGAATTATTAAAGGCAATAACGGTGGGTGTTTTTTTGGTATGGTGTTGTATACAAAAATACAACAGATTTATTCTTCGTACAAGATTGTGGTGAGATTTTTCCGAAGAGATTTCCTTGTGATTATAAGTTTGGAAAATTACTGATTGAAATGTATACCGAGTTGTTGAAATAGAGACCATAAAAATGACGGCTTTATGAAAAATTACTAAACGCAAAATATCAAAAAAAAAAAGAATGAAGAATTCCCAAAATAGATGCAAAATTCCCTAAAAATTCTGAAAAATCCAAAATTGCCAAATTGTTTTCACAGATTGAAATGTTCAAATCGAGGACATAAAAATGAAGGCTCTATGAAAAATTACCAAACGCAAAATGTAAACAAAAATGAAAAATGCTACAAATGAAGAAATCCCTAAAATGTATGCAAAATTCCCCAAAAATTCCAAGATCAACATTTCCCCCCAAAAACCTTGAGAAATCCAAAATTGCCAATTTAATTTTTTAATTTTTTAAAATATCTCAAAAATCCAAAATAGCCAATTTAATTCAATTTTTTACACTGATGTCATTTACAATGTGGATGTCATATTAATGACAAAAACACACACTTTGTAATAAAAAAAATGTTGAGTACAATATCTGTTCAAATGTATGGGAAACAGTTTGATCTTTGACAAATCAAAAATCAAATTACATTTTTTAAAATTTCATAAGTAATCTGATATAATGAAAATGTATGTGAAATGAAAAAAATATATTTTTTAAAATGCAGTATTTAAATTGCGTTCAAATATGTAAAAAGCACATAACAACAAAAAAAATGAAAATTTGTTTCGCCTTTAATATTGAAAATAATCGCTCACTCGTATTTAGGAGACAAGAAACTCCGATAAAAATAGTTAACAAAATTTGCAGATTTTCTTTAAAAATTGTCATTTTCGTGAAATAGTCATTTTTTATTTTGACTATAATTAGACCTCTGTCAATACAATATGTCAAATTTAAGGTAATTATGTGGCAAATATGTGTAATGTTGTTAAAAATTTTATCCACAGAGGATAAAATCTTTTAGCGATGCCAAAGGACAGCACACAGAAAACAATTCAAACTCGTAGCCGGTATTGGACTTAAACCCAGAGGAGAACATGAAAATTTCCAATTAAATGCCCAAATGGCCTTTCGCCATATTTGGTTTTCCACTGCTAATTTTAGGCCAGTTCACGCTTGTTTCTTGACATTTGTCAAAGTCTGTTTGCCTTGCCATTTCATCATGAATAGACTTACAATCGAATATCGCTTCCAAATCATTACTTACTTACTTAAGTTGCGTCTACAGCCTGTTGTCGGTCTTGGCGTGCTTAATAAATGATTTCCAAGTGGAAGAAGACATGAAAATCCTTGCCATCACGAACTGGAGAAGCCAAGCAGAAGACTGAAATGCTTGGAAATCATTTATTAAGCTTCCAAATCAAATGTAAAAAATATGGTTCGAAAATCGTCTTCAGCGACAAGGCTAATTTTTGTCTATACGGGATCGCCAATTAACAGAATTCCCGAATTTCAGATCTGACAATGTACACTGAAAATTCAGTGTTTGGTGCCGTTTATGGGCCGGCAAATGAACTCTGATTTGTGATAAAATTTGGCCGAGGAAGAAACAAAAATTTCCTTATTTTCAAAAATTAATGAAAAATTATGATAAATTCGATACATTTTGTGACTTTGTACACTAAATGTACCCTATCGGCCAAGTGAGCAATTTGGGGTGGGTTACCCACCAAATGTGGAGAACCCATTAATCTTTCCAGATTGGTAATGCATTCCTTAAATCTGTTAAAAACATATTCAGCGTCATTTTTTTTTTGTCAAAATCGATATTTTGAAACTATTTTACAACCAAAATATATTTGGTGCAAATCAAATGTTGACGTTACAATGAAGATAAGAGAAACACTTTATAACAAAAAAAATTGAGTAACACAGGTGTGAGATACAATTCGACAAATTCCAAAAAACAAGTTACATTTATTTAATTTTTTTAATGGAAAAGGTAGAAATGTAATGCACAATATAAACAATTACGGAAAAATATGTAAAAAACTTAAAAACAAAAATATAACAAAACATTTTTAAAATTATCCTTATATAGTTCAACTAATTAGAGTGAAACAAATTCACCTCGAACTTGATTATATATTTTTATCGAACATATGTTTCCCATGTAGTCCATTGACCAGCTTTATTAAATCTGAATCAGAACTTTTCCTTTTACAATCTTACTTTTAATAGACTTAATATAATGCCTAAGAAAGTACTTAAAATATTGTCTGAAAATGAGAACAGCATTAAAATATTACGGCGACAAGATTAAACCACAAGTAATCCTCTGGAAAAAATAATACTGTCCTTTTTTTTCGGTAGGTGAGTAATCTAGAGATGGCCCCTTAGTAATGTATATTTCATCTCTATCCACTACCACTGACTATGTGCTAATTTTCCCTTAATGAAGATTTCTATGCACGTAGTTAGTCTTTGTTTCACCAATCAGCCTTTCCGAAAACGCACGTTTTTCACTGTACTTTGCATTAACGAAGCTGTCTTATTAGCAGAATATTTAAATCAAGGATATCTAACGACTCATTTGCCAATGCTTGCCTCCTCCAATAAAGTTAAGTGGAAATGTAACATTACCTTTGATTTGGCAACACCCCACAAAGCCAATCCCATGTACCAGAACCCACATGTCAAATATTTAAATTCCCCACCATGAGTTATGTCTTTAATTTAATTTTAAAAAACTTTGCAGTCCTAATGTCAGTGAAACTCACAGTAAAACTCAATTACCTTTAACCTGAACTAAGCTCTGCTATCGTCACTCCCACTGTCATCCTCCCCATTTAAAGAACAAACAAAAATGTGTGTGTGTGTTTGTTTACGCTTACATACATTCAGGCAATTTTCCAAGGAAATTACATACATACACACTTACTATTTCCCCTGGGACACATTGAAATTTATTTAAAAAAATAAACTCCTCCCGTTCCCATCTCATTTACGGAAATATTAACTTTTGCCATAGAGACATTATCTGTGGAATAGGAAAAAATTAAATATTTCCCCCCCCCCTAACAACAAGGAAAAAAATATAAGAAAATTGTGGTTACTTTCCATTGAAACGTATTTAGGTCTTAATGGCATCTTATGCCTTTGTCTGTCTGTCCGTCTGTACGCAATTTGCTTAACGGCGTATGATGCGGCTGTATGGGATCCTTTACTGCAGTGGCGATATTTCCTAAATGAAAATGAAGGCGCAAAGTGTTTGAAGGGGAGCGAGTGCGGAAGGAGTGGAATGGAAAAGAAACACCGAAATCATGCTGTTAAAACACATTATTTGGTGGCAACATTTTTTCTGATTAACCCAATTTATGCTCATTTACTGCATGAGCTGAGAGAAATCTGTAGCCAAAATAATAATAATGGCTGAAACCGAGGGGAGTTCAACACAGGGGAATGGGATCTTTGCGTGTACGATTCGTTTGTTGGTGAAATCGAAGTCTGCTGTTGTCCTGGAGGGTTTTCAAAGATATCCGTTTATGCCACTGGAAAAGGAATCCATACTAATTTGGGTTAATTAGAATTAATATTTTGGAAAAATATTTTATTTTTGTTTCAAGTTTTGTGGTTTATTGACCTTTTATTTTTCACAGATTTTTTTTGGTATTTTTTTCGAACTTTCTAACAAAATACAAATGCTTTTTTTTAAAATAAATCTTGTTCTATGTTTGTTTTGATGGTATGCGAAGCCGTTTCGAAAGCTTTTACGCTTCTTCATGGTTGTAGATAAGAATTCAGCGATTATTTTAAGCTATTCTAAGCCGAACAATTGGATATTTTTTTGCCGCATTCATAGACATTTATAACAGCTTTATAAACCCTTGTTAAGAAAAATGTATGAAAATTTTTTATGTATTATCACAGCTGTTATAAATAAATGATTATGAGGAGGAGTTGGAGGTGGAGGTGGTGATTCAACCTTCCCAACAAATTGGAGATACTTTTTATTCAAATGAAACAAATTATACAGATTTTCAAGTAATTAGAAAGAAAAAATGAGTAAATTCGTATAAATTAATAAGTAATTCCATAACTCAAAGTGTCCGTAAGTCGAACTTTATTACTGGACAATGGTTATTTACAAATTAATTGGGGGGATTATTGATAGCCCATTCGTTCATGGATTCAACGTATCTACTAGATGACTTCGCTTTTTTATTTTATTTTGTTATTCCATTGCATAGGAACAATTACTCTTGTAACGAACCAATTGTAAGATCATTAAAAGAATTTAATCAAATTAATGCTAAATTTAATTTAGATTTATCGTATTCTATTAATAAATTTATAGAAATTTTAGATTTTTATTATTTCTAGATACAAGCTAGTCTGCAAGGATCTGTTTGTCCATAGACTATTGAATCAAATTTACTTGAAATCTGAGTTAATTTGCGGGTGCCATGACCTGAATGTTACGGCCTATGTGTTCATAAAGCTATCATACAAAGATGAGTCCATATTTGAGAGTTCTTAATCCAAATCGGTTAATATTTGTCGAAGGACCAGTAGTCATCACAGGAATCCCATGTTTTGTGGGACAAATATTCTGTAAACCTCACTCATACACGGCTTATTATAATGTTTTTTCCGAAGAAGGTACGAGAAGGTCGTTGCAAATTTTTTAAATAACCCTCCTCTACTTTAAAAATGGTAGTATTCCTAACAAACACATTTCTGTAAAATAGGTTCAAAGACATTGAAGTAGACATTAGGGAGGGATTCTATGAGAAATTAGAGCCTGCGCTGAATTTTCATTAATGAATTTTTCGAAAAATATTTGGAGGGGATTTAGTCATATGTTTTTGGGAATTGTTTATTTGGGGTGTCTTTAATTTTTTTGTTGGGTGATTTTTCATAGAGACTTGGGGAAGACCAAAAGGGCCATGACAACCATTCCCATACCCTATGTACACAAAGAGCAGACCGAAATGGCTCACATGTCTTTAAAAACTCATTAAAAATATAGTGGAAAATATTCTTAGGGTCTGAAGTTTCTACTACGATAAATTATACTTTTTATGTGTTACCACAATTTCAAAGGATAATTTTCCGCATAGTGGAATTTATCCCAAGTCTATAGCAATATTATTAGGGAAACTACTGTGGACAGCCGTGGTTTGGTAAGTAGTCTGTGTGACTATCATACAAGTAATCCCAGATTCAAAACCTGGACAGATCATCAAACATATTCAGCGTCTGTTTTCTACATCTTAAATGCTAGCGACTTTTATGCCTCTGTTGAAAATTAACAGAAAAATTTCACCTCACCTGTTTTTCTTTTATTAGCTGCCCGAAACTTCCCCCCCCCCAAAAAAAACTGCACTTGCTCCCCACAAAGCTGGCAAAATGTTCTGGAACTACCCATATGTGTCTAAGGCCCATACATATATTCATGTCGCATACAAGAATAACACAAACCTCATAATTTCATTTTACTTCCTACTTCCTTCGCTTATACATTAAAACTTTTCACACTCTCCCTGTTTTTTTTTGTGTCGCTTGCAACTTTCCCCGTTGCTTTTTTTGCCGGCTTCACCAGTTTCAGTTCGGTTCAGCTTTCACGGTACCCACCTTTTCCAGCCCCACTGACATAATGAAGAGCAACGCATAAATTAAATTATTTAAAAGACAAAATTAAATTCTTTATTATGCGACAAATGGGAATTTATGAACGACGGTTTCCGAACGGAAGCCAAGACAGGAATACCAGATTAATGAATGTATAAATAATCAAATATTGATTATTCCTGTGCGTTGTCGGGTGGGGGGGAGGGGAAGGCTTGAAGTGTCAGGAAGCGGTGCGACATGAATATTATTTCAATGCCGCGATTTATCCACGTGTTCATTGAAAGTAGGTAAAAGCGATCTCATAGACCTTAATGGTGTGGTTTCCTGTAAATGTTCCCTTTAAACTTTGAAAAACAAATACAATGCAAACATTTGGGTTTAGAGCTTTGTGGCGCCATTACTCAAATGGAAAATTTCATATAAATATAGAATATGTGTGTTTACTTTAATGTGAGAGTAGAGTAGAGGTACAAATATATTTTTATTTATGTGTGTACATAAATGTACCTTCACATAATTTTTGTGGAGGAGTGTGCTGTGCACAGTGTTTTGAAAATATAGGAAAATGCAAAATGCAGTGGTCTAAGGAGATATGGAGGTGAGGAGCACAAAAACTGCCATCAGGGCAGTCCAAAAAAAAATCGATTACATATATCTATATATTTATCGGGTTATTAAGAAAAACTCCGGGCTCTTTCACGGTTTCATGAATCCTCAGCATTCCAACTACAAATCTCTTCCGTCCGTCATAAGCTCGTAAACTCTTCAGGTCTAGAAGTAAAATTTTGCATTAAAATTAGGCCATCCAGTTAGAAATGCAATAATTACACTATGCAACAAAAAAACAAAAAAAAAATATGAACCACCACCATATCATTCTGATGTACTGTGGCATTTGCGTACAAAAATGACTGAAATTATTTTTCTATTGTTTTTTTTTTAAATTTTTTTTTTTAAAAATTAAATTTTTTATTTAAATAAATTTTAAAACAAATTAACGAAAAAAAATTTTAATCTTCGTCTTATATATATTTAAAGCCGAACTACAGTTTTAGAGTTTAGTCATACATTTTTTTTGTTGAAAAAAAAAATCATAGAAAATTGAAAAGGACAAAAAGGTGAAAATTTGTATTTTATCATAAAGCCGCATATTTCAAAATTAGAATGAAGTACAGATCTTTCCTATCGGGGGTGTACTTTCGATTTCATTCTCAATTTAGTGAAGTCACCTTCTGGAATCTCACATTTTACTTTTCAAGATAATTAAAAATGTTGGTTGTTTTTTTTTAGTATAAAAGTTATATTAACATTGTAAATGAGGAGTTTTATTTTTTGGGGTTCAATGAGCAGAATCCAGTAAAATGTTTACATTTGAAAAATCGTATGTTTTCGAATTTTAATAACGATTTTCTCAGAACTGTAATTTTTTTAGAATTTCTCGGCACTACTGTCTAGGTTGATTTCCCTATTTAGCACAAATTTCAGTTTAAAAAAATGACGCTGCTGGCACAATCATGGCGCTGCTGGCTCAAATTTTCGTATTTTGAAAATATCTCAGTAAATTTGTTTTTTTTCGTTTATTATAAAAGTTACATTAAAATTGGAAGAAGAGGTTTTTTTTGGGTTCAGTGAGCAGAATCCAGTACAATTTCTACTTTTGAAAATTCTTGTGTTTTCGATTTTTTTATGTCGGGAAAACGGGCAAATGAAAATTAAAGAGTTTTTCAGAACTGGATTTTTTTTTAATATTTTTTTTTCGTAAACGTAAACAAATTTCAGTTTTCAAAAAAAAAAAAAAAAATGGTGCTGGCACAATCATGTACTCACCTAGCACAACTTTGGCTTTTTTTTTTAAAAAGAAACAACGTATTTTCAAAATATCTCGGTCAATTTTCGAAATGGCCGATAACTGGACCGATGAACCAATGCCAACCAATTACTTTTCAATAATGCAAATGTTGTTCACAGTTTCGCCTCCTAGAAGTCAACTGTTGAAACACTTTTGTCATGATTGAGACGGGTATCTCACCACGTGTAAAGTTGTTATCCAAGTTGGCTTGTCCTATAGAAGACAGATGTCACAACAGTATGTGGTCACTGATGCAAAAATGCCCAAAAAAGGTAGCCAATTAAAACCAACGACTTGTCAACCAAGTCTAATTCTTCCATTTTGGGGGGAAAATGTCTATGAAATCAACCAATTCTCAACCAAGTCTAATTCCTCCATTTTGGGGGAAAAATGTCTGTGAAATCAACCAATTGTCAACCAAGTCGAATTCTTTCATTTTGGGGGAAAAACATCCGTGATTATCGAACGGTACCTTGCTCGCATTTAAAGAAGTACAGTCCCAAGCTGCCACCGGCCCATTAACCGTATCAAACCGGTACTTAATCAGGGTAAATTGCCAGCTCTAGTTGCACTTTGAGCAATTATATTTATTGACGTACCTATTAGAACTGCTGTCTTCTCTAAGACCAATTCGCCGAACTTAAGCCTGGCATCAGGTTTACTTCAAATCAACATGATCTCAAAGCAGACTAAAGACTCATGCCTCGTAATTCGAAACCATTTCGACCAGACTAATGGGTAAGCCATTTGGCGATTGGTGAGTATTTCCTCGGCCTAGAGTTGCGTTGACCCAGCACATACATTTAATAGAAAGAAAGTAATGTGAATTAAAACGCTGCGAGAGAATTTTCCACCAGTTAATGTTCGGTCTAAGCTATGACCGATGAGATCATGTCTTTGGCTCTACTGGGTCTTGAAATTTCTCAGAATTATAGCGACACCCGCAACACTGTAACGCTTTGCTGCACAAAATTTATTTTGTATTTCACATATGAGTTATGGAACATACTTGCAATAATGTTTCATAACCAACCAACAGAACTTGCCGTAGACTTGGATGCATATCTTCGTGTGTGTACTCATATCTTCATGAATGTGTATTTGTTTCAGGGAGCAAACGAAAAACTACCGACAAAAACTACAACAAACTATATAATGTGCAACTTTTAGCAAATGCCGGCAGCTGTTGCACCTGTAAGCCAAGCAGCCCCAATCACCAACAACGACTGATGTAACATCAGCAACAACAAAAAAAGGGAAATATATTTTAAATTTTCTTTTTTGCCAACACTGAACGGGTACGAGTAGAAGTGAGGGCAAATAAACTACCCCAAATGCTTAGTCGATGCTTCTATTTTATAGCAGGTACAAGGATATAATAACAAGATGGGAACGAGTTTCAAGTTGACGAAGATGGAAACCCAATATGGTGGGGGGCTCGAACGTGTACAGCTTATACCATTATCCTGACGTACTTGGAAATTTGAATTTAAATATGTTACCCATTCTAGAGTCCATAATTCTATCAGGCATATTAACTATGGCGAAGCGTTTGAAACATTTTGTTGTCGAGATTTTGTACCGTGTTGATTGATTTAAGTGGAAATCCAGGATATAGAGTTGATGGAGTAAGTTATTGCGGCACATCGTAGGTGGTTTTCAGAAGACCAGTAAATATCGTTTTACTTTGGCAATTTCCGACAAAATCAATATATCAAATTTTTGTTTGATAGTTGATACCAAATGAATCTTTTAAAGGCCCACACACAAACATATTTAAAGCTCTTCAATATGTTTTTCAAATCTATTGAGTGATTTCCACAAATATGCAAAGGCTGAGATGTTGTCGTGTAAGGTATCCCCTAAATTGTTTAGGCCACCAATAACCCGGCATTCTCCCTGTATTACATATACGTATACAATGTATACATACATACATGCATTCATACAAATATGTATTCATCATTTTTTGCATGAAAAGCCAAGTGTAAGCCAAGTGTTTTTTTTTTTGTTTTATATTTTTTTTTTTATTTGGCTCTTCAGTTAGGGGTGAATGGCTGGCCAAGGAGTTGGAGCTGCAAAATAGCTGTTTGTTTCACTTTTGATAATGTTGTAATGTACCCATACGAAGCGGCAGTGCATTCCATAAATAACAGTCGTTGGCCCCGTTGGAATTCCACTGTATGCGCGCGTTAATGCTCGTGTTTACGTATAATGGCGGTGTTGGCATCTTCAATGAACTTTTACATAAATCTTTACAGAATATACGATATGAATTCACTTTCAATGGTAAATGCTAATATGTTGCGGGAAAGTGAATTTATTGTGGTATAAACAGAAGTATGAGAAATGTACTTTGCTGGTTAGTAACGGAGTTTACCAATAGAGATATAACAATCGTATGTTTTAATACCGTGTCGAAACCTCAGTCAAGGTAGTGTTTTTTTTTTATCATTATAAATTGAGGAAAGAGTAAAGTTTGCTGAAAAAAGGATTATCCGCATAGGTTTGATAATAAAGGTGTAGATAAGACCCGAATCAACTATGGAGAGACAGATTTTGTCTACCAGAACTTTTATACCAGATATATTTCGTTTAAATGTCATAAAACTTGAGCAATGACCAAGAAGGTGTTCGCTTGTATCCTACTACTCTTTATTGTAGCAACTTCTATAGAAATCATTGTAGGGAATACGCAGTGATTTCTCAGATGTGATCTTGGCAGATTACTCGTGGTTCGGATACTCCTAGATTCAGCCTAGATTTTTCCAGACCGGTTGGTTCGTTTCTCCACATATCTTCTGCAATGAGATGGATATTTTTGAAGGGATGCGCTGTAGAGTCGGAGTCTGACAAATTTGTCCGGGGTCAGAGTCTGAAGTCGAAAAATTTGCTCGACTTTCATTTCCCATAAAATAAACAAAAAATAATACAATCTGTGAAAATTTTTTTAAATGTTTTAAAATTGTTAGATATTTAGAATATTTAAAACATATTTTATTTTAAATATTTTAAATATTTTAAATATTTTAAATATTTTAAATATTTTAAATATTTTAAATATTTTAAATATTTTAAATATTTTAAATATTTTAAATATTTTAAATATTTTAAATATTTTAAATATTTTAAATATTTTAAATATTTTAAATATTTTAAATATTTTAAATATTTTAAATATTTTAAATATTTTAAATATTTTAAATATTTTAAATATTTTAAATATTTTAAATATTTTAAATATTTTAAATATTTTAAATATTTTAAATATTTTAAATATTTTAAATATTTTAAATATTTTAAATATTTTAAATATTTTAAATATTTTAAATATTTTAAATATTTTAAATATTTTAAATATTTTAAATATTTTAAATATTTTAAATATTTTAAATATTTTAAATATTTTAAATATTTAGATATTTTAAATATTTAAATATTTTAAATATCTTTAATATATATTTACCCTCGACACTGATTCACTGATACACTGATTCCCTGATTCACTGACTCTGTCACGCAGTACGTAGGAATTTAAATAGGCATTCTATAATAATTCTATAAATAATAATAATAAAAAAAATAATATTTTTTTTTGTACAGAAATTGTGTTTTCCCCAAATTTTTTTTTACCAAATTTTTTTTTTCCAAAATTTTTTTTTTACAAATTTTTTTTTTTTTACATAAATTTTTTTTTTCCACAAAATTTTTTTTTTCCACAAATTTTTTTTTTTGAACAAAATTTTTTTTTTCCACAAAAATTTTTTTTTTTTAATAAAATTTTTTTTTTCAACAAAAATTTTTTTTTTCAGCAAACTTTTTTTTTCAACAAAATTTTTTTTTTTCAACAAAATTTTTTTTTTTCCACAAAAATTTTTTTTCCAACAAAATTTTTTTTTTCAACAAAAATTTTTTTCCACAAATGTTTTTTTTCCCAATTTTATTTTTTTTCGAAATTTTTTTTTACAAAATAGTTTTCTCAAAATATTTTTTACAAAATTTTTAAAATGAAGTACCAAATACTTTCTCAAGCAAATTAACGGGCGCCATAGGCGCATTACAACTTACTAGTTTTATATATTTTAAATGTGCATTCAAATTTTAGAATTCAGAACTGTAATAAAAATTATAGAAGAGGATTTTTTGGGTTCAGTGAGAGGAATCCTGTACAATTTTTACTTTTGAAAATTCTTGTGTTTTCGATTTTTTTGTATGTCGGAAAAACGGGCAAATGAAAATTAAAGAGTTTTTCAGAACTGGATTTTTTTTTTTAAATTTTTTTTTCGTAAACGCAAAAAAAAATTTCAGTTTTCAAAAAAAAAAAAATGGTGCTGGCAAAATCATGTACTCACCTAGCACAACTTTTGTTTTGTCAAGAAACAAAGTATTTTCAAAATATCTCGGTTAATTTTCGAAATATTTTAAATATGTTTTATCATATTGTAAATATTTATCATATTTTAAATATTTATCATATTAGAAATATTTATCATATTTATCATCTTTAATATTTATCATATTTAATTATTTCAAAATATTTCAAACTATTTCAAAATATTAAAAATATTTAAAACATTAAAATATTTCAAAATATTTCAAAACATTAAAATATTTCAAAACATTTAAAATATTTCAAAATATTTAAAATAAATTAAAAAAAAATATTTTTAAAATATTAACAGATTATCGTATTTTTTTTATTTTATATTTTAAATATTTTAAAAATGTTAAATATTTTAAATATTTTATTGTAAATATTTTACAAATTTTAAATATTTAATTTGGTTTATGTATTGTTGATATATATTCTTCATACAGTTTTGTTTCTGTTAGTCAAATTCGAGATCATTGGTTTTTTTTTTATTTTTTTTGCAAAAATAGAAATGTTTTAAAAAAGGTTTCAAGCATTGCATTTTCATTGATTGCAGGCAAGGTATACGTATACATTGCCAGCAATCAAAACAAACACAATGCTTCAAACCTTTTTTAAACAATAATCAATGATCTCGAACTCGACTAACAGAAACAAAAATATTTTAAATATTTTGGATTGCATAAACTATGGACTGAAATAAAATTTTCGAAATTTTGTAATACAACAGCTGAAGTCGTCGTCGACTCCGGAGTCGAGATATTTGAAAATGCTGTAGTCCGAGTCATATTCGAGAATTTTTGGCTAGACTACTGAACAGATTTCAGCCGTTCAGTTACGATCAATGTCCCAATGCCCAGGAACCCATATAAGACTCACCATCGAATGTATTGCTATCCCCTGCAGAGACAACCGGCACATTCTCCATCCTTGGATGATAATGTACTCGTCGTGCTCTATGAAATTTGATTTGCTCTCTCAGCCACTTTCCTTTTCTGGATATCCTTCGGTTGCCATTTGAGAACTCTGCCTTAGACGGAGTCGTACTAAGCGCACCTGTTATCATAATCGCCACCGCTCTCATTATTCGCTCGATTCCATCATGATGGGTCTTCTTTTCCAGCGCCAACGACCAGACCGCGAACTCATAAAACAGAATCAGTTTGATAATAAAATCATATAACCAGTATACGCATTTGAAGTTCATGCCCCAGCTGACGAATTGAGGGATCTTATAACGATTTTTAGATAGTACCAGCTCCGTTTTTGCTGGGTTGGTGCCCAGCTCGCATTCGCATTCTTGAGCAGAGTCGAATACTTCTGAGAATATGTTGGGATTTTTCCCGTAGTTGTAAATCAAGGGTGTCAAACTCGCGGCCCGTATGACTTTGCGGCCCACTCGGTAGAACAAAAAATAAACGAAAATTTAAATTTAAAATAAATCTAATCTTAATATATATTTACCCTCGACACTGATTCACTGATTCAATGATTCACTGACTCTGTCACGCAGTACGTAGGAATTTAAATAGGCATTCTATAATTTTCTATAAATAATAATAAAAAAAATAATATTTTTTTTTTGTACAGAAATTGTGTTTTCCCCAAATTTTTTTTTTTTTTACAAAAAATTTTTTTTTCAAGAAAAAATGTTTTTTTCAACAAAATTTTTTTTTTCAACAAAATTTTTTTTTTTCAACAAAATTTGTTTTCCATATTTCAACGGGCGCCATAGGCGCATTACAATTTACTAGTTTACTATAAAATTTAAAGTATTTTATTTTTTTGTGGCCCAAATAATATTTTACATTTTTTCTTTGGCCCTAGTTAGGCTTTGAGTTTGACATGCATGTTGTAAATGCTAATACTTATTTTTTATGACGAACTTCAGAGAATCAAATCACATTGTCTGTAATTGTGTGTGATTATATAGAAATCAAATTCTATACCTTATATATCTCCATGCATAATCAGAGTTTGCTTTGTGTCAATTAATACAAGAAATAACTAATGTGAAATGGTGTACTTAACGTTCACCACCCAACTCACCCACCGCTTTGTATGACATTTCAAAACTTTCCTTGATTCCGGATCTTTCTTTTTCAATTTTAACTGAATGGAAAAATGTTCACGGTGCTCAGTTACACCCAAAACCCAGTAAAAAAGGGGTGAAGAGTGTGAGTAGAAAAAAAAACTGAAACCTTATGAAGAGAAACCGTATTGCATTAAGTTTCACTTTGGCATCATTAGTTGTATACCCACTCGTACCTCCATTGTTCCACTTCCTCAGCTTCCTTTTTAGTTAGCGTCTGCTTTCACATCCCTTTTATGTGAGTTCTTTTCTCATACATACATACACTTACACACACACAAAAAACTGCATTCATTTCATTGAGTTATTCATGCCGTATTCATATGAAACGAAAGGAGTAGAAAGGAGCGAGACATGTACACAAAATAAAATGAGAAAAAAAAGGAAAACTTTTGCCCCGTCATATTCGACGGCAACAAACGAACAAATTAGTAGCTACGTACGTAGCCACTTGTATAGTCTGTACTTTCGAAACTAATTTAAAATTCAACTGAAAGAAAAGGTGATGACAGTTCACATGAAACTGGTAGATGCTCTTTTGCACATGCACATGACATGCTTCAGCTGGAGTGGCTTATAAAGGTTTATATTTGGACGCAGAATATTTTATATTAAATAAGTTCCATGAAGTCGGCGGGTGAGTTGGTATATAGCAGAAGGGACTAGCTAGCCCGAAAAAGGTTCCTAATACCACCGAATTTAGGGTGTACACCATTTTTTTTACAGAAAAATCTGAACCATTCGGAGTCGCCTTTAAACAGTATCATCACTGATTAAAGGAGAAAAGTTTCTCTGCTGTTCGTTAATGAGAGTGCTGTGTATAATTTTGGTCCTTACTTACTTGTCCTAATGACTCTACGCCAGTGTACTTTAAATGGAATACAAATCAATCACGAATTTCCCAAAAGGGATTCACATCAAATCTAAATCGCAGGCTCGGACGTGTAACATTTATAAACTTGTAACGACACGTGCCTCTGGAGTATCTGTACGGTGTCCAACAAGAAGCTGCCAAAGCAGCGGAAATAAGTTTACCGTTTTCTTTTTGTTTTCGTTTTGTATTTCTTGTCTTCGCATACATTTCTTATAAGTTCCTGAAACTTTTGTTTGAATTTAACCTGACATTTCTGAAACGTTTAGGTGTTGGTGAGGTGAGCGTATATGTGCTCGTGTTCGTGTTCGTTTGTCGTTGTGTATGTGGGCCTGTGTTGTTGTGTTTTGGTCATTTGACTTTTTGGTGTAGACGCAACAAGGAAGCCAAACTATATAAAAAAAACCGAAAGAAATGAAAGAAAACAGGCGTCTTTGTGAATGAACATGGAATACTAAAGAATAATTAATTTAAACAAAGATTCTGACGCAAAGAAAATTTGCCCGACATAATGCGAGCTGTACGTACAGCAGGCCATGGGAGAATGACACCTAACAAATGCTCCTGATGTGCTGGGGCAAAACAAAAAGGAAAACTTAATGATGACGTCTTAGGGGCGAGGTACAGCAGGATAAGCTGGGAAGCAAATATGTAGGAGAACAGGCGATTGTTATTAATTTTATTGATATTTTAATACAGTTTTCAGTAGAGTTTAACAAAAAAAAATTAAAAGGAATCAGCTAGATGTTTTGTATGTTTATAACAAAAAAAATCTAAAAAATTCACATTGTACTCGTCAAACTTTTTCCGAAGAAGAGATAATGTACCAAAATGCGTGAAATTTTCACAGAATGTTTCTACTTGTCAAATGTCAAAGAATAAAAGCTTCATAAGTGGCAGCTACCGAAATACCGGTAGATTCAAAATAACACCTCTTATTGGAGAACCCTGTATTGTCTTGTGTATCTTTGGCTACCTAAGTTCGAAAAAAAATATTAAAAGAGTTTTATTAAGTAAATATTAAGAGAGTATAATTTTGGAAGAATTCGTCAGATCAAACAATTCCCCCACATTTATTAATAGATTTTTTTCAAATGTTTTTAAACATTTTTTTTTAAAAAAAAAACGGCGTATATGGAAATTAATTATCCATAAAAATTCCTTTTTGCTGATTTTAGGAAACTGGATGACACGAAAATATGTTTTTTTTGTATTTTTTTGTTTTATAGAATGATTCTCTAAACTACAGCAATAATTGGAGATAATTGAAGCTGCCCTAAAATATTTTGCAAACTAATACTTAATCATATAGAAATGAAAATTAATGACGTGTACCATCGTCAAACAGGTGGAATCCCGTAGCCACAGATCATGTATTGACCACATTGCTAAGTATTTTTCGATTTTGATGAGGGGAATTTTTTTTATAATTTTTGTTTTTTACGTTTTTTTTCTTTCACAAATATTGATGTAATTGTTCATATTGCTCATAAAAGATTTGCTTATTTCATATTAAAAATGTTCAGCTTTTTCAGATTTTTACATGATATTTGAAAAAATTAAATAAATTACAAACATCAGCTTTAGTTATTGTCCAATATAGTCCTGACGAACTTTAGGTAGCTTTTTTTTGGGCTTCAAAAATCGTTCCCCTGTTTTTCGCTCCAGCCCTCCTTACATATCACTCCATTGCGTTTGATTTCGTTAGCTTGCTATTTTTGCGCTCCATACTTGCTACCCCTCAAAATTTGTTTTCACGAATACTCCGAAATTGTTAAAGACGAATTTGGAAAAACAAAACAACAATAGAGAAAAAAAAAACACCAAAATGAACAGCGAATGTAATTTTTAAACTTAACTGTGTGGAACATATTTCATTTTGTTTTTTTCTTTATAGGAAAATCAAATAAACTGAATAGATGAAAAACGAAAAAGTAAAGTTAAACAAGTTTTCGTTTCTTATTTGAACTTCTAACAGAGACAAAGAGGAAAAGTTTTTCAAAACGAAAGGCAATACTCACTGTCGAGGGAAGTAATGCGTGTGGGAAGGAGAGTACAACTTTAAAAAAGCGTACAGAGGTACATAGGACAGGTTACAATAGACACCCATGTAGGGTATTTGAAAATAAATGTAGCATTTAATACGACCGATTAGGATTCAATTTGAAAAAGGCCCTCGGAAAGTTGAAGGCGCCTTCAGTAGACTCAGGTCAGCTCTCTTATTTCTGTTGTGTTTCATATAAAGCGGAACACCTTGGTATTCATTCGTAAAGTAACTGCTAATAAATTATGAAAGAACACACAAATATGTCTTAGCTAAAACTGAATAACAAACCACAACCAAATGTAATGTGGTGAATTGCACAATTTATGCTGATTATCTCTAACATAGACATAGCTCAACCAAATCGTCATACATATGTCAAGTGTAACCCGAGGGACCAGTTTCCAGGCCCACTCAAGTTGGCCAACAATCAGCGGCTCCATTCCAATTAAACACCCGTGCCGTGTGTCTAGTCAACCGAACGGGGGAGAAAATAAAAACGTTTGGCAAATTTTAATAACCGCATCATAAATTTATCGCAAAAGCCCTTTATCGAAATTTCAATTGTGGCCAACGGAAACCGAGCAAATAAATCACATATGCAAACATTCGACAGAAATATTACGGACAACTAAAAATATAAATCAATACAAATGTGTGCGATTTGCAAATTTAATAAAATGCCAAATGGTAAGGTCAAAAGTAAAGTCAATTTAGAAAAAAAAAGGAAAAGTCAACAATGAGATACAGTGCACAAAATTAAACTGCATTTGGGTATTTTAGCGATGTCATAAATGATTTACAAAAATCTGTCAATTTCTAAACAAAATACTGATTTTTTGTTGAAAATCTTGCAGTGACAGTTCGCAAAACTAAAGAATTTTTGGGTCGTCGTGAAGCACAAAAAGTGATGGAAAAAATCGAGCTGTTGGGACAAGTTAGTGATGTGAAGAATAAAACCCACGCATGTCGCTCAAGAACAAGTGAGAATATTGCTGCAGTAGCCGAAAGTGTTGAACAAAATCCAGATTTGTCCATTTCTTGTCGTTGGGCATTCCACAAACCTCATTACACCGTATTTTGCATAAAGACTTGGATCTTGAGGCTTAGAAAGTTCAGTTAACACAAGAACACAAGCTGGCCGATCATCAACAACGTCATGTCATTGCTGTTTGGGTCCTTGAAATGCATGAAAATAATCCGGAATTACATCGAAAAATCATCTTGACTGATGAGGCCCATTCCCCACTCGGTGGCTACGTCAACAAGGAAAATTGTTGCATCTGGGGCTCGGAAAATCCATGAGTTATTGTTGAGAAGCCTCTCCATCCTCAACGTGCGGTTTACCGTCCGGCGGTGTCATTTGACCTTACATTTTCGAAAATAAGGTTGGATCAACAGTTACGGTGAATGGATTGCGCTATCGAGAAATTATTAATGATTTTTTATGGTCGAAGTTTGATGATATTGATCTGGACAACATTTACTTTCAACAAGATGGCGCTGCGTGCCACACACAAAACAATATTGTGATTTAACACCTTGGGACTTCTTCCTTCGGGGCCATGTGAAAGATAAGGTATACGCCAACAGCACAAGACCTCAAAGATAGAATTCGTGAGGCTGTCGAGGACTTTGCGAAAAGGATATGGTCCTGTAAGCGTGGTCGTGGTGGACATTTGGCTGATGTTGTTGTTCATTATCAACGGCATATCTTCCTCTTTGTTATGAAATAAACATCCAATGATTTATCTCAAAAAATTTAATTTTTCTTTAAATACCAAAATAACACCTCTTGTTGAAAAACCCTGTACAAATGAAAACCCCTGTAAGTTCTCTCGTCCTGCAAGCCAAATGTTAAATCCGAATCAGTGAATCATATCAATCTATTTTGTATGTCTCTTCCACAAATATTTACCTCCCGAAAACATAGCAACGCTTGTAACTTGGCGGGGCGCGAAACAAAATTTTATAATAAAAAACGTTAAGAATTATGAAATAATCGATATTCGAGGAATTTTACTGTTAGAGAAACAATTACAATTACAAACTTTTAAAAACAAGATTTTAGATATTGTTCATTTTAAAACTAAATAAGTGAACGTGATCACTTTTGAAACTGAACTTGCTGGATTTGTAAAAATTAATAATTTCAATAAAAAAGTAAAGATTTTTTTTGTCAATGTCAAGTTTTCGTAGACGTTTAGAAAAAGAAAAAACATTTTTTTTTTGGCGAAATATTTCGAATTTTTATTTTTTTGGACTTGACCATTATTGAATGTCAGCCCCTCTTAAATTCATAAATTTGTTTTTTTTAACAAACTAAGGTTCGGTCAATGAACAAACAAAAAAACTATTTTTTAAAAATTTTCGCAAAGAATCCTCCTTTCATACGAGGGGTTTTAAAAAGTTTCCAAAAAAGGACCAATTTAAAATAATACGAAAATCACGATTATTTTTTATCTTTATTATTTCTACATTATTTTTGTTTCTGTTGTTCGAGTTGAGGATTATTGATCACTTTGTTTTATTACTTGTTTTTGTATCTTTATTTTTTATACATTTTGTGTTTCTGTTGTTCGAGTTGAGGATTATTGATCCCTTTTTTTATTTCTTTATTTTTTATACATTTTGTGTTTCTGTTGTTCGAGTTGAGGTCTATTGATTTATTTGAAATGTTTAAAACGGCTTCATATTTAAATATTCGAATTTTTGGTGACATTTTCAGGAATGTCTTATTTTATCTAAACAAAATTTTCTGACAAATAAAAAAAAAATTATTTTCGATTTCTCGATTGAACATTTTCAACAAGAATTCCAAACAAGAAAAAAGTTATCAAAAACTTCCAATGTTTAAATTTGTGAAAATTATCGTTTGCATGCGACTGTAGTTGCGATATTTTCATTTTTTAATGAAAAACTAGAGTTGTCCAAAAAATTGTCATATGTAACGTGCATTCCACATTAAAAATCGTCAATCGAGATTTTGATAAATTCTTGCAAAAAAAAAAAATCGTCAAATGACAAAAAATCGTCACGTCTGGCAATGCTGATGGCAACGCTGATAGCAATAGAGTCACACTCAACCGCTGTACTCACAATCAACATTTACAAACAAACAGCTTTTTGGTAAATGCAGAAACTGTCGTCTGTCAGGGTAAACTTTTAATGTGCATTAGTGAGTTTTTTATTAAAATAATCGCTGTCTACGCTATAAGACCCACCCCATCCACTTGGACCAAATCTCTTAATGTAGGCCGCCCTTCTAAATTTTTGAATATCCGCTTCCAAAAAGTAATATAGCATTTATTGATTTCTACTGACGCATTGTCCATTCGTTATTTGTTCGCCTTTCCAGTCACATCTCCCAACAAAGTCCTCAATTTATATTCTTTCCGTGTTTTCAGCTCACATTATCAAACCGCATGTCCATGGATGATGAAGTGCATCGTTATTGAATATTCAAATAGCTGTACACAAGTCCACACACCAAGTCATTTAATATCCCGTTAACCATATTTGTTATTGGTTATTGCCAAATACTGGACGAAGCGTATGTACACATGTGTGCGTGTGTGTGTGTGCATGCATATGTTGTAGGCAAACAACATGAAATTAACATTTGTGGCTAATGTCAGCAATGACCGCCAGTGTATGTGTACATAACCACATTAACACCCGTTCTCTCTCGCACAAGACCACTCAAACCGTGTGTGTTGGTGTGTGTTTGCAGACATTATCAAAATTCGGAATACATTTTGGCTTTCCAAAACCATCGGTCCAATGACTTACTAAATGATTTCACCAAAACCAATACAAACGTGCTGGCCTTATTTTTCTCGCATCCGTTCAATTGTGTGCTTTGAGTTGATTGTGTTTGAACAAAAAAAAAAAACGATTGGCAAAATAATTTGAGGAAATAATCGTAATGTGTTGGCCAACATTTGATTTGAATTACTTTCGATCGTACACATACAGTCGTTTTGCCAAACATGTACTTGTCGATAAATGTGTGTGCCAGTGTAATTGCAACTGAACATTTTCTGTGCATTTGATTCCTTTTGGCGCACTGTGGTTATAATTGGGTTTCTTCTAAAGCAATACAAGAATAAGACCCCGAACATTTTTCAAAAAAATTCAAAAAATTTATTTGGCGGACGCTGTATTAAGTTGTTGAGATCAATGGCAAGAATTCCAGCGGATGCCTAAACAGGCCTAAACTGACTAAACTAATTCCCACAGCTAATATTAAGCCCCTTAACACACAAGAATCGAAAGCTGAGTGTAAGACTGGAAAAAAATCTCCTTTGTTAGGGGCAGAGCCTATCTAAAACTAGTTTTGAATGCTAGAGAGTTTTTCTATACAGATTTTTTTCTCAATCAATTAGATTCAAACACTCCACTGCTCACCTATTAATTTATATTATTTTCCGTTGCGAAACACTGTGCATATTTATCTGTTCACCTCCATGTGATGTTCCTGATGATGCATAATAATCAACAGTACACGAAATGACAATTATTATTTTTATATTCCAAGTACTACGGTTGGGGGGGTGAGGTCACATAATGATTTCAGCTAATGGCTGCGTATGAGTTATACGGAATCGTGTACAGCCGACACTCATACGCCTAGAAGTCCAATCATTGAAATTGCACGGTAATGCGGCAATTTGTAATCATTTCCAAATTGAAGGCAGCATATAATTGCTGTCATAAATGAAGCACATAAATGTGAGTCAATGGTCATATTGTAAATGCATTATATGAAGTCGTTAGACAAGTGTGCGTTTAATTCTTCTTTTGAAAATGTATGTGTACAAGATTCAGCTTAATTAATCTATTGATAATTATTATTGTATTATGCGGGCTGGCCTGCTGTGGTCATCAATGAACCCGAAGTAATTTCATGTCAGCAGAGAGATGGACCAGGTATTTCAGACAAACAGAGAATTCACGAAGGAATATATCGGCAAACTCAACTCACCGTAATTGGCAAACAGTGTACTGAATTAGTTCTAGAATTCAATTATGGATAAGTGAAAATATACTCTGACAAATTATGTAAAGGGTTCTCCAACAAGAGGTGTTATTTTGAATCAACCGTTATTTCGGTAGCTGTTACTTATGAAGCTTTTATTCTTTGTCATTTGACAAGTAGAAACTACGCCATTACTAAAAATTTAACGAAAAGCATTTTTGGGTTGTCGTGAAGCACCTTGTCGGACCGTAATACAAAAAGAGAATTCGTGAAGCTATCGAGGACATAGGGCAGCCACTTTGCGATTTGATTATGGAAAATTTCATGGTGGTGGCCATTTGGCTGATGTTGTTATTCCCTCCTCTTTATTATGATACAAACATCCGATTATTTATCTCAAAAAATTTAAAACCGTCGTATGTGTGAAAGCAATGTCTTGTTCTGGAAAAAAGCCAGTCAGACAAGTCTGTGAAATGGTAGAGTTATTGTTCGTTGATTTTCGTCAATAATACGAAGATCTACTCAGATGTTATTTTATAGTAAGATACGTATATACAGAACGTTGTTGTCACACAAACGTTCACCAGATCCAGCATCGTCGTCAATTTCTATGGGTGGTGTGGATATCGACGAATCAGACACTCTTGATGTTCTGGGCATGAAGATACAGGGTGATGCTCGCTGGGCTAGCCATATATTCGAAGTGTCGAAAGAAGCATTCAAGTGTTTAGGCTTTTTGAAGCGGTGCAAGAAATACTTCACTCCATCTGATCTCGTAAATATTTACACCACTTACATCCGGCCTAAAATGGAATACAACTCGCATATATGGGCAGGGGCTCCATTAACATCTTTGAAGCTTCTGGACCGTGTACAGAGGAGAGCGGTGGTGATGATAGGGGATGGTAGGGTATCCAGCTCTATTGTCTCCCTACAGCATCGCCGAAATGTGGGTTGTGTATCGCTATTCTATAGATATTTTAATGGTATCTGTTCAGAAGATATCCGTCGTCTGGTCCCTGACGTTAGAACATTTAGTCGGAATACACGGCTATCCAGGGTATCTCATCCGTTCATTGTGAAATGGCCGGTTGACCGGACGACGCACTATAGAGAAAATTCGTTCTTTAGCCGAACCGTTCGTATGTGGAATAATCTTCCAGCAAATGTGTTTCCTGCCAGTTGTGACATTCAGAAATTCAAAACAAATGTCACAAACACTACTCCCTCTTTCCTCCTTCCGATACCCTAATTTCCTTCCGATACCCTAATTTCCTTCCGCTAACACAATGCATTGCATTTATAGGGGGCATCCACTGAGTGTTGGCCTTCAAAAAAAAAAAAAAAAAAAAGCCTGATCTTATTACTAAAATCATGCTCTTAAACAACACGTAAATTAAATTAAATTTTATTAAATTTGGAATATGTTTCCACATTTTATGTCTTTTCACAATCTTACAGAACAGCATTACAGTCACTCATCTAATAATTCTCAAAGACATGACAGACTCCATCATTCACTTCCTGGACAATTTCGCCCCCCCATATTGACAACTGAATAAATTTTAAATTTTTACATAAAACTGGAAAAAATGTGTTGCTTGTCACAACAACAGCAACAGAAAAACATGTATCTGACTATGCATGACTATATTTATATTGCTCGGTACATATTTTAGAAATTTCATACATAAATATAAATTTAAATTTCATGAATGAAGAAAATAAACTATAAACAAGCGAAAATTGTGTATGTTGTTTCATTTCTTTTAAATAACATAAAATTTATATTCTCAACAAAAATTATATCGAATATTTCACCAGGAAGAAACACAAGAGAGAAAAAAAAACAGAAACAGTATCGAAACAATATAAGTTCATCGAAGTTGGAGGGGTAGGTGAAAAAGTTTTCGGAATTTTTCATGAGTTTAATGAAATTACATTAAATTTTGAAATGGCGAACAAATTTATTCACATTTGCTATATCTGTAGAATTTTTCTTCCTTCTAAGAATTTTCACAAAATTTGATTTCAGAGTATAACTTGTAAATGGTAAAAGACTGCAGAGGACCACATCAAATAACCAAACTAATTTGTTAAGATGCTCTAAAAATTCATGCCGCTCTTAGTCGAATTGACTATTTTTGAATTATTGCCAACCAATTGTTTATTGCGATAAAGTGTTTTAAAAGTTCGAATATACGTTGACCAAAGATTTAAACTAAGTCTGCCAGACTGTGTTAAGTAGTTTGGGAGACAGGAAAAAAAAACGCAAGCTGAAATCGTGTGGATTTTTTCAGTAAAACTGTTTAGCTTCTTTAGATAAGACATTCGATTTTAGCGGACTGCTTTGATCAAAAGGTGATTCGGAAGGTGAAAAAAACAGGATAAAATCGACTGGAAATGGCAATTTTTTCTAAACAAAAAACTGTTGTTCACATAATGCATGTCTACATATTATCCATCTATCCATTAGTAATTATGTCCATATAAGATTATCACAGACTTCACACTGTTCAGTATATCCACTCGCCATCCCGTTTTTTTAATCAGTTCAATCCGCAAGTATATTTCACCATCCATTCGTATATCCATAAATTTTTTAATAACTCTGAATAATTTGTTTTTAAGAAATCCGACAATTCGTTTTACTCTCTTATGTTAGGGCAATTTACGATTCGAAAAACTGGATTTTTTTTTTAAAAAAATTCGTTTACAATATATGATTAGAAAAATTGGATTTCTTAAAAAAAAAAAAAATAAAAAATTTAAAATATATTCTTTTCGAAAAGTTCGTCCCCTCGTTTAATTGCATACACACTCATACATGAGTGTGTACACATTTGCATACAAAATGTATATATGTGCATGTATATTTAAATGTTGCTGTGAATTTTTACTCATTCAATTGTTTTTACTATATAAAATATGAACACAATAAAATTGTGCATAAATGTTTGTCCGTTCATCTATGAATTCACTCATGTATATATGACCGGAAAACTACAAATGAAATATTATTATATCCTTTGATATTTGTGCAATCCATGGCATGTTTGTAGGTTTTTCCCACAAAAAACAAACTACTGTTGTTTGACTTTTTTTTGTTAAAAAATTATTCACATAGACATAAGTTAACAAAAAGAAAAAAAAACAGTGCACAAAAACAAGTCAATAAAGTTGTGGCAATATTTTAAGAATGCCCACTTCATTTATAATAGTGTTAAGCCAAATTAAAAATTTTAGGTTAGGTGTGGGTAGAAAATGAGGAGGAGGAAGAGAAAGAGGGAAAGAAACGAAAACAACAATTTCTTAATAATAGATGTGTGCAGAATTTAGAAACTGATATTAAGAAATTTATTAATCGTCGGAAGGGCAAATTCTTTTTTCAGAAACGTTGCAAAAATTAGTATCTTATTTACAACATCCCTGAAAACGGCAGCTATGAAATAGTTGATGTTTATACCAGTATAGAAACCCCAGGTTGCTGTGTGACGGGAAAACACTCCAAATACGCCAGCAAGACTTTTGGCGGCTATTTTTTGAAGGGGGCTTTAAACGGCTTTATAAAAATGACCCAAATGAAGAATTCCCCAATATAAATTTAAAATCACCCCAAAAAACGCAAATTTGCCAAAAAAAAAATAAAAAAAAATCCCCAAACAATTTATGAAAAATTACCCAATGCAAAATCCCCCAAAAATGTTTTGAAAAATTCCCCAAAAAAACAACATTATAAAAAAATATATGATTGTTATGAAAATATCCCAAAAAATGATAAATTATCTAAAAAAAAAAATTGTGAAAAAATTAAATGTAACCTAAAAATTATCAAAAATTACCCAAAACAATTTATGAAAAATTACCCAATGCAAAATCCCCCAAAATATTTTGAAAAATTCCCCAAAAAAACAACATTATAAAAAAAATTATAAACAAATATATGATTGACTTCTGTTATGAAAATATCCCAAAATCTGATAAATTATCCATTAAAAAAATTGGAAAATTTTTAATTTTTTCATATTAAAAATGCCCCAAAAATTAAATGTAACCTAAAAATTATGAAAAATTACAATTTATGAAAAATTATCCAATGCGAAATCCGCTACATATTTTGAAAAATGCCCCAAAAAATAACATTATAAAAAAATATATGATTGACTTCTGTTATGAAAATAAAAAATTGGGGAATTTTTTCTTTTCATATGAAAAAAAAATATTAAATGTTACTTGAAAATTCTAAAAAAAAACTCAATTTTGTCTGAGATTTTTTGGGGAATTCTTCATTTTTTGGAGGGGCCGGCATTTTTCTTATAGCTGATTTAAACCGTAGGTCATGGTCAGTGAGTATACAAATTGTATCGTGCATAGCTCACGGATTCGAGAGAAGTTAAATTCAAAATCACCCCAAAAACCCAATATGAAAATTTCCCCAAAAATTTAAAAAAAAAAACCCCCAAACAATTCATGACAAATTACCCAATGCAAAATCCCCCAAAATATTTTGAGAAATTCTCCAAAAAAACAACATTATAAAAAAAATTATAAAAAAATATATGATTGACTTCTGTTATGAAAATATCCCAAAATCTGATAAATTATCCATTAAAAAAAAAAAATTGGAAAATTTTTCATTTTCTCATATCAAAAATGTCCCAAAAATTAAATGTAACCTGAAAATTATGAAAAATTACCCAAAACAATTTATGAAAAATTATCCAATGCGAAATCCGCTAAATATTTTGAAAAATGCCAAAAAAAAAACAACATTATAAAAAAAATATATGATTGACTTCTGTTATGAAAATAAAAAATTGGGGATTTTTTTCTTTTCATGTGAAAAAAAAATATTAAATGTTACTTGAAAATTCTAAAAAAAAACTCAATCTTGTCTGAGATTTTTTGGGGAATTCTTCATTTTTTTTCATAGTGCTGCTTTAAACCGTAGGTCATGGTCAGTGAGTATACAAATTATATCGTGCATAGCTCACGGATTCGAGAGAAGTTGTTTCACTAAATGTCAGCGGATATAAGTAAGTAAATTGGTGCCACTTTCAGCTTGACAGTGGTTAACACTGCTCTGAAAATAGATATTTGGGCCTTTTGTGTCATTATTTATTATTTTAATTGTACACACTCGCATCACCACTCTCACATTTACTTTTATTCACATAAATATGTCATAATATATGGGTGTTGTTGTTGTTGGTGGTGTAGGGTAAATGGTCTCTAGCGGTAATCATCTTTCACTGGAGCTATTACTGAACAATAAAATATGAGCAGCAACATTAATCAGAGATGGAGGGTCACCGTATATATCCGGCTATATTATGGCAGACGATGAACAGCTGAAGGACGGAAATACCATTCATGTATTGTCCTCGCCTTATCGTATGGTTGACTGTAGCTGTGTGTGTGAGTGAATGTAGAAGTTGTATTTATTTAGTATTTGCCAAGAGGCTTTATTTCTGCCCAGTTAACGCTCCAACACACATACACACAATACACTTGCATGAGTGGGTTTATTTTCGACCACTCAGAGAACGAAACGAGAGGTCTAGCAAAGCTGAACTTAAGCTTAAGAGAAAACAAACAAAACCAACGCAGAGTGAGAGAATTTAGTCGAGTTTAGAGTA
Source organism: Hydrotaea cyrtoneurina (assembly GCA_958296145.1). Classification (NCBI taxonomy): domain Eukaryota; kingdom Metazoa; phylum Arthropoda; class Insecta; order Diptera; family Muscidae; genus Hydrotaea; species Hydrotaea cyrtoneurina. The sequence goes on along the minus strand of OY282514.1, from coordinate 23,662,883 downwards.
TCGAAAAGGTCTAACTAATGTTTAGCTGAACGTGAAGCTGAGAGAAAATGAAAATAAACAAGTGGACAAATAGTAAGTTCGGCCGGGCCAAATCTTATATACCCTCCATCATGGATCCTTAAAAAGTCAATAAATAAGAAAACTAACTGAGTTTTTGGGCCGCTAGTGACCGGATAGTCCCAGGAACCCGATCACAAATTTTATCCAAATCATGAAAATAAATGCATATTTGGGTTCGCGAGAAAATTTCGTTGCATTTCGATACCCATATGTCCATGTTTGTCATGGGACGGTTTTTGGGCCGCTGGTGACCCGATAGTCCCAGAAGCCGGATCAAAAAATTTAGGCAAATCATGAAAATAAAGGCATATTTGGGTTCGTGAGTAAATTTCGTTGCACTTCGATACCCATATGCGCATGTTTATCATGGGCCCTTTTTTTGTCCACGGAACCCATGAGAACGCCCATTTTTGGGATTTTTTTCCCCATCTATAAATTATATAAACTTAGAACAATTTTACCAAAAAAAATCAGATGTAGTGTATAACAAGTGGACAAATAGTAAGTTCGTAATAGTGGATCCTTAAAAAGTCAATAAATAAGAAAACTAACTGAGTTTTTGGGCCGCTCGTGACCCGATAGTCCCAGGAACCCGATCACAAATTTTATCCAAATCATGAAAATAAATGCATATTTGGGTTCGCGAGAAAATTTCGTTGCATTTCGATACCCATATGCGCATGTTTATCATGGGCCCTTTTTTGGGCCCCAAGGGTCCACGGAACCCATGAGCACGCCCATTTTCGGGATTTTTTTCCCATCTATAAATTATATAAACTTAGAACTTAGATGTAGTGAAAAAAAATATTTGAAAAATTTGATTATGGCCGGAATATATTTAGTCCCGTAAAGGGGAACTTTTTCCCCTTTGGTCCGATATGGCCCATTCTCGAACTTAACCTGCTTATGGGCAAAAAACATCTTCCGACAAAATTTCAGCTTTTTAGCGTTGGCCGTTCGCACTCTATCGTGATTTCAACAGACAACAGACGGACGGACGGACGGACGGACAGACGGACATCGCTAGAATGTCTTAGAATGTTACACTGACCAATAATATATATACTTTATAGGGTCGCAGATCACTCTTTCGAGGTGTTGCAAACGGAATGACAAACTTAGTATATACTCCATCCTATGATGGAGTGTATAAAAATCAAGCAAACTTTGTGTGAAATAAATCTGATGTCCTATAAAGACAGAATCGCTTTAAAAGTCTCCCCTCAAAGTAGTTAGTGTAAAGTTAACTTCGAGGACATACAAATTGGAATAAGGAATAAATTGTATTCAAATATATTTCGTTGTATGTTCGACCTTTAAACTTTTGGTAAATTTTAAGAAAAGGCTAAATCGAAGTGGAATTTTTTGAAATTTCGCAATTCGTTGAATCATTTGTTAAGTATCTTAAGTTAGTAGGTTGAAACGGTGGATCGTCCATGTGCAAATGGCCGTCTCATGTCGTTGACATACATCTGGGCCAGCAATTCGGCCTGTTGGGCGCTCCTGATTTCTTATTCAGATTCCCTGTCCCGGTACGTTAGAAATTCGGTCCCCTTTATTAAGTTTATTAAATTCCTTATGTCCATTCCTTTGACGACCGACAGGTCATCTACGGTATCCTCTCCTAACTGGATTCGATCCTGAACTGCGTCTGAACGTAAGTTCTCGGAACGTCCTATCCCAAATAGGTGGTCCCTGTGATTATCCCAACTTGCTTGCTCAGCTCATTTTTGTTAAACCCGAGTATTCTGCTTGTTTTCTTGTAGTCGAAATGTCCCCAGGTTGTCTTTGTGGTTCTTTCCACCTGTTCCTTTAGCCATCTGAAGGCATGGATCGTCCTCATCCATTCCCACAAGTCCTTTTTTGTCTCCAGAAAATGTTTAGACAATTGCAGAGTATTTTGATGGGATTCCCTTCCCATTTTAGCCAGTTCGTCGGCCCTAACATTGCCTGGAAATCCTTGGTGGCCCGGAATCCAGTTTATAAATATGTCGTTATCTCTCAATACGTCATTTATCGCTTCCTTACAATCCATAGGTGTCCTTGACTTGACACTATCATCTCTGAAGGATCTAATTGCGTTTTGACTGAAATATACAGAAAACAGAGACAGTTTTGTCTGTGACCCTATTCCACAGCCATTTTAGGCATTCTTTGATCTCCGCTTGTATAATCGTTGAGTACATTGGTAACTGGTATACCCTGGCCCTCGGATTGTGGATGTAGATCCCTATGCGTACTCCTAACTCGGATTTGGATGCGTCTGTGTAGCACTCCACTATTCCTCAATCTTAGGTGTATGTACAGTGTCGTGTCGTGCAGTTCGCAACCAGGCGTGTTTCTGGGATGCGATCCCTCTGGCAGTTTGTTGTCGAGAACCCTTCTAGGTTTTCCATTTTTCTCTGATGTTGTGTTTGAGGTTCATCCTCAATCCGCTCATTCAATGACCTTAGTCTTCTTTCTGAGATCGCTGCCTCAGACTTAATTTGAATATCTATTGGGTGGATATATAGCAACTAGTAAGTTGTAATGCGCCTATGGCGCCCGTTGAAATATGGAAAAAAAATTTTGTTGACAAAAAAAATTATTGTGGAAAAAAAAAAAATTTTGTTGAAAAAAAAATTTTTCTTGAAAAAAAAAATTTTTGTTGAAAAAAAATTTTTTTTGTGGAAAAATAAAAATTCTGTAAAAAAAAAATTTTGTGAAAAAAAAAATTTGTGGAAAAAAAATATTGTAAAAAAAAAATTTTTGTTGAAAAAAAAATTTTGTAAAAAAAAAAATTTGTAAAAAAAAAAATTTGGGGAAAACACAATTTCTGTACAAAAAAAAAATATTATTTTTTTTATTATTTATAGAAAATTATAGAATGCCTATTTAAATTCCTAAGTACTGCTTGACAGAGTCAGTGAATCAGTGTATCAGTGAATCAGTGTCGAGGGTAAATATATATTAAGATATTTCGAGACCGCTCGTCGGTTAACATTTAAATAATTCAAAAATCTGTTTTTGAACTTCGAAATTCTATCTAGATTCTCCCTGAACCTCCATATCAACTTTGAAAATCGTTAACCGACCCTTCTTTGGTTACATGAATAAGACCGACATTGGCACAGTTTGGCATCATAAATAATTGACAACAGTTCACACGCTCACACTCTCTCGCTCTCTCTCTCTCATCCTGAATAACTTGTTAATGTTGAAGTTTATACGCAAGTGTTTCCTCCACTGTAGTGGCAAACTTTTAGAGGCTCGATATGTGGTATGTGTTTGTGGGTATATGTATCCATTCATACACATGTGTGTGTATGATTTAGAAAGTGTTTGTGAAACATGGTCGGTGCATGGCATTTGTCGGCTTAGTCCTATTTGTGGCACGTGCCGTTGAAAGTTCAACGTAAAACACGCAATTTGGTGTCACACATTGGCTGAGTAGGCTAGAGAGTTATGTTAAATCAAAGTTAATCACGATTAAGCTGTAGCATCAGAAATAAATAGTTTAGCTTCCGATGAAAACTGACAAAAGTTCGATATAGTTAAGGCTTAAGTTTCAGAAGAAATCAAGGAAGCTTTATTTTGAAATCGCATTTGTTTGTAAAAAAATAAATTGCAAATCAGAGGACACATTTGGTCTATGAGTATTTGGGAGGTAGTGTATGTGATTAGCATACAGCATAACTGGGTTCGTACCCTGGTAACACCCTCAAAAGAGAGTAACCTAAAGGGTCCGCCAAACACGAAATGAAAATAGGCCCCACACATTTTGTTGGGGCCTATACACTGCCAACTATTTCTACCCACTCCTCCACTACTCCGATTGGCCATCTCTGAATTGTGCAGCCATCTTTCAGCTGCTGAATGGCAAGGCTTAAGTAAAAGGTTTACAGAAAACATTAAAAGGCTTTACATCTAAATGCTTTGCGCTTACTTTACCCCACCCGTCACCGTAGCCACAATGTGATTTCCAGGGATTATTTTCAATTTCCGAGATTAACAGTGGTAATTCTTAATCTTTTGTACAATTTTCATTAAAGTTGTCATTAAGTACACTCCAGACGCTGACATTTCGCATAGGATGTGGAGTAAAGCTGCAAATAATAAATGATTTCAGGCCGTCGGTCGGTACTCGTATATTTAATTAAATGCTTGCAAGGAATGGCATTTGTCTGCTCTGCCTCCGCCCCCCGGAGGCTAATGAAATAATAAACTATTGTTAGTTTCATTTTTCCTGCCTAGCCAAGGAAATATTAAATATGTTCAGTTTCTTTGGGGAGTCATTAATATTTTTGGATTTTAATTAACAATGCCTCAGTACGTAGTTTTTCAATTTCGATGGGGGTAAGTGTGGCGATGGGCACAGTGTGTTGGGAAACAATATTATTATTATTATTACCCAACGGTAGAACTGATTAAAAGAGTAAAGGGTGGATTGTGACTGGTCGTGGGTGAATATCATACAAGAAGACCAGGGCTATTAAATGAAACCTTTTTCAGTGGGCATTTTCATTTTAAAAATGTGGGCTACGTTACATGTAGGAAAGTTATCTCCAAGCAAAGGAACAACTTCTATGGAAAACTACCAGCCGTTCATCCCATATACTTTTAGTATAATAAAAATATCCAGCAAATCTTGAGAGAACAAACGAAAAAATGAACAAATTTTTCCTGACAATGTGTAGCATTTAATTTCTATTGTTGCCGAACACTGTGCTCCCCCTCACGCAATTGCATTCTAATTACCTTAACGAAATTTTCACTTAAGTTTAAGTTGTACTGCGATAACTTACAGTGAATTCACTTACCCACTTTCGTATTTGCAGGGGAGCCGTCCTTGGCAGTTGTTAAATTCATGCGGACGTAGTCTTTGCATTATTCAACGTGTGATAGTAGTGGGCGAGTGTGAGCTGGTGTGTGTGTCTCTGTTCGCTGTTAATTTAAATGTATTTATTTAATTGGGGTTATAAATTTCCCTTAATGGTGTGTAAAATTGTTACCGACATATTGTGTGCCTTATTAATGATTTCAACTGGATGTTGGTTTTTTTTTTGTTCTGTTCTGTTCTGTTTGCATTTTTATTAAGTTATTTTGCGAATATTCGAATATCACTTTGCCTTTTCGTTTTTAATAAAATGATTTATAAATTTTCCCACTTATATCTGTACATGTGCCTGCTTGAGTATATGCGGGGTGTTGTTGTTGCTGCTGCTTCTACTGTTGTTATGTAATAATGTGTTAATTTATGGGTGTATGTTGTTGGGCGTATCACATTTCCATGCATAAATTTACAATAAACACTCAATTTGTTTTCATAATATTCATTTTTTTTTTGTATCTGTTCAAAGAATCATATAAATTATCTTTAAAAATAACACAACACTTGTGTCGAACAGTCGTATACGACATACGCTATTTGTACACACACCTACACAGACACACATATAGTATGTGTGTGTTGGTAGTCATGTTGTTAAAGGAAGTGAAATTAAATACTTGTACAAATAAGATAACGACAGCATTTAACAAATTGTACACTACAGATAGACAGAGCGGGAGAGAGAGACAGAGAGGAGAGAAATGCGTAATGAAATTATGGATGCGAATTTGTATTTGTTTGTCGTGAATTTAAATATTATTGTTCTGAACAAAATTATATGCATTTACTACAATATTTTGACTTCTGTAGGGCAGACATTGATATAGGGCTCCGCCCCATTTAAAACAAGTCAACAATTCTGGAAGAAGCACAGCAAAGTAAATTATAACCTACTTTTTCCGTATATGTGGCCACAGTTCCTTTAGTGGAACGTAGGATGGTCAATTCTGAGTGGTACACAACCATCTGTATGCTAACAGTGTTCGAAGAAATAGGGAAAAACAATAAGAGAAGACGGATAACTTTGCATCACAACATTGAGTACTGATTTGGCACCCACTGACTTCTTCTTATTTCCTCACTTCAAGAAAAAACTGCGTGGTCAACGTTTTTCGTTGAAGCGTTCAAAAACCATGTTTTGGAAGCGACTCAACCGGAATGAAAAAAGTGCTTGGCAAACGCGATCCAATGAGAATATTTTGAAACACAATAAAACTATTTCCAATGATTGATGATTGTGTATTTTAATTCCAATTGGTTCTATTAATTTTTGGGCTACTTTGAAGAAGAAACAACGCTTTAATTGGCCATGACATTTTCGAGCATCTCAGACAGAAGAGCGATGATTTCGGTACGAATTATTTTTTTTTCTTTTAATTTCATTACAAGGTAAATGTATATTCTAATTATGGGTACAAGGGTAAACCGGGTGACACAGACCATATGTCTAGATTTTTGCAGCGGCAGACCAATGCCTCTGGTGGGCGTGGAAACGACAACCGCCACGCGGATAGCCAACTTGCCTACAGGGACGTCTATACAAAAACATTTATTTTTTTATACTTATTTCATGATAATTTTAAAAAGTATATTTTTGGACTCTTTTTACCTCATTGTTAAAGACATTGGGAAATTTTTAAAAAATATTTTTTCGTTTGTTATTAGGCCAGACCTTAATATTTTTATGAATATGGAGGTAATTATTTACATTTATCGATTTTTAATATATACTCAATATCGTAAACCGATAAACGTGTGTTTGTAATAAAACGACGTTGTTTTCTTGTTTTAAACCAAAATACATCTTTTTGAGTATATGATAATTTTATATATTTGGACATTTTTCTTTTCTAAATTTGAAGATTTTTCCAAAAATATTATCTAGCACCACTGGTGAGCGATATTAGAAAAATCGATTTATCCCTCCAGGTAAAATAAATTATTTTAGTTTTTACACAGACGATTCGAATCTAAATTTTAGAGAGCGTGTTATGGAATACACCCAAAGCTCCTTGGGTTCGAACAGTCGATTAGGCCAACAGATCATTGTTGCCTTTTCAAGACAGAAATCATGGTGAATGGATAAGTTGATCGATGATTGGAACGAAACATAATAATCACTGACAATATTTGATATATTGATTTTATTTACTTTGAAATCCATATTAGTGAATTAAAAAACCGCCCAGAACTGCCGAGCGTCTCTTAACGAAATGGCCAAGCAGCCACCTAATTTGGGTGCCGGTCACAGGAACATTCCAGGGACCAATAAAACGATTGGGCTGGCCAGACGTGGGTCTACCTTACACCAACAATTTGCAAGCGCAGTCTCTGGAAGCTCTCAGACTGGCGAACCACAGATGGTCTGGGTGCAGGACATGACCGAAATACTAGGAAGCTTTGGCCACGTTATGACCTAAATCCCTCGAAATCTCTCAAATATAGACGTAAACACTGGACACTGTTTCGTAGGCATGTAGCCAGACTGGCTACGCGTCTTAGGGCTACAGTAAAATATGTGGAGACCAGAAAAGGCACTACAGTGTCGGACAGCTCATATGCTCGTGTCCGCCTTTTTTGAGGCGGATTTAAGTTTTTAAGAGCATTTTCTTCTTGGACCTCGAAGAAATACAGGAGGTCGCAAGAAACGATCTCAGTGGATTCCAACACAGCTCAGGTTGGTTTTATGGGGATTTATATCTGATTGTCCAATGCTAGGGCGCACCACGACAGGGAATTAACTAGGTTAACAGCCAGATACATCACAGCATCCTGTGGTATCACAATGGACTCAGTGTGTCTAAAAAACCACTACTATCTGACCACCTCAGCTTATTAATAAGAAAAAATATTCAATTAAAGACATGAGAAGAACTTTACTAACTTGCAACCTTTAGCGTAACACAACAACGAAAATTCCTTTATTCCCTATTGACAACGTTACCATAAACCCAATATTCACATTCTAAATTTCCATTACAGTTCCATTAAGCCCCCCCCTTAAGAGTTGGCCTTATATAATGAATATAAATAACTAGATTTACTTAATTATTCATTAGCCTGCGACTGAAGTCACACATTTTGTAATTGCCAGTTTTCAAATGCCAACTTCAATATTCGCAAAGCGGCTGATGTATGTACCCAGCAGGTGGATCATTAAATATATACAAAAGTAATTTACTACTCCATTGCTACCACGTGCAGAATGTGGTATCTTTGATAATAATTGACTTTTTAAGACTCTTCGAAGGGATAAGCACTTCCTCCGGCCACAACAGCCAAAATTCATCAATTTCTTGAGTAACAACGTAATTAACTATTAATAACGTTAAAACAAAGTCCTTGAACCTTTTAAATTACTTTTGCCAACTGGTGCTCTTCTGGAGCCACTTCTAAAACATTCAAATTATATTCTTCTTGCCGAAAAAAAGAAACTATTAAAATTAATTATTGCTGATATCTTTGTAAAAATGCAAAACAAAAACTTTTTAAACTTCTGGCGAAAATCGATTTCCATGGAAGCGAGATGTATAAGACGACAGCCAACAACTGCAGATACCAAAAAAGAAGACGAAAACTTTGATAAAGATTTAATTTACTGTGTACTCCTCTGGTGCTTTCTTCCAGAATAAGTACAATAGGCATCGCTAGCTACACTTCGTTAAAGGGAAACTTTTTTTTGGGGTATTTCGTTTGCTCGAGACACAAGACATCAAATTGGATCGAATGAAATTGTTCACCAAAGTGATGATGGCAACGATGATGAGGCCGACAATGATGATGACGATGACAATGATGTCGTCGGCACTGTCGATGACAATATGCGTCTTTTTTTTTGGGGGGAGGGACTGGAATTTATGATATCTTAAATCTGATTTCGCAAAAATGTTGATGTGAAATCTGTGTACAGAAACAGTCTTCGTTTTCCTTTGGCATTGATAAATATTTACAGAGTTGTTTGCATATTTCGTAGCTATTTTTCCACTTTTCGAATTCAAATGGAATTACGTTTTTCTTTTTATGGAAAATAAATATACTGAAAATATAACGTTGTGCGTTTATGTTTCGCCCAAGATTTTGTGAGTAAGTAAATATGCATTTCGTAAACTTTGTTTGTTTATTCGCGTGTTAAGAGAATTGTTGAAGCCATAACCAAAAACTTTGTCAGTGGACAACGACAACTGAAGAAGTTCCGGGTGGGTGTTATCAATTTTGTTATTCCGTTTGTAACATTTCTGAAAACACCTCAAGGTCTTGGCAGTTGTCTTGAGTGATCCTGCGGCTTTCGTTAAGATGCCGGTCAGTGAGTATAAAAATTGCAAGGCAAATCGCAGTGATTATACAAACCAGACTCCCACTCCAACTGGAGTCGAGAAATTTGCTCGACTGCGACTCTGATTTTTTTTTTACTTACATTTCCCATAAAATAAAAAAAGTAGCCGAGGTATTCGAGTTGGAAGCGTGCTTTCCTATAAGCGTAATGGTTGTGGGTTCAATTCCCACCAAAGGCTGCAAAATTGTAGCCATATGGTCTGTGTCACCCGGTTTACCCTTGGAGCAAATTAAAAATAAAAAATAAAAATAAAATAAAGCTCAATTTTTTTGGGGAATTTGCGCTACTAAACAGTAGTTCTCATTCACTTGCGAGAACTATGCATATATTAGACCAATAATTTGAAGTAGAAATCATTGCAAATGCGCTTCCGAGACCTTGACTGCAATCAAAGAAAACGCAAAACTTCTTAAATACCAGAAAATAAAAAATAAAAAATAAAAAATAAAAAATAAAAAATAAAAAATAAAAAATAAAAAATAAAAAATAAAAAATAAAAAATAAAAAATAAAAAATAAAAAATAAAAAATAAAAAATAAAAAATAAAAAATAAAAAATAAAAAATAAAAAATAAAAAATAAAAAATAAAAAATAAAAAATAAAAAATAAAAAATAAAAAATATTCTTTACAACTTCTAAATATTTTCGATTACAATAACGATGTATCTCTGGGATACAAACGCAGCTCCATCGCAATCTGATACGGTCTGAGAATAGCGGACTAAAAAAGGTTTTCTAAATTTTGTTATAGGCCAAGTGAAGTCGGAGTCGAGCTGTTTAAAAACACTAGAGTCGTACCTGGTAGATATATCTTTCTGATGAATTTTAAAAAATTTCTCAATTTATCCCTTTTTTATATTTTTTCCTGTACAACACAATGTAAAACTATTAGGCCAAAATAATTCTCCAACATTCGGTTTCGCCAAAATTATTAAGACTGCCTTCATACATCTAATTTTTTAGTATAGCCTGGACTTTTACCCAGTTCGTACCAAGCTAAATTAAAGTAAACGTAAAGTAACGTCAGTAACACGCAAAATGGTTTTTATATGCAAGAATTAAATTAAAATCTAATGAAAATTTTTTTAAATTAAACTACATATCTAAACTAAATTTAGACATATGGGACGTTAATGACTAATGTAAAATAAAATACATATACAAGTATTAATTTCAGTAGTGACTCGAAGTCTCTGCCTGGTACGAATAGGGTTAATACGAGTGTGTATGAAGTTTCATATGGTGTGACTTCTTAATCAGGAAATGTAACCTTTTGTTTATGTAGAAAACAAATCACACCACAGCCTGATTTTTAAGTGGGGATTGGTATTTTGTTTGACTCACCTAATTCTCCAAACTTGTTCAATAATAGAGAAACCCTTACTGAACTATTAATCCAATAAAAGCTTTACATGAAACTCCATAAACTTCCTAAAAATTTTAAATTAAATTAAACATCCTTTTTTGTCTTTCAACATATTCCATCCATACATTAGTTGAACAATTTATCTCTGGCAAATACTATGGTGACTTCAATATGTCACATAACTTCCACTGATGTTATTGCACATAGAATTCAAAAAATGTACCTGCACATGAATATTCATTTCGGTTTGGCCTCATCTATATTGGCCAACAACTGACTTTGTGATGAATTTCATAAGCAAACATTTATTATTTGCATTCCAGACCGACCATATCCATTCTATTTTTTTTTTTTTTTTGTTTGGCCAATGTTTGTTGAGACAGTTCCTCAAATTTGATTTTGCCATAATTTACAATTTCCAAATTCTCTTTTTATTGAAACTACAAAATTGGACATACATACTTCAAACTTGTATCTGTCAGGCATTCAATCGTGTGAGCATAGGTATTTTTTCGCCAGGGGCGTCATAGTGAGGGACGGAATACTTGGCCGCATATATTTGTAAAGATTTTGTGTAAAAAAAGCGGTTATTGTTTCAGGCGGAGACTTAGTGATGTTTTTATAATTTATTCCCACCCAAGGAGATTTGAAAGATAACCCGTAAAAGTGGCCGACTGTTGCAGATTTCATGCAGATGTAACTATGTGATTATGCCCTTTTAAATAACAATACAATTCATTGATCTACATGCAGCTCAGTGGATATTCCCCATGGACATGTGTAGTCATGGAATTATTAATTGTATAATATGTTTAAAGTTTTAGCTTGGAGTGTGCCCAATAACTAACCTTTAAAATTTAAAGAACAAACTTATTAATTACGTATGCAAAAGGCCATTTCAAGTTTCTTCCACAGACGAACGATACGACCGCATTTGAATGTCGACAGCTCTTTTGATGCACTGGCACTTAGGTACACTTAGCCGACAGACCTGGAGCTGGGCCATCGCTCAACCACCACCCAACTCATATCAATTTAAACGTCGATGCAAACCATATTCCGTACGGTTTGTTGACACTATAAACCCTATTTGCCAAAGGTTTTGAAGTCATCCGAATATTGCATTCTTTTTGGCATAGTTTCGAATTTACACACACACACACACGAAGGAGTACATACAGACACATGGACGCCGCTCGACACACTCTTTTGGATATTGTATAGTCGCAATAAACCTGCAAATGTTTTGTAGAAAACTTTATTACCATGTCATGCATAAATCATTGACACATTTGTATTCCGCTCCTGACTCCGCACCATAGACATTTTCCGAATTCTGGCAGCGCACACCCGCACTTGTCATCCCACCACCGACCCACACATTTCCATCCATCATACATCCAGCCATTTCGAGAGACTCTAAAGGAACGAATGTCTGAATGGTTGAATCTACGTATGACTGGATAACTATGTGTGTGGGTTGTGAAGCTGGCAGGTATGCCTTGTATGGGATGACTTTGATCCTTCCCACGGCCAATTGGTTGCTTGTTATTCACCGAAATAGTCGCTATGTCAGAAGGTATTTTTTGTGGCATCAAAGGCAACAAAAATAATGTGAAAGAATTTCAACTTGTATCGAGTTTTTGTTTGGCCAAGCATATGGGTGATTTCAAGAGTTTTCGACCAGAAAAACAATATTGTCGTTGGCGCTTGACTTTCAATGCAAATAGAAGTTCTTACTGCCTGAAAGACGCTGGAGACATTCGGGAGATGGGAGAAGTGCTACAACAAAATTCCCCCATGTCATTTGGAGCCATACGTGTTGACTTTGTAGAGAAGACGCTCTCGGTTGCACTCCACTCTGGAGGGGAATACACGAAGAGACGGTTGATGCTGGAAGGCTGGAGGAGAGTTTGAATTGGTAGAAACTGAAATCGCGTTTTCAAGGAGTTACTTAATATATTAACGTTAAATATATTTTTTTTAATTTTCCCAATTTAATTTTAATTTTCACAATTAGTTTAAAATCGCCCATATAATTTATTTTCATTGATTTCTCGGTATCGGTTGTTGTTCTTTTCAATGTAGGCACAAACTTTTACTACGAAAGATGGATTATATGACTTTTTATTACTTAAAGTTCAAACAATTTGTGAGCATACCAAAACCGGACAGAAGGTAAGGATTCTATCCTTTTTCCCTTGCCATGATGGTTAATGTTAATTTGTCTTTGCCGAATATACGAACAGGGCAACAAATGGTCAAATTGAGCCTTTTCCCAAAAAGGTAGAATTACAATTCATTAGTTTGCCGTTTTTTTTTTTTTTTTGTTTCCTGTTGGTTGTGTGTGTCTTGTTAGTAAAGTTTCGTTGGGATATTTGTTCGGGTGGTAATTTAAGTTTGGATCTTGAGTTAATTAAAGGTTAATGTCTTGTGAATTCCAAATGAGCATTTCGAGTTTAGCTATAGAATTTCCAGAAATGTTCAGCCACTTTTCCCCAAAAAGGCTTAATGTGTGTAATAAGGTCAAATGGATTCTTCACCAAAAACCGATTTCATGTTCAATGGAGAGCATTTTCAAGTTGATTGGATATGTAGGCTACATATTGCAATGTAGTTGCCCGGTCGGTAGATGCTAAAGTACAGACAAGTTTAAATAACTAAATTGATTCGAAATTAACTGGTTTTCGTGGTATGCACAATCACAATGTGGAATTGTAATCAAATTGCTGGTTTAAATTCTAGTCATTTATACGTAGACTATGAAGAGGGGAAACTTGGCACTGGAAATTGTTGAATGAACGAATATTAAATTAATGTTAAGGAATGTGTAACTGAAAACACCAAACAATTGGTGGACTAGTCATTGATTGGAGATAGGAATAATAGAATGGGTCGGAAAAAGGGTTGTGGAGTCGGAGTCTGAAAAATTTGCTCGGATTTGGAGTCTGGGAATCGTAAAAATTTGCTCGACTTCGAGTAGTATTTGCTTACATTTCCCATAAAATAAATAAAATGTATTGAAAACAAATTTATCTGTTCACAAGTTTTTAAATTTTGAATATTTTCGATTACATAAAATTTTTTAACTTTAGATACAAACGTACCTCGGTGTAATATAGAACATAGGAATAGTGGACGGAAATACAATTTTCGAAATTTTTTGAACAGCTGAAGTTGGAATCGACTCCGAAGTCTGAGTCGAGCAATTTTGTCTCGACTCCACAACCATGAGCAGAAACCATCATTTTGTATCTTCTGCCCATGAGAAAATAAATACTTATTATGTTTGTTGAGGCCTGTCTCAATAATCATGGCCATTTATGTCTCCCATTAATAAAGGCTGGTTTAAATAATTTTAATTTTTTAATTAAAAAAGTACAAGTACAGGTTTATTTGAAACAGCAAACATTTTCATTATTTATAAAACACTATTTTATTCACGTCGCTGCCTCCGATGGCTTCACATTAGATGACACTTCCAAAACTGGATAGTTTCTGGCTCTATCTAACGAACGGTCTTCATAAATTTGCTCACGTCACGGTACACCAGAAAGAAAAGTCGTATGGCGTCAAATCGTTCGATTATCGAACTTGGTGTGCAAAATATGGATAGTGGCGTCGTACTACTGACACTAAATATCGTCCAAGTGCATGACTTCAATCCCCAGCGGGAGAGAATGGTTTATTGTGCCTGTGTCGCGCTAACATTTAGGTTAATGTGATTTAAATTAAATCACTTCCCCACACTGTCTTCCTCAACAATCCAGATGAGTCACTTTTGCCTGTTGACATATACGACGTGACGAAAATGTGTTTTTAAAAAAAAAAAAAAAAAAAAAAAAAACAATGAAATTGTTGTCCCTTTTTACTGCTCTATTTCTACCCGCTATGTTATCTTCTTAATATATATTTACCCTCGACACTGATTCACTGACTCTGTCACGCAGTACGTAGGAATTTAAATAGGCGTTCTATAATTTTCTATAAATAATAATATTAAAAAAAATAATATTTTTTTTTTGTACAGAAATTGTGTTTTCCCCAAATTTTTTTTTTCAACAAATTTTTTTTTTTTTTACAAAATGTTTTTTTCCAAATTTTTTTTTTTCAACAAATTTTTGTTTTTCCACAAAAATTTTTTTTTTCAACAAAATTTTTTTTTTTAAACAAAAATTAGTTTTTGAACAAACATTTTTTTTTTCAATACAAAATTTTTTTTTCAACAAAATTTTCTTTTTTCAATAAAATTTTTTTTTTCCACAAACATTTTTTTTTCAACAAAATTTTTTTTCATATTTCAACGGGCGCCATAGGCGCATTACAACTTACTAGTTATCATATATTGATTCATAGCATATAGACCGGGTCCTTATGACCCTCACTGGATATGCCCATACTGGATATGCCCATACTCAATGAAAGCACGTGGTGGGAATTGTTTTCGATCGTTGCCGACTGTATATCCTACCGATCTTAATTCTCTTGTATTAAGAGATGCAGCTTGCCTCTTCCGCCGAGAGAGTTGTTGTGGCGGTTTGTGTGACTCCGTACACTGATAAAAAAAAAATTAGGTAATCCGTACTTGAATTAAGCCATGGCGGTGTTAAAAGTATGTAACCCTTAACCCTTTGTCGACCGACGTTACTTATAAGTACTATTACAATTATCAGCTCATAAATACTTACTCCTAGGAATGTTAAGGAGCATAATTAAGTAAGAACTACAAGAATTACAGCTCTTAGTTTATTACTCGTTAGTTTAACTATGTTTGTACTAATAGATTCGTTGGATAATTTAAGTTTATTTATTCATTGCCGTCACCATTGTATTTCTTAGAACTGTTCTCACTTGACTCCATTTTAGTTTTTAGTTTTAATTTCGTTTTGTGCCACTTTTCACAAGAACAGCTTCTTACGAAGTGTTTTCACCACAATCACAAAATCTATTTTAAATTAAGTCATTATATTTCACTTTTCTTATATTTTCACTCACCAAAGAAAGTTTATCTGCAGTTGCAACAGCTGGCTATGATTTGTGTTCACACTGAGCTTTCACATATACAACTAAGTGGCTACATGGATGCTAACGACATTGGTGTACGCTACGGTGTGTAGGCAGTTTTAAAAAAAAGCATAATGTGGTCCGACTTGAAAATAGTAAGACGTGAAAGCAGGCAACAAAAACAATGGCCAACTAAACCAATCTAAATCGGAGTGTTAAGACAATAATTTACTTAATATCTCAGAGTATTCCAGACAGGTTTTAGGAATATTTAAGGCCTTCGCGATACTTAACAACGAAAAAATATTTGACCCCTGACGAGGTTACAAAGTCCAAAAGTACAAATTCCATATAGTGTAGCGTATAAAAAAATTTGTTATTAGAGATTATAAAAAAATTCTTTTTTCCTCCTTTATTCCAACAAACTAAGTTTTTATATATACTTTGAAAATTATTAAATGAAAAAGGTATAAGAAAAAAACCTAACGAGTTCTCTTAAACTAAAGTCCATGTATCAAAGGCTCATTGTTGAGTGTAAAGGAAACGACTGTAGGACTTAACCAGAAAAAAATATATCAAAAGCGGCGTAGGCAAATTATCTACTTCATACTCTCTTCATACTCTATTCAGTAAAATTGAGATATTTAACTTACATGAATTGGTTCACCCAAAATGTGCCATGTTTGTGCTTCCAACTGAAAAAAATTGCAAAAATCTAAAATTAACTTTTGTTTGGGAAAAAAAAATAGTTTTCTATACTACAAAAAACCAAAGCAATATATCGTCTATGTAGAAGAAAAAGTCATCAACTACACTTTTGCGAAAATGAGTTTATTGCATTTTATTTCATAATTTTCCATTGTTTATTTTTTTCGCTTATCGATATGCGCATATCTATTTTATTTACTAAGATTTTTTTTATAACTCACTAACTGCAGGTTTGCGATCAAATTTGTGAAGAAAACATCATTATCTACCTAAGGTTTTTGTCGATATAACAGTATACAACTTATGCAGAAATTTTTGGTGGATAAAATGTTGTAAAATAGTTAACAAATTGTGGTATTCAAAATATTTGTTATCGAAATATTGGATTTTTAATGATAACTTTTATATAAAACACCTTATAACTCAAAACTATGAAAATGTAGATGATGAGTTTTTGTTCTACATAGACGATATGAATTAAGAAAATTTTCATTATATATTTTACATTTTGTCCCACTGTCCAACATTTCGATTACATGTATTTGTGTTTGTATGCTTTTCGAAGAATTAGAAAATAAAGATTTTCGGTCTTTTATTTTCATTCTTAGACGAAATGCAAAACTATCTATAGGAAATGATAATTTTTTTTTTTTATAAATACAATTACGACTAGTAGCATGAAAATCTGAAATGATATGTTCTATTTATCGTTAAAATGATATCCCAATATCTGAAATATGATTTAGATTTTTCATTGTCTTGGAATAAGTTTAATGAAATATTAGATTTATTTTACTCCTAATTATAAGCTAGTCTGTAAGGATTGTAATTTCCCCTAGACTAAATAAATAAAAAAATTACCTGAATTATCATAAAATTGGACAATTAAATTATTATTCCCCTTAGTAAAATATATTTATAAATATATATTTTCCTATAGCAAAGAAAAGTTTGTTTAGTTAGCTCTTTTTCAGTTTCAGCTGATACTACACGACTAGTACACAAGAAAAACCATGTTCCTGGCAACCATGAAGACATTTAGTGTTAGTTTCTCTTTTTTTTAATTCAATTCTCACTATACTGCATAATACTGGATAATATTTATAAGTTAGTGTAAAATGCTGCAACGATTAAATTTCTTCGAAATAACAGTGCAGAGTAATTAATCATGTAAGTGTTTTTCCTCCATGTGTATGGATATAAAAAAAACGAGTTAAAATAAGTTTAGAGGAAAAAGTATATATTTTTTTTTGAGAATATTAGATGGCATCACTATTCCTTCTATTAATATAGAAAACAGAGAATTATAAAACTCGTCTCTGTCAATACTGATTTTCTGATTTTCGCACAGGATCTCCAGATATATATCGACAGATATAAGTCGACTTAGCATGTTTTTAGGGAGATTGTTTGAGGGCAATATGATTGTGATGACCTTGCATGGTAGAGAAAGTAGAGGAGAGTGGAACAGATGCAGTACAGTCTCAGAAACATTTGATAATTTTGATGAATTTCATCAAGGGAGGCATGAAAAAACTGCTTCCTAAGAGAGTGAGTCGGCATTCCGGTAGACCTGGATAGTGGCATAACACATTTTCTAGTGATTCTTCCTCTTCTGTGTCAATGTGTGCTGTGTGTACAGTAGTCCCATAAGTCTCTGTTTGTCAAATACCAGCAAATGTCCGTAATGTTTCATGAAACTATTTGTTCAATTGTTCAGCAACAGACGAGTGTGGTATCGAATTAAAGCTACACTTTAGGACTACCATTAACCCACTAACTTATGCTAAGATCGGTTTCACAAGTTTTATTGTGTATCCGTTGGTGTATTCGCAGATTCTATTTTTTGACCATTAATCTGTAATGGCTAATGATATATAAACTATAACTGGGTATAATTTCATCATTTCGATGGCAGAATAAATCCCAATCCTAAAGATTTGGAAATTAGAAAAAAAATATTTTTACCAAAAATTTTAATCCATTAAAATGTTGGATTTTTTTTAGAAAAAATAGATTTCGATGAAATTTTGCACATGCCTAGCGGAACTTTATTTGAACTAGATGAATGTTTCATTTTGCAGATTGAACAAATAGTTTAGGAGGAATTGGAATTCAGAAAATATTTTTTTTTTTCAAAATTCGAGATTCAAAATTTCTTTGAAACAATTTGTTCAATTGTTCAGCCACCGACTAATTTATCGAAAGGCGTATAGTATCAAATTAAAGCTGAACTTTAGGACTACCATTGACCCACTGAGAGTTTTATGATACGATCGGTTTCACAGGTTTTATTGTGTATCCGTTGGTGTATTCTCAGATTCTATTTTTTGACCATTAATCTGTAATGGCTAAAGTTATATAAATTATAACTGGGTATAATTTCATCATTTCGATGACAGAATAAATCCCATTCCTAAAGGTTTGGAAATTCAAAAAAAAAATATTTTGACCAAAAAAAAAACATCAAAATTTAAAAAAATATTTTTACCAAAAATTTTAACCCATTAAAATTTTGAATTTTTTTAGAAAAATTAGATTTCGGCGAAATTTTGCTCATATATAGCGGAACTTAATCTGAAGTAGATGAATGTTTTATTTTTCAGATTGAAAAAATAGTTTAGGAGAAATTGGGTTCAGAAAATATTTTTTTTTTAAATTAATTTTTTTTTTGCTCATACATAGCGGAACTTAAAATTGGAGATTCGAATATTCCTTGAAGCTATTTGTTTAATTTTTCAGCAACTGACTGAGGGATGGAAACGAGGGCCTCCTTAAGTTGTCATCCAATTAAGTCGTCTCGAATCAGTAACGGCCACCTTGGAAACAGCCTATGAGAAGTTCTTATTAATTAGAATGTTGATAGTTTATTTGCCAGGTGGAAAATCGGCTTTACATTGAACACTACCACCCTGAAATAATCTCCGTCTTCATGTCAACAACCTATTTTTTACAGATCTCAAAAAAGTTAAGCAGATCAAAAATTACTGACGTAGGAATTGGATACTGGAGGGTATGCAACAATGTGGTTGAGGCCGACTGACTACATCTACATCAAAATATTCAATTCATTGTCTTCCTGCTTACAGGATCCAGTATATAAAATAAGTGTTAATCTTTTGGTTATTGAGTTATTTATTTATAGAGTTAAGTTAAAAATATTTGTAAATAAACAAACAAACATCTCAACCAAGTGTTTTTTTTTTAATATTCTGAGGCGTAACAGAATTGCCTCAGTTAACTGTTGTAGATTGTACACCCACGCATACACATTCGTTGATGTGCGTGCCTAAGCACCGTTCCGGTGTCCATTTCCAAACCACTTGCAAAGATTGAGATCTGATCCTCTAATATGACTGAGTTTCAGGCCCATTCTTCTCTAGATAGTAAGGATAATTGAAAGGGTTTGTCTATGTTTCCAATCGGTAGAATGTAGTCAGTCTTCCGAGACGGAATATCCAATATGTGATGGAATTCGATCGCAATCACGTTTCCATACATTTTCGATTTCAAAACAGAAGGGAAATAAATCTATTAGAAGGGGAATACATGTATAGACGGGAAATACATTATTTAATTTCCAGTATATAACAAATTAATACATTACATCGCCATCGATATGAATCGACCATATTACATTACCTGGAGTTAGAATCTTAGGACAGATCCATATAATTTCTTCGTCGTGTTCAACCCTTCGTATAATTTTTCCGTGAATGTCTGATCAACTTCATTTATGTACTTACAACTGTAGGTATAAACGTCCAACTATGTACTACATAAATCAACCATCTCTGAATGAAAGTTTGAAATCAAATACATTTTCCTGCCACCCACTTTATATATTGCTTAGGGTGCAGAATACTATTTGTCGAAATGGGTGGGCTATCTGATTTTGACGTTATTCCGGAAGTGACATCTCAAACAATCCATCAGCTCAGACCTTAAGAATACAAGCCTTAATATGTGACTTTGTTTTAGTACACCAGTACAAACGAATTGAACATATTTACGTACAAATGTGGCAGATTGATATTTTTTAAGGTTTTCCATCGCAAGAAGTTCGTTTAATTAAAATTGGGAATTTGTACATTACATGTATACAAACTCACACTTGTACATTTGCTTTTAAGCAATTTCGCAGATACGTGCACGTACAAATGTTGCAATTGCTGCTGTTCGCAGTGCACTCGTATCGGATGTATCTGATCAGGATTCAGTTCCTACTGCTACTTCGGATTATGGTGTTATTTTTGTTGCTCTTGGTTGCTTTCTTTTACGAATTCGATTTATGTTAAACAATACGTGCTTTTGTAACAATGCCAAGAGTCGTATTTCGTTTACTTGACTCCATGTGGCACAATACACATGGTAATTAGTCAGATGGGTTGGACATGTTGTCGGTCCTATGTTTATTCTCATTTGTAATGGTGTAGGGTATACAAATCGGTGTTTGCAATTTTACGAAATTAAAGCAACTAAACAATAAAAAATGTAATGCTTTGTAGCAAAGAAATTTTCTTGCAGAATAGAGCACAAACATAGATATCTCCTTTCCGAAATTAATCTATATCTTTATATTCATCTAGTTTTATTCGTATTTGGTAACACTGTGCGCTGTCATCTATGGTGCAAGATGATTGCATGACAGTAGAGTATCCCTTATAAGACCTTTCCAATAAAGAACTCTCCTTGTGCTTCACTTCCAATGTATGTTTTCAAAGAATAATAGAAACAAAATACAAACGATACATGGAAGTATATTCCTTTCGCCTAAATGCTGGTGCCAAAATGTACAACTTTCGTTTGGTTTCGATTTTTGTTCCCAGCATTTTTGTATGTTTATCTTTCTGCTCTGTGTGTTTTATAGTTTCTTTTCGTTTGTACGAGTTCTTTTCTTGGCAATTGCAGCGGAGTCTATAAATTCTGAAACAATACTCAACACAACAACTGAACTGAGCGGAGCTGATGAAAAAATTGGTTACGAAGAGAATGCAATAAAGAAACAATTCCTCCCAACTACAGTCCATCCGGCTCGACTCGAATCCTTTAATAGCTGTTGTATAAGAAGTTCGGGTTTCAGCATTCTTTCAACACAATTGTATATGTAAATTGTATTTGGCAAATATCTGATTGTTACGATTTCCTTTTTCAAGGAACTGCATTTGATGATGGATGAAATGGCTCCAGTGCCAAAAACAAAGGAATGTTTTACATAGAGATAAATTCGGTAAATTTCAATTTCAGCAGGTTAAGAGCCGTACATCGATTTTGCAAACCGATTACTCGATTCATGTCAACAGCAAGTAGAACATTGTCAAATCAATTCGAAAAATCATAACTGTTCAAAGTTGCTGTAATGACGTGTCTGATGTGTGTACTTTATGGTTCATTCAAACATAACAATTGGAATACAATGGGATCAGCAATGATGTAGAAGAATTAGGAGAGTATATGGAAGAAGTAGGAGAGTTTATCAAAAACAGAAAAGCTTCAGTAAAACATTTAAGTCTTGGATTACATAAGTCTCTTGACATTTTGATGATGACATTTTATTGACAGCTTTTTTTAAAAATATTTTATTGACAAACTGTCATTTTTGTGACAACTGTCATTTCAGTGACTACTGTCATTTCAGTGACAACTGTCATTACAGTAACAACTGTCATTTCAGTGACAACTGTCATTTCAGTGACAACTGTCATTTCAGTGACAACTGTCATTTTAGTGACAACTGTCATGTTAGTGACTGCTGTCATGTCAGTGACATCTGCCATTTTAGTGACAACTGTCATTTCAGTTACACCTGTCATGTTAGTGACATCTGCCATTTCAGTGACAACTGTCATTTCAGTGACAACTGTCATTTCAGTGACAACTGTCATTTCAGTGACAACTGTCATTTTAGTGACAACTGTCATGTTAGTGACTGCTGTCATTTCAGTGACAACTGTCATTTCAGTGACAACTGTCATTTCAGTGACAATTGTCATTTTAGTGACAACTATCATTTTAGTGACAACTGTCATTTTAGTGACAACTGTCATTTTAGTGACATCTGTCATTTTAGTGACAAACTGTCATTTTAGTGACATCTGTCATTTTAATGATAAACTGTATTTTAGTGACAAACTGTCATTTTAGTGACAAACTGTCATTTTAGTGACAAACTGTCATTTTAGTGACAAACTGTCATTTTAGTGACAAACTGTCATTTTAGTGACAAACTGTCATTTTAGTGACAAACTGTCATTTTAGTGACTGTTAACAATGCATGTGGACTAGATATCTGTTTTTTTTGTCATTTTCGAAGTGTCACAATGATCTACCGATTCCAACAAAGTCTACAAATACAGTCATACGAAACTACCCTAACATAAAGATATTAGCAGTAGGAGGAACTGTCACTTGTAAGAAAATGTTCCGCAAATATGTAGATTCTGTGAATGTTTATTTAGTACCGTACCTTATTCTCTATGGTCCTTATTATAGTTTTAAGATATTTGCCAATATCCGTGCTAATTGGTTGCTTTAAAGACATGCCACAAGTAACCAAATTCCAATGTTAAAATTATTTTAAAGCGCAACAGTCATTGTAAAACACACCAAGTATTTATGAAGAATTTTTATATGTTCCCAGCATTCATTTATGAAATCAAATATAAAACCAATCATCCGATCATATTCAAAAGTCCCCTTTCGTTATAAGTGCATCTGACCGCACAAAAGGAAATGCATTCATTTATTTCATAAAAAGCCCACTTATTGGCCATATTTTATAATGCTTAAAATCAATTTCATACATTTTTGTATGGCTTTTTGTTTTGCGGTTGAAAGTCTTATAGTTTTAATATTTCGTAGTTTGTATGCATGTTATACATTGTTTTAAATAGTAAAGGGGAAATTGCATTCGATATTCTGGTTTTTGTGAATTCTAAAAGAGAAACCTCAATTGTAGTTTCGAGCATAGAACAGTGGTCCGTTAGATAATATTTTGTAGAAGAAATTGATTTGCTTTTGTCCGATTTTAGGATGTTACAAATGTTCATTTTATTGCTTTGACATATGTTATCAAGGTTTTAAACGTTGGACTCTTACACAGAAGTTGTATGTGACCAATCTCGAAAACAATTTAATTCCGAAGGGTTGTGGAAATACATGTGTTCGCCATAACCAAGTACAAATGACATTTTCCATTTTATGATGATTATATATTAAGACATACACAGTACAATTAAGACTAGAAGCCATCATTATGTCAAATATCAGGATGAATTTTGGTGAAACTCACGTTTTTGAAATGAGTGATCTCTCACAAAAAAAAAAACATAGAAACATGGAAACATTCTTCATTTTCGAACCGCCAGCTTAAAGCTTGTAAACGTCTCTTTGCAATCTTCATCCATGGCGTAGTACTGAATTCGAAATCAGCTCTTGGAAAAATGCCCAAAAAAAATGAAGAATGCTACAAAGAAAGAATTCCCTAAATGCCCAATATGAAAATTTCATCAAAAATTCTGAAAAAAAAACCCCAAACAATTTATGAAAAATTACTCAATGCAAAATCCCAAATATTACAAAAACACCCCAAAAAAAAATATCATTATAAAAAAAATTATACAAAAATATATGATTGACTTCAGTTATGAAAATATCTCCAAAAAAAATTGGGGAATTTTTCTTTGTCAATTTTTTGAAGGAATTTTTCATATGAAAAAAAAAAGAAATGTTACCTAAAAATTATGAAAAACTCCCCAATTTTTTATGAGATTTTTTTTGGGTAATTCTTCATTTTTTTGGGGGAGGCTTCACGATTTTGCAAAGCCTTCGAAATCGGCGAACTCTCCACAGAAAATATTTTCCCCGTTTTATGCCCACCGTAAGTCGCATTGAACTACAAAATAGTATTGTTAGTTAGAGGTTGAACAATCGGCAAATGTATGTTCATAGCAAAGTATAATGAAAACTGAATTCTAATAAATGCCTCTAAAAATAAATGCGAAGAACCGACTCAAAATTTGGTGCAAATTGCAATTTAGTGCAGAAAGTAATTATTGTTCAGAATGCATGGTTATAGCAAAGGGTAACAACGATGCAGCTACTAATTAATTCCATTAAAATAACCATACCCAGGGTAACTAATTCCAGATTTCGATGCGTTGGTAGATCAGCCATTTTGGCTGGTTTATGATGATTACCTTACACTTCAATTGCCATCGCGAAATTTCTCAACGACTCTTTCCCATTTGGTTAGGCAACAACAAAAATCGTAGGAGTTTCAATGCTTTCGGTATCTTTAACTATGATATCCTATTTCGCAGGACACGATCACTATGTGACTGCGTTTTTTTTTTGGCTCAACCCAGGGCCAATTCCGATGCCAATTCAAAGTATTCCTCCGAAGCTAATCTGGTTTTGTGCACTGGTACCGGCAAAAGTCGACAAAAAAAAAACAACCATCTAACACCTAACACATTTCTGGCAACTTTTCTTTTTTTCACTTTTCTTAGCATAACTTGAAGAGACTGCAAATTTTACTACTTAAGCGTTACGAAAAAAAAAATGTTTTTTGAACTGAAACCCTAAAAAAAACGATAACCATTTAAAAAAAAAAAATGTAGGAAAATATGAGAATTGATAAAAATCTATTTTTTAAAAAATTTGACGTGATACAGACATTTCCACGAGTCTGCCTGCCAAAAATAAGCTCGATCACTGAAAAAGGGTTAAAAATCGGTCCAAAGGCTTTCACACAGGCCACTACGAGCTTCATACTTCAAACTTAAAAAAAAAAATTCTGAAGTGTACATGAAAATCGCCGATACACGTGTATTTTTATTTTTTATCCCCTTTCCGAAAAAGTAAATTTGGTTCATAGGACAGAATGTGTGTAACACGCTGTTATGATTGTTAAAAACCAGTCAAAAAGAAAATGTTAAAATTAACCTTTTATAACGTAGACTTCAAATCATGTTTATTTATGATTAAGATAACCTTACATAAGGTTAATTTTTTTCTATGTGTAGGGTCTTCACAAAACCGTGAGGTGTCAACAGAGAACTGCGTAAGGATAATATGCATGATACTTTCTCGAAAGAAAGTATCGTACGATTTCGGGCAGCCCGTTATGCTGTCTCATACCAAACTCGAGGAATGGCCAATTGAACCAATCACTAAATGTATTCTACTCCAAAGGCAAAGTATGTATTCTACTGACAGCATCCGAGGGGAAAAAAACATTGCAACACAGTTATTCGCACCACTGTTCACTGTCACCATCGTCCCGCGTCATCCCACAATATTGCCATTGCCATTACAGTGGCAACTACTTGAGTGGCAAGCGATATGCCAAACAATAAACCGCTTTTGTCTGGGGTACATTTGTTTTCTGACTGATTTCCATGTTATTGTCTTGTTTTTACCTTTTTACCACACTTATCTCGTTGTCCGTCAGTCAAAGAGTCCGTCCGCCCGCCCTCCCCTGTCGTCCATGTGGTGGGTTGATTGTGTCGATGTTTCATTCATTTCACGTGAAATGCTGTCAATTCTTCGTTTGCAACAAAGTTGTTGTTGTTGTTGGTGCTGCTGTCGCTGTCGCTGGTGTTTTTATCTACAAATTGCCTTTTACACATTCTATGTTCGTGCCGTGGCGTTACTGCTGCTGCCGCCGCTGTTGCTGCTGGATGCCACACCATCGCCACAACACCAGGAGCCGGCAACAAAAACCCAACAAGTGCCATTGTTGTAAATTCGTTACGTTTGTGTATGCATAATTTATGGCCTCCGTCTCTGGCTTGCTCTTGTATTCACCGGCGTACGTTCATGTTTGCATAGACGTTGCCTTCGTCGTCCTTGGTATTTGACTTTGAAATTTAAATCCCCCAAGATTCCTTTGAATGGGAAACTAGTATAGACGATGGCAGCAGCAGCAACAACATGAATCAGACTGACAGAATTGATAGCAGATGTACGTAAGTATGGAAAATGAAATGGAAACCCCGGGTTCAGTTTTGTTGGGTGGCAGACGATATGTGTTCCTTTGCTCCTATTTCTGAATAATATTCTAAATTATTCACTTATGTTTCATCTTATTTTTTTTGTATGCAAATGTTCATGTGAATATCCTTTTGTTAGCGGTTTTTTGTTTTGCTCGTGTCCTTTGAGCTGCTATAAGCAATTTTTGGTCACGACTATGGTCAAAGAACATTGTAGATATTTGGCAAATGTAAGTTGTAGTCGGTTGAAATATTGTACGGTTTGGTCTTATAGAAAGGAAAAATGTGTTAAAATTGACTTCCATTATGGAGTGTCGTATAAGTTTTTTGTTGATTTGTTTATTTGTGCATAATTAATTTACGTTCATTAATATTAGGGCCCAGCGCCATAGAGGCAATCGGCAATATAAAGTAATTCATTTAATACAAATAAATCATCTTAATATATATTTACCCTCGACAAATTTTTTTTTGAACAATAAATTTTGTTTTTAACAAAATTTTTTTTTTTCAACAAATGATGTCATAGTTGAGCAATGACCTTTTTCCTATTTTGGGTCCACAGGAGTATGTACCCATATATTATTAAGTATCCACATAAAAGCAAATGTTATTTAACAAAAATATTCATACGCCATCTAGAAAATTTCTAAGTTACTACTTTATTTTGTGAGTATTTTGATACACCTTATTGATAACAATGACAGGTTGACTTACTAATCATAACAAATAACTATTTCATTCCAACAACCTAATAGTTTTTAAACACCAAATGGATTTGCTGAATATTCTGGTGTCCTTGGTGGTAGACAAAACATTGACATTGAAACAAATGGAGAAAGGAAACATATAGCGATGTGCATTAAATGCAAAGATTTTTTTTACAAAATACAGCTGTTGATCGAATGCAGGCTTGTCGGTACGTTTCTTTTATATTCCAAATGTATGTGTAATTAAAGGTTTTTATCGCCCTTATCCTACGGATAAGATGAAATATGTTAAATACCATTTTATTTTGAAGAATCGAATTAGACAAGCCAAACCAAATTACTGGGTGTAATTTTTGAAGTCATGGAAACATAACCAAAAACATAGCCAAAAAAAAGACCCGTGTCTCCCAGTCATGTATTTTTTTAGAGGTCCCCCAAGATTTTGCAAAAAAACTGATCATTTTCTCAGGCAAAGTTAAAAAAAAGTCCATGACTTTGGCCAACCTGGAGACATGGGTCTTTTTTTTGGTCTTTTATCACGAAGTAGTGCATTTCAATGAATTGATATAAAGTGTATCTTCTCTGTTGACATTTTTACAATTTAATTCCATAACTTGAAGCATACGAAATCGTCGTTGTAATCACTTTAATTGAAACGCAATCTGTTTTGAAATAGCGTTTGTTAAAAGTTCACTTCAAAGATCTTCAAACTAAAATGGATATAGAGTCACGTTAGACCCCCAGTTGTTTTTGAACAAAATGCGAGTCATGACTTTTTAACTCGTTGACTTTTTATGTTCGCCTGTCTGACATGCTGATTCGCATGATAGCTTTCGAGAGAATCGGCCTGAAATTGAAAATGAAATTACGTCCAAAATGTTGGGTCTATCTGCATTATGAAAAAATTCTATGAACGTAAATTGAAAATATGTCCCAACATTTTGCAGTGGGGCCTATTTTCATTAATATTTATGAAAATACACCCCAAAAACAGACAAAGCTTCCAAATTTTGAAACATATTTGAATTTAAGAGCTGGAAATATATTACTTTCCACAATCAATTCCCCGGTTAGATTCCGGTATTTATCTGTGTCATCAGATTTCTGTTTTAATGTTTATTTTGAAAAAATTTCATTACTTTTGAAAATTCCATTTGTACAAGTGTAACTTAATAGAAGAGTATCATTGCTTAAGGTCTCTGTGCTATTGCCTGGTTTCCTGGTATATCAAAGCTAAATGAAAAAAGATAAATACTCTTCTCCTCTTTCAGCTTGCTTAAATTTTTAACATTTTGACCTGTCACTGTATAACAATTGGAAAGCTCCAAGGCACATACTGTGTTAACAAGGCACTTAAATGTCAGCAAAATTGTTCAAATGTATCTACGGATGTGTGTGTGTGTGTGTGTGTAAATGTGTTATTTCTGGAAGTGGCATTCACACATGTACATATGTCCATGTGTATGTGTATGTGTTTATGAATGTGTAAGACAGCCACACATTCAATCGTTTTCGATTTTGTAAATGTTTCCGAATATCACAAAGGATAACGATATTTTTGTTTGTGTGTGTATCTGAAGGTATGTATGTATGTATGTATGTGCGTACAAATGCCATTCCTACCGAATATTTTCCTGCATGCCGTTAGAGTGGGGTCGGAGGCCATGGGGTGATAAAAACAATAATAATGCGATATTTCCAATAAATCAAGTGCTTAACTAAACATAATTTCTCATGCCATTGTTTGACTAATCCCCCGACCCAACCAATAAACGGCCGCCCTTCGAGTGACTGCGTTGATGTTTATCATTGTTTCCTTTTCGTTTGGGTGAATGTGAAAGATTTAAGACATGGAAATGTATTTCGTTTGTAAGAAGGCACAGTGGTGTTCATGAGATAGTGAGGGCGATGCAGTCAATTATATTTTGTACAACCTTTAACACCAAGCTGGACGGGGTAATTGTTGGCATACACAACAAGCAGAGGATGACACTTTGTCATTGAAAAAAAAAGGGAAAAATATCACACAGGCTCACACCGCATCCTTTTTCAAGAAATTACTTTAGCCTTCATCTTTCATATCACTGTATATCAACTCGGCTAATGCCAATAAATATATATTGAGTAGCACCATTATGTGGCCTATCGCGGGTAAATGGGCGTACTGCCCAAATAAATCTTATTTAATCATCATTGTTTGTTATTATGGCAAACACTTTAACCTTCGGTTTGCTATACCGCAAACGCAAACGCAAACATTTCATTTCATTTTATTCATTCACTTTCTTTTTGTTCCTTTATTCATTCATTTATTTCGTCGAGTACGGATAATTTATTTGTATTGTTCGACTTATGACAGCATCGACCAAATATTGAAAATGGGCTTCCATTGTAATTGATTTCAGTTTCTTTTACTTTTCTGTAGTTTGTTATGTTTTAGTCTTTGTTATCCCGTTGTTAGAGTCATAGACTGGGGAAATTATTAAAACCTCAGTGTTGTTATTGGTCCATGTCACTGTCTAAAATTTGCGCTTAAGCCATGTTAAGAAAATGTTGACGATGAAATACAATAACAACATGAGGTTGTTGACAACCTAGCTTTGTGTAACAACTTTGAGATCCCATGTGAACACTAAGCTTAAGATGTTCTATGGATCTGTGGAATATTAGCATTGCATTGCATTTTCCTGAAAACAAAGACATTCAAATATGAAAAGTCTTTTTTCGGAATCGACCTACTAGAAAGAAACAAATATACCAAACTCAATTGCACAAAAATTTGTCAGTGGTAGATATGAGATTCTATCCGGGATTTACCCCATAATATGGGTAGATTGCTTTTTTTGGAGTTGATTTGGGTATTTTTTGACAGTCTGATTGATCACTGTCCTGACCAAACGGCTGAAATTCGGAAATGGAAATTGGGATTGGAAGGGGATGAAAATGGGGAAAACGGAAGCATTTTTTCCTCAAAACCCTTTGAAAAATACAAACTAAATAAATATTGTGATTTTTAACGGCATGTGCTCCTCAGATATCCGTCGTCTTGTCCCTGAGGCTCTCATCCGTTAATTGTCAAATGGCCGGTTGACCGGACGACGCACCATAGAAAAAAATCGTTCTTCAGCCGAACCGTTCGTATGTGGAATATTCTTCCAGCAAATGTGTTTCCTGATAGTTGTGACATTCAGAAATTCAAAACAAATGTCAACAAACACTACTCCCACTTTCCTCCTTCCGATACCATAATTTCCTTCCGCTAACACAATGCATTGCATTTATGGGGGGAATCCCCTGAGTGCTGGCCTTAAAAAAAACTCAGTTACAGATGGAATGCCCAACATTATAAACAAAATAATAATTAACTTTTGTTATGAATATATTCCCAAAAAAAAACGAAAAATTCCGCAAAAGTAAAAAAATGTGAAATTTGTCATTGTCTATTTTTTGGGTAATTTTCCATATGCCACAACAAGTGCAAGTGAATTAGAGAAGGGACGAAAGAGGGGCCAAAACGTACCAAGACTGTATACAAATGGACAAAAAGGTGGGAACAAAAAATCAAAAAAGGGGAAAAAATAAAAAAAAATTTGGCTCTATGAAAAATTCCCAAAAAAATTAAAATTAAGAATGCCGAAATAATTAATTACCCAAAATAAATCAAAAATTCTGAAAAATCCTCCAAATATTATGAAAAAACCACAAAAAAAAAACAACATTATAAAAAAAAATTAACATCTGTTTTGAAAATATTCCCATAAATAAAAAATTGAGGAATTTTTCATTACCCATTAAAAATGTCTGAAAATGTTCACCGACAGGAATGAGCCAAAAATTAGAGGTAATGGAAAAGGGTCCAAAACAGGGCCAAATCTGATAAAATATAAATAGAAGAGCGGGGACGAAAAATGGTCCCAAAAGGCATAAAAACAAAATTATGGCTTATTTATAAACTTTTGAATATTCTGACCCCTATTTATAATATAATCATTGTCTTATGTGGTTATTTTTTATTTTATTTATAACATTGTTTATAAAATGCACTAAATGTTGCTGCACAGTGTGTTTGGGCACCAAAGTATCTTCAAAATAGTTTATGTCCACATTTTAGGCTGTTTGTTGTCACACAAACGTTCCACTGATCCAGCACCTTTGTCAATCTCTATATAAATAATAATTTTGATAAAAAAAATCCTCTTTTACGATTTTGACGTGTCATACTAAATTATTAAATTTAACCCTCTAATTATTATTATTTATAGAATTATAGAATGCCTATTTAAATTCCTACGTACTGCGTGACAGAGTCAGTGAATCAGTGTATCAGTGAATCAGTGTCGAGGGTAAATATATATTAAGATCCTATATCTACTTCTTTGGAGACACCTATTTCCACCTTTAACTAGAAATGTGTTTTTTTTTTATATTTTTTCGGAAGTTTTGTCCTTAAATGCTCGCCGTCCTTTGTTAGCTGTCTCTATGTGAAAATTATATTTCTTTACGTAATAAAAGTCTCGACGAGTTGCCTTCCTACCTAAAACAATGATTTCCCATTCGCCAAAGCCTTATGAAAAACTACTAACATAAAAATGTGAAATCTTTACTACACATTAAACAAATTACAAATTTTATGACTCCCCCGGAAAACCTACAGCACTTCCAGTGGAAAAACGAAACGAAGAACCATCAACACACTATTTCATTAATAAACAAAGTGCTTGAACTCAATTTATATTCTCAAATGCTATGGTTGATATTGACCATTGGCTTGTAAAACCATATACTTTTTGTTGCAGATGCCGCGCTGTTTTCCTCAAAAAATTTCACAACACAAGTTGTTGTGTTGTATTCCGGAGCGGTTTCTGAACTTCCTCACTCTCTGTTTCTCTCTCTCTCTCTCTCTCTCTCTGGCCATGTCGACAGTAACATTTTGTTTGCGGTCATGTTGTAGTTTTCTTCTCCGCTGTGTGTTTTGTTGGGTTTTCCTCGGTTTTGAGTGTGCAACAATTTTTGCCATCATTAATCTTTTGTTGCACAAAAGTCAAACAATACAATGACTTTCAACATTTCCCGAGTGAGTGCAGGCGACGCTGGGGCGCGTCAGGACGCGGGGCAGTCGAGGACTTGAAAAGCATGAAGAACTCACCCGCAACCAAATAAAACTACAGCACAAATTAATGGCGATCGTTAAAGAAAGATGAAAACAAAAACTACAAGAAATGTATTTTAAGACCGCCCGCCATACGGAACGGCAACGGAAGGGCCAGGGAAACTGAGGCACAAAGCCACACAAACACACACTAACAAATCTGTTTTGTTAAAGTTCTTCAAAGATTCACTTTGTGTATGGTTTTTCATTGTTATTGCTGTTGCTGATGCTGCTGCCGGTGCTGCTGTAGTTGGTGGTATCTTAAAGATACTTAATTTGTTATGGTAGTTTCTCCAAAAAGTGGATTTGTTTCATAAACAATTAACTTGAACTACATAGAAAAATACTACAAAACTACTTTTGCATTTTATCAGAGTGGCCGAAATTGTTTGTTGGTGCTCATCTGCTTCAGTCAGTTTACTTATCAAAGAGTTCCCCCTGTCAGTGTGATAACAATTTGAGATCCTTCCATTTCATAAGTTGCAATAGCTGAGATACATATAATGGGTGGTCTAACAAAAACCTATTTTTTGGAAAACCCTAAGGAGAATAATTTTGATATCACGTAGAGCTGTAATTTTTTTAAATGAAATCCATAAGAAAATTGAAATTACCACAACTATATTTGGGACAAAAACATTTTATTAAGTGAAGCGGAGTTTGCAAAATATTGTTCGATATGGTTTACTATTTAATAGAAAATACGTTTAGCAATATAAAATATATTCCATGACATTCTTTTGAAACATAATAAATTTGAATCAGTTCGTTATTATTCCACTGACAGCGTCAGCTGCATTGTCATGGAGTCGGCCATCTCAAAAAGAGATGCTGTGAGGTCTATTTAAAATTTAAGTATTTTTCCATTGATACCCAAACTCGTGCAGACATTTCCCATAATAGAGCGCAGGAGTCAAGTATCTATCTATGCTTTACCTTAGGATATGTTAACGATTTCGATATCGATACGTTGCCTTACTCAATGAGACCCTAAGCAGATGACATTTCTCCGTAAAGCTTAAAATAAAAACAGAAATTGCAAAAATATATATTCAAATATATGGAAGTTGTGATTTTTAAGTATCGCCCCAGTAAATCCTTACAAATTTCCTACATTCACAATGAAAAACCCTCTCGTTTTCGTAAACAAAGCCCAAACGAGAAAACACTTCAGTTCAAACAAAAACAATTTTGTTTATCTTGTGTACCAAAAAAAAAAAAAAAAATGGAGAAAAAAATTGTGTTAACAATTCAAGTATTTTCAGGTTGTTTGTTGTGTTTTTGCGCTGAATAGAAAACGAATTTTATTCAGTTTCTAAATATTCTGTTTTTTTCCTCTTTCCTCTCGTTACTCATGATAAGAACTTAACAAAACACTCACAAAAGAATTATGGAATGTTTGTTTTTTTATTCGTACAGTACTTATGGTTTTTTCTGGAGGGGAATTTCAGTCGTTTAGCAGAACTTCCTTTAAAAATAAATATGTGACGATAACGTTTTGTATTTTTTTGTTGTATTGAAAACATTTAAAGAAACGGTTACTCCTTTTACAGATTACTAAATGAGTAGGAACATTAAATAAAATACTCATGTAACTAGAGGGGATAAGACAAGTTCTTGTCTCACGCCAGACAGCATAGTGATGGGGGGAGATAATTTGCTGCCATAGCTTCACATATGCTTTGGTGGCTATGCCACCTTTTGGAAATCATTGAAAACAAGGTACAGCGATTCCTGCATCCCAGGAATAGGTAGCAATATGGTGAATGCAGAATCTGCGTTTACAAGATCCGGCTTGTTGACGATGGTGCGTGTCATTAATTTTATTTTTTATACTATTAAGTATTATTTTACAAAATATTTTAGGGTCCATTCCTCTCCAATTATTGCAGTTGTTTAAATATATGCAACAAAAAAAGGCAACAAATATTTTTTTATTTATTGAGTTCCTAAAATCAGCAAAAAAAATTAAAAAAAATGAATTTTAATTTTTTCTTTTTATTTTCCATTGGAGACGTCTGATCGACCAACAATATACAGTGTACTCCCAGTGAACTAAGCGCACACCTGAGGGACTGATGAGAGGTGTACCGTGTAAGCAGATTACATTACATTTTCGAAATTTCAAGGGTGTTTTTAATATGACCAATTCCCCTTTTTCGCAAGAAATGCCCTCCACGTCAAATTGAATCACTTGCAATTGCAATTTATAATTTGTAAAACAAAAGCATATAATATCCGAAAAATATAATACATTATACGGTTAATAAACTAAAAACGTATCGCAATTGTCCCGTCATTACTGCGTAATCTTCGCACTACAGATGAGTGTTAAATGGCCAGCAAACAGAAAACGCAAACACTCTTGTTCCACTTGTGCGTATCCTACAATTTGTCCCTCCGATAAAGTTTAAACACTCAAAAAAAAAAGGGAAAAGAACAGAAAATATGCTTTGTTCGCACTGATAGCTCATTGCAATTTTACAAGTTTGCTGGACTAAAAAAAGACGACGTAATCTTCTTTTCATTTTGGCAGACAATCGAAGAAAGGGCAACAAAAAATAAATCAGTGTAATGGTTCAATTTCGTGTCTTTCATTTTCGTTCTATCCTTTTTTTTTTTGGTTCTGCCTTCCCACTGCTGTCAGTCAGCGCCAGAGTTAAAGTTCATTTGGAAAATTTTGAGTTTTTTTTTTTTGGCTAAAGCCTGAATTTACAGTGGAAGAACGAGAAATTAAAACATTTAAAATACCCTTAAGGGTCTTATGAGACACAAGCGACGTTTCTTGATAACAAAATTGCCTTTGGTTGTGAAGATGGTGAATAAAAAAGAAATTAAGTTGTTTTTTAAAAATGGCACATTTAGGAATTGAAATTGAATTGGAATTAATATTTGTAAGCTACAGAATGCATTATATCATGATGTAAAGCTAAAAGGAGATGGATCTCATGTTTATTATCTCGAGAACTCTGAATCATTTTGGGAGAAAATCTACCTATTCATCGACGTTTTTCTTCTATTAGACAATGATCGACAGATTCTACAAATACATCAATAGATAATGGTGATGGATTTGTAAAATCTGGAAATATTGGTTTGATAAAAGAGAAATGTCGACGTTTTATCAGTTACAGAAATCGGAAACTCTTTTCGAAAATCGACAGATTTTACAAAACCATCAATAATTTCCATTTTGTACTGGCGGATTTGTAAAGTCTGTCGATGCTGTTGATCTTTACTTCTTTGTTTTGAAAGTATTTCATTGTTCTATTGAAACTGTACCGATATTTTCATTCCATATGGATACATTATCAATAATCATGTTTTTGAGCCATTTAAATATCTAAAATTTGTCCATAAGTAAACATTTGTGGAAAGCTTACATTGAATTTGTCTAGGCGTTAGAAGTGGAAACATTTAATGAACCATTTCTGATTTTCAATAAATAAAAGAAAGTCAAATTAATATAAACATTAAATAAGTGTTGTGGTTTCCGACAAAAATAGCCAAATTCACTTTCCCCTGAGGATATTCTACGCAAACGACATCATATATTGCGAGGCTAATATCCTCTGGGGATACTGTAGCCATCGTCATATTGTTGTGCGTTTTGTGGTTAACACCCACATTTTACACGTTACAACTTTTGCAAATGCATACATGCCCACATACACATATACTCTCATAAATAAAAAAAACTTTTATTATATATGTACGTATGTATGTACATATTTATGTACGTATGTTCTCAAAAACTTATACTCGCTCTCCCACTTACCAAATGGCCCTCCAGCATCGGAGCAAAGTACATACGAGCTTTGGAATCGACTTCTAGCCAAGAAAATCTCTGCTCCCCAATGTCAACGTATTAAGTGTTAAAAAAAAAATCCCCCTCCATCTCCCAAAAGAAAGACGCAATGAAAACTTTCTACATTTGTAATAACGTACGTACATGGCTTATATAAAATATTGCAGTCATTTACACTAAAGCGAAGCCATTAAAACACCAAAGGGGTGAACACATATCAGATCTGTTTCGTTCGGGGAAGGCAGCAACAAAAAAAAAATGGAATTGCTTTATAATTTGAAAATAAATTTGCCCAGAAAAGCAATATCGTATGTATCCCCTTTGGAATTTCCCTGTAAGCAAATGTCAATATAAATATTAGACAATTTATGGGAAATAATATATTAGATTTCGGGTAGAGTGTGATTAAATGCTACCAACTGAGACATTGGTACAAAGTGTCCTTTGAAATGGATTATTTGATTAGATTGTAACCAAGGGGTCACTATGGCGTATGTGTAACAAACGACATGTTTGTCAATTACACGCACTGTTTTTTTCTTCTTCTTAGAATATGTGGTTGACATTTTTTGATTTGTTGTTGTGGTGATGACAATTTATTCAGTTTTTACAGTGTTTTCCTGTGGAGGTGAGTTATATTTGAATAATTGCAGGGCTGTATATGTTTTTTAAGGATACAATTCGTCAATTAGATAGAAAATAATAAATCCTTCAGAATAGATGTGATCGGTATTTCTTTGAAAGGGAAGAATATCTCGTCACCAGAAAGCCAAAATGACCTGACGAGCATTTTCATATCAGTTGAGGAGAAGGACAAAACTTCGTAAATTCTAAACACTCATCCTGTCATGTCGTTCTGAAATTTGCCTATAAAATTGTATGTTTTGGATATTGATGTGTAAAATTTGGCAGAGACATGTATTTTGGGTCATTTCATCAGAATGAATCAAAAACACGATTTTGGGATTTTTGATGTTTGGTCATTTTGGATTTCAGGTGACGATATGTATCTTGAAAGCAGGTAGCTTTCGTTATTTGGACTCCCTGGACAGACATCGACATTGTATACAACTTAAAGCCCCCTACGGTCAACTCACGAAAAGTCGATTAATCGAGTTTTTGCTACAAAAATGTTGAAAAAACGACGTCGACTTTTGATTACGAAAATGTTTTGCGTTTTTAAAAGTAAACGTAAATAAACCACATATAAAATATTTTTTCATGATATTTCTTTTGTATTATAAATTGTGAACGTTGAGATTATGTGTGAAACACTACATCATTTAAATGACCACCACGCAAATTGCTGCAAGCATTGATTCTTTTGAGGTAATTTTGAACCACTTTTTGGCACATATTGGGCTGTTTTTTAGCCATAACTTGACGAATGTTGGTTCTTAAGTGCTCAAGAGTTAAAGGTTTATCTGGATACAAATCAAAAAAATGTCGGTTATCATACGACCATAACGCTCCGAATTGACAGTGACAGTCGTGCCCTTGTCGTTTTCGAAGAAAAAAGTCCAAATCACAGCAGCTGAAAAATGTTTGATGGTCTTACCCAGTTTTGAACTCGGATTCTTCTGTGTGATAGTCGCACACACTGCCTACCACACCACGGCCGTTCACATTGCTGTTACGAAATGTTAACCTGGGTTATTCTCCAATACAAGTTCACGATCTGAATCACCAAATATGCTTACAGGAGATGAAATTGAGTAACAGACATTTTGAAAACTTTTAAACTAAAAATAACTTCTAGCAAATGAATTCCGATGGTCTTTTTCTTCATGGAACGTTTGTTTTTCTTAGATCTATTGAACAGGATAGGTGTTTCAAATCGAAGTAGACTTTTTGTTTTATTTACCAGTGGAAATAAATGGATCTCTTGTTTTTTTTCTATCATTTGTTACGTTTTAAACACGAATTTCTATAAGTTTGACTAAAATTGTATTATTTTCAATAAAAAAGTCTGAAAGTCGGCTTGTAATACACATAAACTCGAAAAATCGACTTTTTAAATTTTGGAAAAAGTCAAAAGGTCGACTTTTGGCTGCCCCAGATCAAAGTACATACATATTTTGTCCAGAGTAATTCGTAAAATCCCAGTCTTTAAAAGTCAAGGATCCAAACCAAACCAAACCGAACCCGAAGAGATGGTGAAACGAACCATATCACTTCTTCTATCGGTCAACCAAATCAAAATTAAAAGAAGAATCAATAATCGCCTGATAAACCTAACAATAGGCAATAGATAGCTATACAACTGAAGAAAACAAGAAGCAGCATTTTAATTAACCAGATTCCTATTGTTTTTGGCTAATTTGATGACTGAATTCGAACATGATTTTGTGAGAAAAAAAACTATTACGAAAAAAACTGGTTCCTATCTCATACAGCCTTTCAGAAATTCCAAATAAACTTTGAATGCGTCTCCTGTACAATTGTCTTTATAGACTTAGCATACTATGGAATGAAACCATCGATATGACAATGGTTCTAAAATGCTTTTGAAGCCTGATGGTGGATTTGTCCACACAATGTCCACTCACCCGTTTTTTTGTGTTATATCATAAACATTTCGGAAAGCGCCCCGATAGGCGAGTTGGTAGCGTGCTTGCCTATCAGCGTGGGGGTTGTGGGTTCGATTCCCACCAGAGGCTTTGGTCTGTCGCTGCAAAAATCTAAACATATGGTCTGTGTCACCCGGTTTACCCTTGGACCCAAAAATTAGAATATAAATTTACTTTGTATTGTAATTAATAATAAATAAATAAAAATAAATAAACATTTTGGAGTATGCTTTGATTAGTTATTCTCCTCTCTTGGTATTAAGGATCATCGAAAATCTATCGTATTCAATGGGTTATAACAACCGATTTAGTCGCAACACCACGTCAAGAATCTCTTTTGAGCCATTTTAAGAATGTCCAAAGTACTTTATCTAACTCTTTGGCTATTGATGAACTTTGATAAAAAAAAAAAAATTTACAAAAAACCAATTCGTGAGAAAATCGTACTTCATTCGAGTACCCATTAAAGCGATTTGAATACCCGATTGCTATTCTTCCCACCACTTCCAACCAAAAGTGATTTTGTCCATTTTAGACATTGTCCCTTGTTATACCTTTGAATGTAGCAGGAAGTCAAATAGAAGAAATCCCATATGAAATTCTCTCAATTCAAAGAGAATATATTTTTGTATTTTAAAACAAAGTCAACTGGGACAATGTAAATATGTATTATGCATCCAAGACAAATTTACTTAAGAGTTAAGACTTACCTTACCATCGCTGCTCAGTTGACATTTCCATTGAATGCAGTTTCGAATGCAGCCTTTACAACACATATGTATGTATGCCACCATATCGAGCCCTTATCGAACAAAAAGATGTAAGAGCCACTATTACCGAAAATCGCTTTTTAATGAAATTCGATAATTCCAAAATTTTTTTGTTTCATTTGTACCATAAACGGCTTCACAACAACAACACCCTCTGTTGTAAAATTGTCTTTTTGGCGCTAGTCTTTTTCGCGGTTAGGGTTCGATCTCTTCTCTTTTAGTTTCCTTCACAGCATAACTAATTGCGCTAACAACATTGCATTACAACAGGCCATATATGAATTGCTCTTCTGACATTTCTCTTTTTTCATATTTTTCTTTCTCATCTTTTTCTTTTTCTCTTTGATTCCATATAATCATTTACCATTCAAATGCAGCCTTTACAAGACATTTCTTACCGCATCTTCTCTTCTCATTTCCTTCACACTAACAACATTTCATTATAACAGGCCATATTTTGCCATTCCGGCATTACTTCTTTTCATCTTTTCTTCCTCCCTTTTGAAAAGAGCTTCTTCTTCACTTTGATTCAACACAATTCACTTCACTTAATGCAACAACAACAACAACCGGCACTTTGTTAACGATCGATACAACATTTCCTGCAACATTTCACGGCCACATTTCATAAGAATACAATAATACTTTAATTACTTTACAATCACACACCATTTTCATTAAATTTAATAAACATTTAACACCGAAATTAATAACAATTTAAGGACGACACTGAAAATATGCGCACTTTGCGGAAATAAATTCGAAAAGAAAAGGAAATGACAAAAGTACTGGTTGACATAGAATTTAGAGAGAGAGCGAGAAAGAGCGAACATAATGGAATTGAGAGAGAGAATGTAAAAGATAAAATAGATAAGCAAAATAGGAGTATCAGTGTTGGTAATTTGAAAACTTTAATTTGTGGCACATTAAATGTGCCCAAATGGGGCCAATGGTGCCAAAATTACTTTTAAACAGTTAAACTGTGATAAGACGTATTAATTTGTTGACAAGCCTAAAATTTTTATTCATAATTCAATCAAACACTTATAATAAATTATAAATCATTCCTTTAGAAAAATGTATATCTCGAAGCAGGAAAATATAAATAAGATAAATGTCTAAATTTAAAACATAAATTTATTCCACTAAATGTAAAAGATATTGCGGCAATTCGACAAGCAAATAAGCATTTGCTAATTTTTACAATTAAAAAAAAAATGGATGTTTTGCTCGAAGATTCCAGAAGCCCATGCATGATCAAACGCCTGGCACAAACACTTGATTGCGCCATGGTGTATGGGCACAGCTGTGAATAATATAGAAATTATTTTGGATATTCGTACGTGAAAATGTGGGCAGCTGGAAATTTAAAATCAGAATCTAACAATGAACAGAATATAGGGCATCTTTTTTCAATATAAGGTAGATTTACGCATTTTCATACGGCCAATGCCGTATGATGATACGGAGCCTCCATTTAATTGTGTCGAAGCCAGGGATCCCAACGTATTTGCCGATTTTTTACTTCCCCATTCCTGAACTAGTTTATCTTATTACATTATAATTGTACAGGAGATTTTTTTGAAGATTAATTTCGTATGATTTCTAATTAAAGTTTTATTAAAGTTTTATTAATATTATTTCAAGTTTTTACATTCCAGAATTATTTATAGTTAAGTTTGAGTTTTTTTTTTTTTTGGAAAAACATTACTTTTTTCATTATGTTTTATAAAGAAAAAAACTCCCGATTTCCGGGAGTTGAGAAAAGTCAGAAATTAAAAACCCTAAACATATAAATTTTTTTTTTATTTTGACTACAATATTTATAATTTAATTTAAATTATTTTATTTATAATTTAAAGCTATTAATTTTGTTTTGTAAGGGGACAGGTCTTCTTTATTATTATTAAAGTATTTTTAATTTTTATCGGGACTGAATAAGGCAGCTGTCGCCAGTTTTCGTCATCGAGTTTGCTAGTCACAATATCCCTTTACGGGTTTCTGGCGTCTTAGCTATTTATTTGATTACGTTTGATTAAATAAATCCAGGTAAGGTTTTCCGCTTTACGTCAATATTGTTTGACAGTTCGCACAGGAAAATAAATAATCCATATGAATCCAATTCCAACTAATTCAATTCCAATCCAACTAATTTAATTTACTTGACTTTAAAATGGTAATTTCAAATTTCCGTGGACCTAAACAAAATTATTAAATTCCTGTATAACTCCACTATTAAAATGTCATGACGATAGCTCTATCATTAGGTGTTATTTATTTGTACACTCCCACCCTACGGATAGGAGGGTATATATAATTTGATATGACCTAATTCGAAAATTTGATTCATGTCTTTTTAAGTCGTTTGAATCATGTCCGCCTGTCCTATTATAATTTCGAAACAAGAAATGAATTTTGTGAAAAAGTGCCAAAATAGATTTGGATGTGCCACGGGGCCAATAAAAATGGCATAACGTATAAATAAAAAAATAAATAAAATTAAAAAGATAATATAAAACGGCAACCAGAACTAATTTTTTCTTAAATTTAATTTCGCAGTCAATTATCAAAAAAATCAGAATTTATTTGTAAAGAAAAGATTTTTGGCTATCCAGTCTAATTTATCGCGCCTTGCTGAAAATCATCAGTATTCTGGATAGAAATATATATGTAATTACCAAAGCATTTAATTTACATAGAGGGACTATGGCTTGTTAGATTGGTAGTTACCAGTTTTGAATCGAACCATATCACACGCAAAAAATTAATATACAGAAGTAGTTCGGTTCGCCAGAAAAATGAGTTTTAGGAAAAACATCATAAAATTCGAAGTCGATCGCTATACATTGAGGCTTTTTCATTAACATATTTCTCCGGAACCACGGGTCAATAGTACCTAAAAACTATTTTTAATACCTAACCAGTTGGTCGGACCTGGGCCTAATCAAGGAATCCTTTGCCGACTAAATGTTCGTGTCGTTATAGTTGTCGATGCTTCGACTTCTTTCGATCACGGCTGCCGATCGTTATTTTTATTCATTTGTTGAACTTACAGAACAAATTACCTAAAACACGGAAAAGAAATAGTCATAGACCCGTTTTACTCCTCATCTTCGTATACAGACGTTGATTGCAATACAAGTGTTATCCAAAGACAAATCAGAGACAAAAACAATAATTTGTCGTTATCTGAAATCATTAAGATTTTTTTTCCCTATATTCCATTTATCCTATTCGCGTTTATCTCACAACACATAATATTAGTTTGCATTTTGTATATTTTTCGTTATAAACAACCAAACTTGTTTAGAAAATAACATGACGTTTTGAACGAAAGCTGAGCTATTGACAAATTTCTGATTTCTCAAAAAAAATTTTACTATAGAAAACTATTGAGAATGTATGCCATGATTAGGTTATTGGTCTCAAACACTGAAATTAAAATTCTGAAGTGTTTTGCATCCCTGTTAAAAATACCTACATACATTCATAAGCACTGAAAACAGAAATGTAATACAAGTATTGGCATGAAAAATATAACAATTGATTTGCGTACACTCTCCAGGCACTATTGTCGATCAACAACAAGTGTCAACAACAAACAATAGTACTAAACGAACAAACTTTATCATCTCTGCTCCCCACGTCCATAACAACAACAACCACTTCATAATGAGCACTCATAGTTTGTTTATCTATTTGTTTCTTTACATTCGCCCTCTCTCTCTCTCAATTCTTTTCTCTCCGCTCTCTGTCAATTTTGTCTGAAACGGAACTTTTGTTATTTTCCTTTAGTCTTCTCGAATATTCTACAAAGTGCACGTACTTTTCTTAGTGTCCTTCAATTGTTATTAATTTCGGTGTTAAATGTTTATTAAATTTAATGAAAATGGTGTGTAATTGTAAAATAATTAATGTATTATCATGTTCTTATAAAGCGTGGTCGTGAAATGTCACAGAAAATGTTCTATCGATCGTTATGTTGTTAACAAAGTGCCGGTTGTTGTTGTTGTTGTATTAAGTGAAATGAATTGTGTTGAATCAAAGTGAAGAAGCTCTTTTCAAAGGGGAGGAAGAAAAGATGAAAAGAAGTAATGCCGGAATGGCAATATATGGCCTGTTATAATGAAATGTTGTTAGTGTATTTAGT
The DNA here is from genome assembly GCA_958296145.1 of Hydrotaea cyrtoneurina. Classification (NCBI taxonomy): domain Eukaryota; kingdom Metazoa; phylum Arthropoda; class Insecta; order Diptera; family Muscidae; genus Hydrotaea; species Hydrotaea cyrtoneurina. The sequence continues at coordinate 23,619,390 of OY282514.1, read as the reverse complement.
TAAGCCCACTCGTGTGAAGGTAATGAGAAGAGAAGATGCGGTAAGAAATGTCTTGTAAAGGCTGCATTTGAATGGTATAGGGAAACTTAACAGCGATAAGGTAAGGTAAGTGTGTTAATTTTACTCAGTGCAGATTGCAAATTTGTGTATTTCGATTACTTGCAAATACAAAAAAATGTCTCTGTTAATTTTTTTGAATTGAGAGAATTTCTTATGGGATTTCTTCTTTTTGACTTTATAAACTATGACTGGATAAACTATGTTTTGGTTGCATGTACTTCGAATAAAATCAGATTTCATCAAGAATTTTTTCTTCGTTGTAGGAGTTCGGGCTGATTTAAAGAAGAGCCCCGAAAGTCCGGACATATTATTAGGGCTTACTCCTTTGATTGGATCGGGACAAAATGGGTATCGTTGGAAAGCCTATCGAGAAAACTTTCCAGTTTTATATATATGTATTTATAAATGAGATTTCATCAAGAATTTGCTCTTTGTTGTAGGAGTTCGGGCTGATTTTAAGAAGAGTCCCGAAAGTCCGAACATATTATTAGGCCTTACTCCTTTGATTGGATCGGGACAAAATGGGTATCGTTGGAAAACTTATCGAAAAAACTTTCCAGTTTTATATATATGTATATATATCTCCGATCCATTAAACCATGCCGAGGCGAAATTAAATTGTTGGTTATTTGTATACAAAAGTGGTTCAAACTAAAGATATGGCTTATATGAAGGTACGTATTTGTTGTTATAACATTAAAGCCAAGGCCTCTAGCTATAACATGATACCATTAACCCATTAAATGCCGGAGATATTAAGGACCGAAATCAGAGTTTTATATTTTTAAACCAATTTTATTTGGTACGTACATATCGCACAACCACTTCAAAAGTGAACATTTTAAATTTCGAGTTTTTGTGTTAATGCTGTGCAGAATACACATGTCTGCCAAAATAACAAAAGATCAAATTATATTGTTGTTGTGAGATTTTCTAACAAATGATCATTATTTTATTTTAAAATAAACAAAAACAGTTTTTCGCATTTTCTGCAAAATTTAAACTTAATACTAAAATAAATATAATACCAGTATAAAAAAAATATCCGCGGGCGGAGGTCCGCTGCTTACTTAATTGTCCAAAAAAATTGCCACGAAAAAAATTGAAACGCCCAACGTCGATTTTTTTTTTCTTTTGTAAATATTTTATCCATAATATCTTCGGTATTTATTGGGTTAGTGGTGAGATAACATTTTAATGCTAAAGATTTAATGATTTCAGTGTTATAAGCACAAATACACACTTTCATATAAGCCATATCTTCAGTTTGGCCCTTTTTTCCATAAAAAAAGGGAGTGATTTTTTTTATTACACCGTGTTACAAAAAATAGATTTTTTTCTGTCCTTTGAACCAAATGCACATAATCGGAAAGGGGATAAAAAATAAAAATACACGAGTATCGGCGATTTTCATGTACACGTCAGAATTTATTTTTTTTTAGTTTGAAGTATGAAGCTCGTAGTGGCCTGTGTGAAAGCCTTTGGACCGATTTTTAACCCTTTTGTCAGTGATCCAATCGAGCTGATTTTTTGCAGACAAACTCGTGAAAATGTCTGTATCACGTCAAAGTTTTTAAAAACAATTTTTATTAATTCTCAGATTTTCCCCAATTTTTATTATTTTTGCAAAAAAATATTTTTTGACTGAAACCCTAAAAAAAACGATAACCATTTAAAAAAAATTTAGGAAAATCTGAGAATTGATAAAAATCTATTTTTTTTTAAAAATTTGACGTGATACAGACATTTCCACGAGTTTGTCTGCAAAAAATCATCTCGATTGGATCACTGAAAAAGGGTTAAAAATCGGTCGAAAGGCTTTCACACAGGCCACTACGAGCTTCATACTTCAAACTAAAAAAAAAAAAATACTGACGTGTACATGAAAATCGCCGATACACGTGTATTTTTATTTTTTCCCCTCTTTCCGAATATGTGCATTTGGTTCATAGGACAGAATGTGTGTAACACGGTGTTATTTTTTCTAAGGAACATTAAAAATAAAAAAAATTGTGCGATGTCTGTAAAGTAAATTTGTTCCGGAGTTCGCCAAATTTGGTTGGTAATAAATATGTTCGATTGGTCAAGGTTAAATATATGTTCCTGAAATTTAAGCAAAATTTTTTCAGATAACTGTACAATTATTTATTCTCGCCATGCAGCGGCACGAAACATGATAAAGACTTCAATTATAGTGTGTATACTGTAATTGTAATATTTACAATTATCTTTGGATTTAGCTTAAAAAAGCTTTTAGCTTTTGACAACTACTTACTATTGTTAAGAAAATATTTACATCCATTTAAGTGGATATTATTTAAAATATTCGTGTATTTTACACATTAAATTAACCTGTATCTCTTCAGTTCACGCTAATGTCCTCTGTTCATGTTATGATTCCTTTTTTTTGCGATATCACATCAATTTCACATCAAATTGGTTTCATTTGAGACTACAGTGCTTATCTCTTTATTTTTTGTTATTCATTTCATATCCAATATTTGCTGCAGTTATTTTTTTGCGTTCATTGTTTTCCGTTTGATCGTATGTTCAATTTTCTTTAGACAATTTCCATCAAAGAAGTGAATAAAAAAAAACAATTTTTCATGCGAATGAGAAAATGCGATTATTTGCATTACATTGTAAAAAAAAAACCATTGATAAGCTTGACAACGGCAATGTTATGCCGTACATCTGGTATCTGGGTATAATAGGGATCAAAAACCTTTATTTACCATCTCAAAGAAGTTTTCAGAACACACATAGGGTCAGAATCGATCTGCAGTAGAGACACGTTTATCATATGTCACATTTAGGGTATTTTTTGTTCCAAGCATGCGGTGATATACTCTTGATATACTTTTTCTAAATACTTTCTGTAAAAAAAAGGGTTTTCGAAATTTAAAACTTAAACCCAACAAAACCATTTGATACTTTTTCGGAGTCAAACAATTTAATCCATTGTAAAATATGATTTCAAATGACACCATAAACTTATTTTACTAACGACCACACGGTAGTGAACCATAGCATGAATTCCGAGGAAAAAAAAGAGCAAACATTTCAACCCATCAAAGTTGCACAGTGTTTGCATAGATAGAATGTATTTCTACGATATTTCTGAAAGTTGTTGGCTAGTGACCAAATGTGTTTTGGCGACCAATGCTTCGGCTGATTAACAGACCACTCAGAAACAAGGACTATTTAATTGATAGACAGCCATCTCTAAATTCAAAAATTTGCCATTTTGTTTTAAGACTCTTGAAAATTCGGATATCCTCGTACTTAAATCATTTATTTTTAGGAGATTTTCCTATGCATGGGTCTAGAACTGCAATACCCACTTGCATTAAAGTTCCACAGCTAATTCCTTCTTCCTTCCTTCGAAGGCCCTAGCAGCCAGTCCTTTTTTTTTACTATTTTTTGCAAATTATATTTACAATCTTAATATATATTTACCCTCGACACTGATTCACTGACTCTGTCACGCAGTACGTAGGAATTTAAATAGGCATTCTATAATTTTCTATTTTCTATAAATAATAATAATAAAAAAAATTAAATTTTTTTTTTGTACAGAAATTGTGTTTTCCCCAAATTTTTTTTTTCAGCTAAATTTTTTTTTTCTACAAAAATTTTTTTTTTCTATAAAAAATTTTTTTTTCAACAAAATTTTTTTTCCATATTTCAACGGGCGCCATAGGCGCATTACAACTTACTAGTAAATAAATAAATAATAATTTACAGCCATGCCCCATTCTCCTACGCTAATTATCTACTGAGCCATGGTGGAGCGAATATATGACTCGCTCAGGCTAAATTATTAATGTTACATATCTTCAATAAATATAACTTCAGTCGATTCAAATTAACGCCACGTTACAATGTCATTCCCCAATTATTTAAATAATTCATTCGAAAAGCATCCACTGTGCAACATCAACATGAGAAGTTACACAAGCGATGAGTTTAACAATTGCAAAGATACGTACGTACACACGATAGACATGATAACCTCATGGATTTGCCATAATCATTTGGTTGCTCGGTCCAATGGCTGGGCTCGCTCTCCACAGCCATAAAGTGCAAGCACAATGTTCGTTCTTCCGCAACTCGACATTCTGCCCCTCTTCTTCTGGATGAGCTCTTCAGTTTTAACAACTGCACCAACAGCAACAACAACAGCAATCGTCGATTGTTGCAATAATAAAAAAAAAAAATAATAGGATTTCAGTTCCCAAACTGGTATGATTTTATGTTCTTTTCTACTCGGAATCGAATGAACGAACACACAATGAAAAACACTGAGCAGATTTATGTGTCTGTCCCCGCAAACCCCTTCCTTCAATATGCTGTTGTTGTTGCGAGGCGGCTGGCAAAAGATGATTTGATTAAGGGCAGCAGATGCCGATACTAAAGACTGCTCTGAAACAGATGCAAAATGCATTTATCTGGAAATTATAATATTTGAAATTTAATTCCTAATAATCCTTGCTCATTTCTCATGCATCGTCGTCAATAGCTGGCAGCAGGAGTAAATCGAACAAGTGCAGATTAAATAATTGCAATATGTTTCTCTGTGTGTGTGTGTGTGTGCGATTATATCCGACATTAGGCAGCTGATGTTTTAATTGCGTTGTTTGCATGCAAATGTTTTCTGCTGGCGTAGGAGTAATTCAGATTGAATCGAACACAATGTATTGATTGCACTGAGCTGCCGATGAAGACTAATTGCAATAAATGTTGAAAAACAGCGATTGCAAATCTTAATTACGAATATAAAAACTTGTTTGAGCCATTATGGCAATGTAGTTTAGCGGTTTAGTTTGGAGTGTGAACTAAAAAAAAAGAGAAAAAACTAAGTGTTTTCCCATTTTATTACTTATTACAGAAGGGTTTAAAATTTCCGGATAAGGGGTGAAAACAGTCTCTGGAAAATATTAAACTTTTTCGAATATTTCCAAAATAAAACTTGGAACTAGAATGGTTGGCAAATCGAGGTTGGAGATGTCTTAAACATTCCATTAGTTGGTGCTGTCATTCGTCTGGAGATGCTTGGGCCAAAAACCGACCTTTATCCCAAAATCACCTAGGGGATTTAAATGGTAGAGAATTGTAGGAAAATATTTAGATTTTAGTTTCGGAATATTTAGATTTATATATATACAAATCCCTATATAATTTTTGACAAAATATGTTTCTCCAAAGCTGAATTCCCTCACAGAGAGAAAAATTAACCTTATATAAGGTTAACTTAACCATAAATAAACATGATTTGGAGTCTACGTTATATATGGTTAATTTGAACATCTTCTTGTTGACTGGTATTTAACAATAATAATAGTTACTTTAACTACTACCTGGTTGAATTTGTTAACCATGAAACTTGTTGATATAAAAATAATTATTGTTATTTAAACAATGCATTGTTGAATTTTTTAACCATGAAAATTTTTAATATAAAAATTTCATTGTTAATTTATTGAAACAATGCATGCTCAATTTAACAATTTTATATTTCTTTGTAGAAATATAAATTTTCCAAAAAAGCTTCACGAGTTGTGTTTGCTTTGATTGCAGGCAAGGTTTTGGAAGCTGTTACAGTTCTTCATCGTTACCCATTTGCAATGATTTCTGCTGCAAATGTTGGTGTAATAAGTGTCCTAGCTCTAAGCGATTGAACGAGAACTACTGTTTAGTAGCGCATATCCCAGAAAAAGCAAGCAGTAAAGCATTGAAATCCAACAGCTCAACAAGCAGTGACGATAGCATTTGGTGGTGGGTTTTTGAAAGAGCGAGATAACGTTCTCACATGTTAAGAGAAAAGTAAGAGGGGAAAAAGTGTGGGAGGCGGGGAAACACAATCGCATTCGTTGCTACTTCGTGTAACATAATACTGAACTTCGTCTAACACAAAGCAGTTCAAGAACTTCGACACAACAGAGCCGAATGATCTTTGAATTGTTGTTTATTTCGCACATTTTTCAGCCTCTCTCTCGAAAAAATCAACCTTATATAATGTTAACTCAACTATTTTTCATGTAAATTTGACCTTATATAACGTTATTTTGACTTTGTAATCAAATATTTACCATGAAAAAATTAACCAGACACATGGTTAAAAAAATCATTGTACTTTTGGCTCGGTGCTCCTTCACTGAAAAATAACGACCGGAATCAGCAATTCTAGGATTCTTTTTTGGGCGACGAATTATACGGTATCACAACGCGACCTCCTGATGGACTCAAGGAAGACCTGCGAAATAACCCTAACCTTACCTAAATTTTGTATATAAAGATTTTCTATTCTCTGGGCTAAAAATCTGACTTTAATCAAAAATTACCCTGGGAGTTGTAAAATTGAACGGTATTTTAGGGAAATAAAGATAAATTTTGGAATAAATATTGTGGTTTATATGAGTCTCAAAAATATTAAATCATACATTTTCCCAACACCCAAGTTGCTTTAGTTCGTCGAAGGAAGGCTCTGAATTGTTTGCTTAGGCCGAAGTATCACCTATTTGCTAACACGATCGCACGCTTTGTTTCGATGCCGAATTTGCATTATTGACATTAACCTTATCTTTTTTTTTTAGGATCCTATTAAATAATAATTAAAAATTTATGAATATATTTATATCTTTTTTTTCTTTTCTTTTTTTGCACTTCCGGCGTCATTATTGCCTTTATACTTTTACTGGTAGCTCTCGTCTAAATATTGGTTTATTAATATTATTTACTTAATTTATTTTCTTTAACAATATTTCAATTAAATTGCCATATGTTTATCACAGCAAAAAAGTGTTCGAACTTTGTAATTCTTTTTTTATTTCATTTCCTATCACATAATCAAAAAGAAATGTATGGACTATAGGAAAATGATTAAGTCGATTCGATTGAACACTCCATGTTTATTACAAAAAAGCGTTACTGTATTTAGATGTATCCGTGTGGCAGGCCACATTACCGGAAATATTTTAGGGATTTTGAGGGAAGTAATTGGTTAATTCACTGACCAGTATCTACTGTCTACAAGCCGCTTCTAACGGCGAATGCTTTTTTAGAGAAATTTGACAAGATTTTGAGATCACTCTCATTCCCGTAATTTACGAGATGGAATTGGCTGACAAATATTTGTAAGATGTTCTTACCATTCTATCGACCTCGGACAATTTTAAGAAAGTTACTGACAGTTTCACTTTGTCTGATTATCATTATACCGTTTTTCGATAGTAGCATTCAATTGCAAAAAATTGTAAGCAACTGCAGAAACATGCAGAAACAATCAAAAAAACAGTATTTTAAATAGTTTTTGCCGTTTTTACACTAGACCGATTTTTATTGGCTCAATTGAAATTCATAAAATCAATAACAATTTGCTGAGCATCAAAGAATAAATATTTTTAATTTATTTATTAGTGCGTTGCATGTACGAGTATATCTGTGTGTTTTAGTAGTTCAGCATTTTGTTTTTTTTTTGTTGCAGTCACTTGCAGTTTTTTTACATCACTCACTCGAGAGTAGTAGACCGAACTCGATTATAATTGCATGAATGCAGAGTTTTGCATTTAAACATTTACGTTCAGTCCAAACATTTTAATTTACAAATTGGCTCTGAATAGCTGAAGAGTTTTTCACTAGTGGTGAAATATAAATATTTCATTCAAAAACAACGAGTTATGTGATACGATAAATATTGGACATGTTTGAAACCCAGCAATTTGTTAATTTTTGTAGATTCGTTAACTTTTAACCTTACCGAAGGGGAAACTTTTCCACTCAATTCAAATGTTTTTCATTGCCCGTTTTAGAACTTTCTAATTTTGTTTGGTGTATGTTTTGGAACTAAAACAAAGCCAAATTGACCGTGGGTGTTGCGAGTATGAAGAACATATTTTTATAGCAAATTAAATAATTGGAGCAGTTTATTTTCTTTAAAGAAATTTTAAAGGATTTTATTTTTATTTAAGTTGGCAACAAAACGTGTTGTTGGTCTCGGCCTGTGTACAATATTATTTCAACAAATGTCCTTCTAGCGTTTTTAGCGACCACGGTTAACTTTAATTTAAGGGTAGTGTCATAGTGGAAAGTATTTTTTAATTTCTCCTCTATTTTCGACTCTACATCAATTTTTGCCATTTAATATTTCTACAATTTGACTGTATTTAAAATGTCCTTCGGTAGTTAGTGAAAAAAATGAAATTTCGAACCAAAAAAACAAAAAGAAAAGGCGAATATAACTTGTTTCCCCTAAACCAAAAAGTTATATTCCCAATACATTTCTGTTAACCCAACGTGGACCGGAGGTTTTCAGCGAAAAAGGCTACTCACATACTCGTAAGCATTTACGTGGTGTTAACGGTAGTTGAAAAATATTTTCTATTCGAATATGTCCAAACAATATTCAAATCCTATAAAGTTCGCTCACAAATATAAAAATGCATTTCAGTTAAACTTGTGACGAAATATTGTGCCAGGGTCTTAGTCGGCGAAAAAACGGTTTCCTGTAAGTACTCAAAGGGAAAAAGTTTTCGTAACAATTCCATAATTTTGTTGTATAAAGAGTTGTCGACAGTTGAGGCTCGGTATCTTTCTAACATTTCGATTGGGAAAGATTAGATTGTATTAAATTGGCAAGCTTTATAAGCTGACAATGTATCCTAGTCCCTCTCGTTGATTGATTCTGAGTGCCTCAAGAAGAACCAGCGACCGTAAATAATGATTATTGTTACTTTTTTTAAATCAAAAATTCAATCCCAGAACATACATTAAAGAAACATAAAACTTGTGGCACAACCATTAAAATATAGTATAATACATTTAAATTCAATATTAATGAGCTTGGATGAAAATAGTCACGTATTTTCATTTGGTTGAAATAATTGAATAATTTCATACTTTATTTCACAACTTTATTTTGTGTCGCCGTTACATTCTTCATATTTCTCTTAAGCGGTGTTCGTATCATATAAGTTGTTTTCTTTGCATTAAAAATGTGTTTCACCGATTTCTCAATAAAGCCGACTTTCGTTTAAGCGAAGTACAGTGCATGGAAAATCATCCAGAACAATCGTTACTAATATTCATTTTCAATTAAGCGATATTTTCAAACAACAGGTGTGCGCTTATCCGAATTCGACTGTATTAGAAAACACCGCCCATAATAATTATTTTTGGAAGAAACAAATAAAACTTGAAAATAATAATTTATGATTTTTATTTTTTTTCAAAACAAAACTCACTTTAAAATTGGAAGATTCAAAATTAAAATGAAATCATTTTTCGAAAGTAAAAGCGAGAGAAAAAGAGTAAAAGTGCGTATAATTTTAAAAAAAGAAGTGAATCGGAGAAATATTTATTTATTTATTTATTTATTTATTTATTTATTTATTTATTTATTTATTTATTTATTTATTTATTTATTTATTTATTTATTTATTTATTTATTTATTACAATACAAAGTAAATTTATATTCTAATTTTGGGTCCAAGGGTAAACCGGGTGACACAGACCATATGTTTTTAGATTTTTGCAGCGACAGATCAAAGCCTCTGGTGGGAATCGAACGCCCACGCTGATAGACAAGCACGCTACCAACTCGACTACCGGGGCGCCTACTCGGAGAAATATATAGATAGAAATAGAATAGAATATAATGAAATGAAATTAATGAAAATACGTACGTAAAGCTCATTATCAAAAACACATTTTAATATCAATAATAAATTGGGTTTTAAAAACGGCATTTAAATCATTAAATTTCAGTAAATAAACTACATTACAAAATATTTTTCTAATTAAAGTTATAACATGCAGTTATAACATTTTTGTACAAACAGGCATAGATATCAGAAGACAGCAAGATATTGGGATGAGGTGCTTTCCCTAAAGAACTATAAATGAATGCACAAACGTCGACCAGGTATATTGTGAACTAAATATTATTATCGGAAACCTATTGGTTTAACAATTTCCTTTATTTATCACAGACTAGTCGTTCTTGGATACCTTTAAATTTACAGAAATGTGTACACGACTAATTTAAAGAGAAATTGTTTGGTTTTTCGTTTAATTAAATTTCCATTTATTTATCACTAATGACTTAAGCATATTTTCTGGCAATATGTTGCTGTATTAATTGATTTGTCCTTGCGTTGGGGTATATTTAAGTTTGTACTAGTTCTTGTTCAATCACATTTCCAACTAACCCTCGTCCCTACCTCTTCACCGAACGAACTTCAATGTTAACAATTATCACGAATTTCAATAATAACCGCACATTTGTTCACAGCCAGAGAATTTCCGGAAATTTCGCAGAAATTCAGGACATTGAAATTGTGCGAAATACGTGTTGGTTGCTCGTATTCCCGATCCATTCAGTGAATGTTGTGCACTGTGGGGGAATTGGGAACTAACTTGGAACTTAGACCAGAACTACTAATTGGCTTGACCGATTTGAATGAAATTAGATATGGAATAAGACGCAATGGAAGAAAATCTGTGGCGGTCTCTCGTTGAGAAAGCTCGGGTCCTCGCAAACTTTGAACGTCTGTAAAATGTTCATTGGCGGTTCGACATGCCGTCGCAGTTTTCTACCAGTTCTTAATGCGTATTTCAGTCCTGAACATACATATGAATGTGTTTGAAAAGTAATTTTCAAACTCCCTCCCAGTGTGCTCCATGGCACACAATTCAATTGACAGTATTGACGCTGACATTTAATTGTAAATGTGTATGGGAGAAATTTCCAATTTTTGTGCCATTTAATTTGCTACGAAATTTAATTGATGTGTGAACGGAAGTGTAAAGTGTGTGTTGTATTTGGTAACAGCTGTATAAAATGTTACCCAATTTCCATGGGGGCCAATACTTTCGCTGAATGTAAATGTGTTCTATTTTCCAGTGAGTAAACATATACAATTTTTACTGTATATTTGTGAAAGAATTGAGGAAGCGAGAGAGAAATATGAAAATGGTATTGACAGGAGGTTCGATATTTAATTAATTTAATTTTACGGCAGTTCATACGATTTTTGGCCGGTATTTCAATTATTTCTTAGTATATTCTATTATTAATACCAAAGATGTTCATTCGTCTCATCTGTCAACCATGGAATAGAGCCTTTACCGCGACAACAATATAAGCGTCATGTTTTCGAAACTCGCTATTTAATGAAATTCGATAGAAAATTGCCCAGCGCACTTAATGCCAAAATGTTTACATTTTAATAATGTATATTTACATGCCTTTTTGCTTAGCCAAACAAAAACGCTCTTCTGTAAAAGTTTGTTTTTGGCGATTACGTTCTTTTCGCGGTTAGGGCTCGATATGAATATTCCCTCGCAATTCATGTTGGAACACGAACAAGTAAGTGAGCAACTTCAAAAAAGAATTGACAGAAGTCAGATTTACAATTATTTCCCAAAAGAAAAAAAAATATATTAATAATATGCTTTATTAGGAACTTTTTACAGTTAAGATGTCTTGGATTTTTCTTCCCATTAGTCAAGCTTGGAAAACCATGTTATCTGCTTCCGTATTATAATTTTCTTAATTCTACCAGAAATTCCCAAATTCGCATCCATCACATTAATGATACTATTTTTGAACGATATTTTTCTATGGAGTTCGTTACCACTTCAACTGAAAAACTTCTCCATATCTGTTCAGACATTTAAAAACAGGTTACTTGGATACCGGTTTCATTCCTCCTAAATACATATGTTACTGGCAATCTCCAACATTTTTAGAGACTTTTAAGAGTCTGTTTAAAGCAATGGGCGTTAGGGTATGTCCACTATCCCTGTTACAGAAAACTCTGGCAAGACTAGTAGTTTTCCATGAAAGATAAATCTGCAGATCAGACAACTTCGCAAGCCAATATAAGTGTCTATCATGTCTTAAATCGATATCCAAAGACTGCACAGATACCAAACAATATTTTTCAGGTTATCTAAATTCAACTGATAACTGATCGCTTGCCTTCACAATAAAAAGACTTTATTCGTTTAAACTATTTTTCTATTTGCCTCAGTGGCAAAACTAATGTGTCGGTTGTTGTTTTTTTTTTTGTGTTGGTTATGACAACACACCCGTTCAAAGTTAATTTCCCATGAAAATTCATGAATTATCCTCGACCCACCCGCTTCCGTTCGGTTGTCACAGCAAAACGACGTGATACCATTCATTTATTGCATTTTGAGCCAAGTGCTGTGCGAGTATGTGACTCATTTTTCGACGGTTTCTGCCGGGCGGTCGTGTTAGTTTGGTTAATCGCTTTATGCCACATTTTGCACGAAGCTCACTTCAACAAACGGCCTCATCAGCAATTTGACCAAGCAGCTACCACACAACCACTGGCATCATCATCATGACCATTTCCTTTGCCAACAACATCATCGTCTGCATAATTATTATTTAAAATTTTCGCACCACTACTTAGTTATCTAACGCGTTGTGGCTCATCCTTCAGCGGCATGAATTACGAATGGATTTTACGTTTGGTAGTTATAGTTAGACCTTTTACTTGATTGTGTCATAATTTTGTATGTTTAATTGAATTTATGAATTGCAAATCGAAGCAGTATAGAGGAAATACCGAAATAGTCAAAATACCTGGCCAAAAATCTGGACTCTAAAGATTCCTAGAAACTAAATACCCAGGAAAGAATGAAGAAAGCCCCATGTGCCTTTTATACATGTCGAAAGACGTTCGGAACAGAAAAAAAAAAAATTTATTTATTAATTACAATACCAAGTAAATTTATATTATAATTTTGGGTCCAAGGGTAAACCGGGTGACAAAGACCATTTGGCTTGATTTTTGCAGCGACAGACCAAAGCCTCTGGTGGGAATCGAACCCACAACCCCCACGCTGATAGGCAAGCACGCTACCAACTCGCCTACCGGGGCGCTTTGAAAAAAAAAAAAAAAAAATTTTAATTTACTTTCTGGCAAAAATGATATTAGAAAAAAATGGAGTATTGTATTGAGCTATTTTATTTTTTTCCATTCATTTCCACTAATGAATACACGGAGAAAAAAAATATTTAAAATATTTTATTTTTTTTTCCTCCGTGTAGTTTCACTAAAACCAAGTAAGGGTTAACTGGTATACACAATGTAGACTTTAAACACTTGAGCGAAATTATGGCGAAAAAAAAACAAAACAGATTAATTGTTGCTCTGAGGTGGATAATTAAATAATAGACATGCTACTGTTCAGCAAAAAATACGTTATAATAGTCAAACATGTTCACCATCGATCTCAAATCGATCTGGTGGAATTTTATATACCGTCCACCTGGAGTGTGGTTGACTAGGTCAATAGGGTTTACTAGGTCACAACGGTTGAGTGCTTGTGAGAGGAGTTTCGAATTCAGAGATATTTTCTATAAAAAAAACACCGACAAGTTGAATTTTATAAAAAAAAAAATCCTAAGACTTTGCCGGAAAAATCACCATAAAGTCATAGATACCCGCTGTAGTGTACAATAATCGTAACTGCCATCCCATTTTGGGGGGTATGGCCCAACCACTTAATTACAAAGTGGCATTTTTACTGAGTTGACAAAGTTCCATATACACTTTCATTTTTTTTTTGCTGTCAGTTTTTGCGGAAAATTTAGTAGATTTTGCATGTAAAGTACTTCATTTATTTGAATGAGTCGCCTTACTTTGCTGTCCTGCACCCCCTGGATACCAACACACTCATCGTAAGGCCATAGTTGATGGTTTATGGTTACATGTGGACCACGTCTGGCTCGGTGTCTCTGTATATGTCTGTGTGACAGAAGAAAACTGTTTGTTATTCAAGTTTTAATTTTAAAAGCTGTCTATGTGTGAGATAGTCACTGAATGTATGATTGTTTAAGAGAACGAGGGAGCGTTGAAGGATACTGTTTGTGTTGATTTTAATGGACCATTAAAAATTCTCGAATAAAAAAAAATATTAACCAAACAAATGATAAGATATTATGGCTTAAAATTCAAATTTAATAACCCAGTAATAAATCTAGGAGAATTGTAATGGTAGGAGTGTTTTAAATGTGCTCGACACAATAAAAAAAAACTTAATTAATGTACAGCAGAGACAAACAACTTTCAACTTTTGGTTTATGGCATTGAAATAGGCACAGAGAATTCTTTCAAGAATTTAAAGACAAGTATTAGGGTAGATCTACCAGACAGAAGTAACACATTTTAAATTATAAAATTCTGGACAGAAAAGCTGACAACCCTTTGTTTTTTGAAATGGAATGTGTGACCAGAAAACAGACAAAGAATATTGTCCAGAGCACATTGAACTCTGAAAATATTATCCATGAAAATCATAAAATTGTTCGCATACCGAACCTGTCGTATTTCCCCTTACTTAATGAGACAAATTGGCTTTACAATTGGTCGGACAGCGAATTCGGATTTTAATTAAACGTTTGTCACGCCTCTGAACAGATTTTCACAATGATCTGAATTTAATCTGTCAAACTGTTCAGCCTTCGTGGTTCTAAAATATAATTATTAAAATTTCTCTTACTCGCATTTAATTTCCTAGATAATTAGCGAATTCCACATGGTTTCACCATGAATAAATAACGTCTTTGACATAATTTTATTCCGGAAATTCGTTGTCATACAGACTTTATCATTTACATATACAAATAAAATAAGTCTTTTTAATGACTTTTCACAACTTGTTAACTGCATTTTTTATAATTCACAATTAAATTATATGTATCTCATTTATTTCACGTTTCCACCACAAAAAAAAGTTTCTCTACATCTCAGTCGTCTCAACTCAATTTGATTTCACACAAACATTATTATTCCTCGAGACATTTTCGTTTTCCTAAAATAAGACATTATTGTCTCAACACCAACATTCCAATCCAGCAGATTCCAGTCGGAGCGATGAGTCTCCACAGTGCCGCAGTTCCTTCTGATTCTGATGTGTGGGAGTTGCTCGGCTGAGCTGGATTTGATTGTTTCAACAGTTGAGTTCCTTACGAGTTTCTCTAGATTATCCCGTCATGTGAGGATGCATGTCTGTCTGGCTGGCGTGTCGAGGCACACACACATCATGTGAGTGTGTATATTCGCACCCAGCCCAGACAGCTTGCCATATTATTGAAAATATTTTTCCGTATCCCGTTTGAATTTATTTGAATGTAAAGACCAAAACGTGCTGAGAAACGGCAACATGGAGCGTCACCGAGACGAGAACGTCTGGTGAAGAAGAAAAGTTGAAGATTTCACACTTCAGTGACTGTTTTTTGAAGAGTAAAATTGTTTATCAAACTTTTGGTTTATGAATCTACTTTTTCGGGATTTTGTTTTTTTCCTCTCGTTGCTTGAGGAAAATTATTTTTGTTGTTTTTTTTTTTGTTCTACGTTGTTTCTGTTGTTGTTTTTACTTCAAATTGAGCTTTATTCATATTTCCGTTCGTCTTTGGTAAGGAAAGTTTTCTTAACATCTCCAGTGATTGATATGTTAAACTCGCGCAAACACACACAGACCCACATGCTTGTGCTTATAAGTTCAAGTGAGGTGATGAGTTCATGGTATTTAAAAAAAAAAAAATATTAGAAAAAGGAAGTAATTGAATAGAAATATGAGGGATTTATTTTATGAATATTTCCGTTACGAATACAAATTTTCCATAATCTCGGGAAGGTAAGAGTTTGAATGTAAATTAATGTGAGATCCACCTGTTGCAGATTGCAGAAATGGAGCTAGTGGGAAGATTCATATTAGAATTACATTATTGTGAGAAAATTCTCACCTGAGAGATTATATTTATTGAGGAGCTATAGAAAAACATGGATTACTTGATTGAAAATTCCATGGCTATTATTATTACAACAGGTATAAGGTTTTTTGAGTAAGGGAACAGGAATCGCCCTTTATTTTAAGGATTTTTCTGCTAATAGGATATGTACCAAATCTCATCTTCATACCTCTTATAGTATAGGAGTATGATGGTTAAAAGTGTTGTCCCGTTGTGAAATTAACTCCTAATATAACCTTCCACACAATAGTAGTAACTTCTAGAAAAAATGTATGTGAATTGGTGATATGATCATTTTGACATATGGGCTGTATGGGTGGGGACACCTTATTTTTTCCAAACTTAATTCCAAATAACCAGTTCATGTCTGTAGTTCAACTGTAACACATTCAAGACGATCCGACTATTATTATGACTATTATAACGGTTTCGCTAAAAAGAGGAGTGACACCATTCACTTTAAAAAAATATTTTGCTTCATGTCTGTCTTATATGTACCAAACCTCAACTTGCATCTTCAACTTCTTCGTTTGGGTCCACGTGAAAGATAATGTCTACGCCAACAGCCCAGCGTCGATCCAAGACCTCAAAGAACGAAAGCGTGAGGTTATTGAGGACATAGGGCAGCCATTTTGCGATTTGGTTATGGACAATTTCATGAAAATTATATGGTCCTGTAAGCGTGGTCGTGGTGCACATTTGGCTGATGTTATTTTTTATTATTAACTGCAAACCTTCCTCTTTATTATGAAATAAACATCCGATCATTTATCTCAAAAAATTTATTTTTCTTTGAATACCAAAATAACACCTCTTGTTGGAAAACCCTGTTTTGGAGCTGGATTACAAATACATAATGTTACATAAGGTCAAAATTTCCGGACAATCCGACTATATTAAGCCTATTATAATGACTTTTTAAAAAGGGGTGTGGCACCGCCCACTTTTCAAAAAAAAAATTTCATCATAGCAGTTGTGTATGTACCAAATATGAAATCTTGTGTGGAAGGTGCCACATCCACAAAAAATATCAAATGAATGTTTATCCTTATATTCATCTTCTTTTATATTTCACACCGGGTTTTGTTTTTTTACTTATACAGGGTCCGCCATATAATTTTTTTTTTTTTTTGAAAATTCTGTAAAAGAAACTACTGTATATTTTCTCAAATTTCTTTTTTTATTTGAAAGTACAAACCTTCCGGTTAATAATGGAAAAAAAAAATTCATTCAAATGGCTGCCTTGGCTTGCCATGCAGTAGCCTAACGACATCAGATCTGCGGCTGATAATGCGATCTTCAAAAACAGGGCGCAAAACATCGAGTATAGCTTCGGCTGTGTGGCACGTAGCGCCGTTCTGTTGAAACCAAATGTTGCCAATATCCTCCACTTCACTGTTTTTTTTACAAAAAAAACTACTGGATATTTTCTCAAATTTCTTTTTTATTTGAAAGTACAATCCTTTCCCGTTAACAATGGAAAATAATTTCATTCAAATCGCTGGCTCGGCTGGCCATGCAGTAGCCTAACGACATCAGTTCTGCGGCTGATAATGCGATCTTCCAAACAAAAACATAGCGTTTAGCTTCGGCTGTGTGGCACGTAGCGCCGTTCTGTTGAAACCAAATGTTGCCAATATCCTCCACTTCACTTTTTGTTTACAAAAAAAACTACTGGATATTCTGGAAAATTCGTTCAACATGGCCCGATAACGAAAAAAAAATAGCAGTTTAGGGTAGGTCGGTCAACAATCGGTAAAAGGATCGCATATCGCCAAAATCTAAAATATCCGTAATGTAATTCCGAAGAACAGAGGGTCCAGCAACAACTCCTACACTATAGATTACACAATCAGCTACTTCAGGCTTTACTTATGGAGTGGTGATCCGTTAATTAATCATCAATTGCTTATGCCTCCATGTCAATAGTTCATGTAGGCCAACCATACTTAAATCCAAACTGATTTCCAGTTGGGAGGCCGTATGCTTATTACTAAGGCAACCAAAAATAAGCTCTAAAAAATATATTTTAAGCTCTTAAAAAAGCTTGAAAAACCATTAAAATAAGCCTTTAAAAAAGAAAAAATAGCAATTAAAAATATATAATTCATAGAATTTTATTCATTAAAAGCATTATTACAGTGAATTACATATTGCTGCGACAAATTTTCAAATAAAAAACTTTGTCTATTTGAGCATAACATATTCTTATATATAGAAAATGACCGTTCTACATCTACTGATGTCAATGGTGCGTATTTTAAATTCCTTATTTGTTCTGGTGTATATTTTGATTGGCCGGTTTTATCATCGCCATTTAAAATTGCAGATATTTTGACCATCTCAGAAAATCCGTAATTTTTTGCAATAACGGTTTTCAATTTAGCATTTATTTTGATTCCTACATCCCCTGTAACAGCAGACATTTTTTGAATCGTGTTTTTTATGATAGTAACTTGAGACACCAGGCACAGATTTTTTGTTTCCAATTCTTCGATAACATCAACCAAAAAATTGAAGTTGGTTGATATGTAGATCATTTGATTGCGAAACTCATTTTTTCCAATTAACGATTGACATGTTCGCACTGCTGAGGAATCAGTACAAGCAAGTTTTGAAAAAATATGCTTGAATTCTTCGAAGTATTTTGCATAGTAGATAACTGCTTTTATCCATGTGCCCCATCGAGTTGTCACAGGTTTTGGAGGAAGTGGTATATCCGGTGCAGTCTCTCGTAATATTTGAAGTCGTGCGGGACACTTAAGAAACGTTCTCTTCGCATTTGAAATAAATAAATCGACGTCTTTGAAACATTCTCTAATATATTCGCAAACGCGATGCATACCATGTGCAAGACACCTAACGTGGATTATATTTGGATAAAAAACAGCAATAGCTTTAGCAGCTTTGACCATGTATGGTGCAGCATCAGACACAAACATAAGAACTTTGTCTTTATCAATTTCAAATTTGTTAACAGATTCATCAAACAAACGAGCGATTGTGGAGTGATTTACATTGCCTAAGACTTCGACATTTATCAGGAACCTTTTTTTAGAAATCTCTTCATCCACATGTAGTATTCCCACCACTACATTTGTCACATGTCTAGCTAAGGCGTCTGTGGTTTCGTCTATGGAAACCCAGAGAAAATGGTTTTGTATAGTCTCTTTAATTTTGCTGACTGTTGTTTCATACAAAGTTTTCACATACTTGTTTCGAAGGGACGACTCTGAAGGTATTTGATAAGATGTGTACTTTTTCAGATAATTTTCAATTTTCGGGTGTCGAATTTTGTATAAAGGGATATTTGCTGAAACAAACGCTTCACAGAGATCCATACAATGTTGATCAGCAGCCGATAAAGCGGCAGAAGTACCAATGAATGTTTGCTGCAATTTTCTCGTAGACTCTCTTTCTTTTAGTTCCTTATGTTTTTTTGTGTCCAAGTGTTGTTTTATGTTGAACGCTTTTTCGGAACAAATTGTTTTTGAGCATACGTTGCAGATTAAAACATGGCCATCAGTTCTCAGGTCCGTATATTCGTTCGAAAGTCTTTTCAACTGAACTGATTTTTTTTCTTTACATTTAGGCATTTTCTAAAAGAAATATAACTTTTAAGAATAAAATTGAACAACTTACATGAATAATACATACTCACAGAAATATCAAACTCAATAAACACCCTTTTTTGTTACAAATGTTGTTTTGTCTATTACTTCGATAACTTTGCTTAAAAAACTGTTAGCGTCCTTAGATAAATTTAACAATTCAATATTTACAAGTTCTCGACAGAAAATTCCAACCCAGAGTTGTTATATTATTCACAATATTAAGTGGTATTCACACAACACAATTTGCTGTTCAGTAACGATGCAAAAAGAAAAGTGCACACTGTCAGACAGTCGATTACTTTCGAAAAAAAAAAACAATCGGTTGTTGAACTTATTCGTATATGAAGCAGGGAAATATGTTAAAATAGGTACAAAAATAATAAATTTATTCAATTAAAATGCATTTATGGGCAAAATATGATAAAACCAGCTCTCATGGATAAAATATGCAAAAAAAAGCTCCAACAAATATAGCTTAAAATCACGTATTCTTCAAGATCGGTATTTGTATTTAATCCATATTGATTTATCTTCAAAAATAAAAAATATGATTTAACTTTTTTTTGGTTGCCCTACTTATTACCATTGAAATATAAAGCTTTTCTAATATATTTTGAATAATATATTTGCCTGGATGAAATGTTGCTCTATAAATGAAATTCCCCATCAACAACAAATATTGGGGAGTTGTTTGTCATATTACTTCAGTGAGCTTCTAGACAAAAGTGTTTTGCATTGTATCATGTTTTAATAAAAATAATTTGTACTCGATTCCAAACTGATTTCCAGTTTATCTATCATTTCAAATTTTGATTTACCCGCTATCCTCAGGAACGCATTTGCATGTTTCAGTTGGACAGCTATTTACAGACTTCGGATGAAATTCTGGACATATTTCTATAGACATACGAAGTATTGTATGTTTCAATAAGACAAAGTTCGAGTATAATGTATATTTTTGCTATGTTTTACAAATTACCCCGACCCTCCGATTGATTATCCAAAACGTGTCAATCGCCTCATATAATTTATTTACCGACAACATTTTCTTGTACGCAAATTACGCTTAATTATTCATATTTACTTTTTCAAAATCTCATGAAAAACAAAAAAGATCTTAATTTCGTGTTCCCCCATATTGTGTATTCATTTTGGTTTTTATTACAGACGTGCGGCACTGATGGTGTCTGGTCTGGTCTGATACTGCCTTAACGCTTCATTATATTTGAGTTGAACGTTTTGTCTCAAAACGTCCAACGCTGATGGAAATTGTCTCAGTGCTGGTACTATAACACAGTAAAGGTAGTCAAATTCCATTTAACGCAATCATCAAAATGTTATTTTAATGACGAACCAAAAAAAAACCGAAACACATCGCATTTGCATAAAAATGAATTATTCGTCGGCATCACTCATGTCGACAGGCAGACAGTAGCAGCGACGGCCGATGGTACCTTCCCGACAATCGAGCTCATACCCAAACCAATCATAATATATACATGCGCACGTAAAGTGTGCATGTGTATGTGTGTGTCTGTGTCCTGATGTATTCATTAATCCCTCTCACTACCAGCAATTTGTGCATAATTTTCATATTGTATCGTTATTTTGTTAGGATCGCCCAGGCAAACAAAAAAACAAAAAACGACACAACACACGCAGAATATCCATTCATTCATGCTGCAGTGTGCTGGATGTTCAACAGACAGTTCCCCATCACTTTGCTGTTGTCCACAGTCCAGTAACAGAACAGCTATTACTCGAAAAACAAGTCCTTGGGATTGATTTTGAAAAAAATGTTGTATTTTGTACTAAAACAATTTTTTTCAGTTAAGAAATAAAGAAAAAAAAAATTGAAATCAATTTGGAAATCTGCAAGGTTTCTCCATTTTTGGTGTGTAAGTTTTGCCCATTTCTCCAAATTTCAATTGGTGGTGTTGCCGCCTTTACAGAGGCTTACCGGTACCCAGGAGTATTATTTCATTTTTGTCACTTTTCGGTGCGGCGTCATTAAAATTAAATTATATTTTAAAAACATTTAGTAACTACAGCATCATGGGGTCTATCGCTGTCTGTGAATTTGAATGGGTCTCGGCTATGACATGAGACCGTGTGTGTATGTGAACTGAATTTTAGCTCCTAATTAATGTAAATGCCTCTTTGCGACATGACATAAATGTAATCTTTGGGTCCATTAAGGGATCTTTTTTTAAACTCTCTAGCAAATATTTTTTTTGGCCTTATTTGTTGTTGCTTTTGCCACTGTTGCTGGTGGCTGTGCTTTGAGTGTCATCGTAATGTAATTTTAATAATCACGCATATTTTGTCCGGCAATTTTCGGTTCGGTCCTGTTTTGTATCGTTTTTTTGTTGTTGTTGTATCTATCTGAATCTCTGTTCAGTTTCAATTTGCATATTTTTTCCCCCATTTTTTTCACTTCATTGTAATTTTGAACGAAACCACTCATTCATTCAACATCCCTCGGCCCACGGCTTGTTATTATTATTTCGATGTTTTTTTTAACAATTTGTTTTTTCTCCTGTTTTTATTTCTGTTCATATGTCTGTTATGGATCTAGAGGCACTCTCATCGTAACCGAATTGTGGTTTTTGTCTAAAAAGTTTCCATCATTTTACCGAGGTGCATACAGCACAGTCTAAAAAAATATACAACAATTTAAAGTAATTAAAACTTTTACTGATTGAATCATTGACAATAGCAAAAACTACAATATGATCGTATGAAAAAGTGTCTTTTAAATTGAACCGACTATGGACAGCTAGAACTGGACATGGTTGAAATTCAATTGAGTGGTCATTCCAATTCGAAGGATATATGGAAACGAAAACATATAAATATTAATTGTGGTGGTATTGTTATGGAGTTTTTATTTCGAGGTGACTCAGTAACACCTCTCGCTTCTTTGGGCGTTTAAGATTTTGCCCACAATTTTTTAAATATAACGTAGATCAGGAAGTTGTTGACAACATTAGGATTTTTTTTTTACTCCTTTCAGTCTTATGAGAATGAAACAACATGCGGGAAATTAGCCTAATGCAAATTTGTCAGAAAGACCTCGCATTATTCCCCCGCAAGGTCCAATTGGCTCTACAATTGAAAGCAAACGAGCTTCAGATTTGTTATCGACACTCTGTTTGGACCTTCGAGCAACTTGAAATGTACAACGATTTTAATCAAAAACATACAGAGGTATGACCATTATTTTTTTGTGATCGGAGATTGAGACAGCAGTGCAATGGGAATATTTTCTTTTTTAAGAAACAAATAATATGAGGACAACATTTGATTTATCTGGTCAATGATTACTTTTCTAAATATTTGTACAGAATATTGAATTTATTGATTATTGATTTATTGATAAGATGTTTCCGGAACATGATAGGAAAAAACTATCATTTCCGTATCTGCAAATTCATCATATATCAAAACAAGTACAGGTATTATTCAATTTATTTATGCTTCTTTTTATGGAGAAACTGAAGCCCGCAATTCAAACACGTGAGCTTGGAAGTGTGTAATTTAATTTTGCGAAAAAGTAGCATTCACTTAGTAGGGAAAACTACGAATTCCACAAGTACTTTGAAATATGACTGTGGCAATATTTTTTACAAAACTCACCATGCGATGGAATATGAGTCATATTCCAATCCACATGTTTAGGGTAACTCCCTCTCAAATCACTCACTTTTCGAGTGCGTTTCATATCACAAAGTCATATGCTAAACTATGATTAATTTAAATGTCATCACCACTGCACCCACTTTCCCCGAAAACAAATAACACCCACCCACCCAACAGTAGTGTCTGCCTATGAAAACGAAAGAGGAATTTTTTATAGTTCAAGTACTGTGTCTTGAATATTTAAAAGCAGGAATTTTGTTGAATTTCATTATATCTAACAAGCACGAGGAGAAAAACGACTATTGAAAAAAATCCAGAATGTTGTAGTACCTACTCATACCTCTGTTAATATGGTAAAGTTGAGTTTTGTAATTGGATTGGAATTTTTAATTGGATTTATCACCGTGTTGACAAACTTTTCATTCAAGTCATTTTTTGTCATTGCAGCATTTGGCTGTGCTGCCGTATGCTGTTAGATATAATTTGGTATTTACAAGTTCTTGGCAGGTGAAAAGGTGCTTCGGTGATATTTATTTACTTGGGGATTGCTATAATGTTCTGTCAATTTTGTTGTTTTGCTTGCTGAGCTTTCAATTGCACTAGTGTGGGGAATGTACGAATTATTTTGAGGGGGAAGAAGTGGATATGTTAAAACAATTTCTAAAATTTGGCGCTTCTGTGAGAGCTAAACTTTTTTTTCGAAATTTTCTCGATTGTACATCATAAAGATTCAGTTGTGTTATTATTTATTAAAAGCATTGCCATGTTCTCCAAATAAATACGTCTTTTGTCCCTGACAGCGTTTTCTTATTAACTTCCTACTCTTCAGATAATCGACTTAATGAGCATTCGTCCTTTGTGCAAAATCTGCCGAGAAAATACCGTAAATCCTAAAGGTTACATTGTTTACGGTCTTGACCTTAATCACCATTTTAATGATAACTATTTTCCACAGCAATCCTTTATGGCTACTTACTCTTACCTATGGATTACATAACCGGCGAGTGTAGGAATAAATCCATTTCATTTGAATGCCATAAAAGCGATGGCAGACAATAGAGAAAGAGACAAAAAGTATTCTTCAACAATGGCCATAATACTTTAGAACAAAAATCTCTAATAGACCATAACCTAGGCAAAAGTTTGTCAACACAACATTTCATTCGGTTCACACCATAAATAACCCACAGCCCCCCATTCACTGTCCCATGCGTCTTCGTATTTGTTGAACACTTTCTCCCAGATTCCCAGCCCTTTGGAAATACTCACCCCATTACACAGATTCTGCAGACCATGGAAATGCTGATGGGTCGGACGGAGGAACGCAAAACAAACAGAAACTGAACTAATTGAATACCCAAATTAAAATGTTGTACTTCCTTAGTGCGGGTTTTTTTGTGCTTTATCTCGTTTCTTTTTTTGTATGGAGTCCTTTTCACAAAACCTAGGCCCTCAATGAAGTTCGAGTTGAAGGAACACCTCTCGGTCGGTTGATGGGTGTGTCTGTGTGAATGGGCCCTTCCCAGACCAAAGGCTATGATGGAATTTACTTTCTATTTCTTCGTCTTTGCATAGGAGAACGAAGATATTTAAACATGTTTAATTGAGTGACAACTTCAAACGAATTCCATTGCCAGCAAAAATTAAAATGATTTTTCATGATTCAAATGGTATTTGCTCAACCCAAAAGTTGATTTGAATGAATGGTCCTTTGCAGTGACTGAGATTTAATTGCAGGGATAATGAAGATGTGTAAATAACTTTGGAATGATTTATTCATACATTGCATCGTTATTGGCTGTAAAATGATATGTTTATCGGTCTCTAAATGGAATCGAACAATGTTTGCAACAGTCAACATGTGTATTTAGGCAAATTAGTATAAGTACTTAAGAGCGTATGATTAACGCTTAAGTTAAATATAATTTCAGCGACAATCATACGCAGAGGTGGCGGATAAGCGTAATTTTGCGTACCACAGTGGTCCAGGCACAAATTGCATCGACCAAAAGTCAATAACGTTTTATATGGAAAACGTTGTTAAGGATTGAGTGTAGGTGACACCTGTAATGACTTGAGAATGGCTTCAGGTGGAATAAAACCACTGTCGGCCAAATCTTAACAATTTTAGCCCCAACTGGAGTAGGCACGCACAGAGCAAAGCAGACCAACATCATAACTAATGACCTAACAGAGCCCAACGAAAAGTGATCTAATATTTAACGCAGTATGTGAAACTGTGTTTGATAGTTCACAGCCGCCCACTTTGGTACTAATTCCGGTTTGTACCGAAGCAAAACTGCCCCTCGCATGGTAACTGAGCTCCACCCGATAGACGATCACAACGAGAATCATATACAGCTTATGAACGCAGTGAGACTTTCGAAAGCACTTAAGAGCTTAATTAGTCCAGTCCACGAATTACCCAAACTATCATAGAAGTCACCGACAATTTTGGCCAAAAATGTCAGCTGTGAAATGTGACAACTTGATTAGGCTTACATTGAATGGTGTGGCCAAGTGTAGTGAACACTCGAGGGAAAATTAGATTTACTTAGCAGTTACACATGTTAGTGATTGGTTCAAAAACTTAACACTTTTCTACTAATACACACATTTTTTTTCTACTGACTGGCCGACTGCGAAAGAAAATTCCTTGGCAGTGACACATGCAGACAGAAATGAATGTTACAGTTCCCCAACACATTTTTTTGTGTCAATTTAGGGCATACTTTTATTGTGTAATTGTGTTTTTACTGTTTCTTTTTTTTATAAAAGTGCAATTTTGTACATTATTGTAATTAAGAATTCTTCGGTCGTGTTTGGAGTATAGAAAACAAAAGTTTGGCATATTCATGAAAAAAAATTGATTTGTTTTTAACTAAATACTTGGAGAATTTATGGAACAGAGCAACATTGTGTTTTTGTTTACAGCGGCGGACGGCAACAATTGAAGCACAGCCGCGAATAACGTTGTAAGTTACAAAATTCAAATTGTTCACAAATCGAAAAAAACGTTTAAAAAGCGGTAGACAATTTCAAGAATTTTTTTTATTAATTTATTATGGAAGTGCATAGATTTAAAAAAATATTTTATTAAAAAAATATTATTGAATACTAATATTTGTTTAATTATTATTTAATTATAAATGTTTAAAATGGAAAAACGTTACATATCCAAAACTCATTGGTTGATGAAACGTATTCCACGTTGTGCAACAGAGTGTACGATGGCATTTAAAACGTTATTCATCTTAAGAAAAAATTCTTAGTTATATTAGACTGTTTTCTGTTTTTTAAATAAAGAGTATATTTTATTTGTAACATAATCAGGAATTCAACATTAAAACAAAATTCATTTCAGGAACATAAAAAAAATATTTCAAAAAGCTTAAAACAATGTGTATGTTTGCTTTTTATTATTCTTGACTTAACCGCAGATTGATTTATAGAAGTCGGCGTACTTCTCAGGCAAATAGGATGCCATTGCAAGGAGATCCTTTTTCTTCTCATCACTTAGTTTAATTGGTTCGTCCCGAAGAAGCTGCATCGCAAATTGTGACAAGTTACGTGTTCTTTTAGAATATAATTTATAGCTCGACCACGTTGCGTTGAGAAATGCTTTCTTCAATGTTTCTTCTTCTTTGGGGCTCGCTCAATTCTATCAAAGATGATAAAAAAGCCGCTTGCTCGTTGTAATTTTTTTCATAAAATTTACAAAAGTGTTCTTTTACTTGACCTATGGTAAACTTTTTGCAAAAAAAGTAGCATAGGCAGTCACAGACCTGTAAAAAGAGAATTCAAATGAAAAAAACGTAATATTCACTTAAAACGTTTTTCCACATTACCTGTTCTGGAGCGTTTTTTGGAGGTATACTCTTATTTTTTCTTGAAATATATGAATTTCCACTATTTCTTAACCTTTTATTTTTATTATCCCTCCAATTTTCTACATTACATTTCCTTTTTGTGCCTCTGTTACACTTATCAATTGCTTTGGACAATTCCGTTCTTATCATTTTGTTCGAACCTTACAACGTTCTTCCACTGACTGGCTCTTTCGAATTGCATTTTGAAAGCGATAAAGTGCAAAATTTTGACTGATTTTGTGTTAGAGCGATGTAAGAGAGTAGTGTTAACAGTAATTTGCAAAAAAACTGGTTTTGTAAAAATTGGCTTTTACAACGTTATTCGCGGCTGTGCTTCAATTGTTGCGAGAGGTTACTCTTGCGGCGACATTTTCAAATGCACATGCACATGTAGGCGCTCAATTATCTCTGGGTCGTGTTGGCAGGAATGATATATATCTTCATAGATTTTAGTTGAAATCGTAATATAGAGACCTGGACAGTCGTACTTTACAGCATTCAGGTTTTTTTTTCTGTCAATGTTATGTGTTGACTTTTACTGCTAGAAAATTTGTACACTAGTTTGGTTAAAAACCTCATAAGGTAGAGTAGATGACATGTGTTCGAGATCGCTAGACAATGTTTGTATTTTAGAGAAAACAGTATTTTCATAATTCTCTAACCAATATATTTTGATGACGCTCAAGTTTGCATTGGTGTCTTGAATTGATTTGTTGCTCCGAAATATCATTGACAATGTAACCAAAACAATCGACCTGTGTAAACAAACACGCGGGTGACACTTGTAAGACATAATTTATTATTCATTAACTAGTAAGTTGTAATGCGCCTATGGCGCCCGTTGAAATATATAAAAAAAAATTTTGTTGAAAAAAAAAATTTTTTGTGGAAAAAAAAAATTTCGTTGAAAAAAAAATTTTTTGTTGAAAAAAAAAATTTTGGTGAAAACAAAAACTTTGTGGAAAAAAAAAATTTTGTTGAAAAAAAAATTTTGAAAAAAAAAATTTTTGGGAAGACACAATTTCTGTACAAAAAAAAATATTTTTTTTTTATTATTATTATTTATAGAAAATTATAGAATGCCAATTTAAATTCCTACGTACTGCGTGACAGAGTCAGTGAATCAGTGTCGAGGGTAAATATATATTAAGAAGATATAAGATTGTAGACCCTACACTATGAATATGAATAAACAGATGATACGTTTCCATTAAAAAAAATTTCCTCTATAAGCTGTTATTCCATAGTTGAGGCGGAGCGAATGATTAATGTAATTTTCCTTAATCGACTTTGTGTCATCTCTGAATGACACTGAAGAAACTACTTTGGTTTCATGGTATCAAATGAGAAAGTTGCTGATCTTCTGGCTTTGTACACAACGAAGCTAACACAGAAAGAGTGTTTAATTTATTTTTTAAAAAAAGAACTCGAACTTGAAGGGCCATATATTTCCTTGGTACTCTATACAGTTGTTAGATACTTTATTTAATTTCAAAGAAACCTTTTTCACACTAACCTTTCGGCACCTTTCTCGATTTGAATCTCATTTCATTAGGATTTCATTTCAAACAGTTTGACTCCCCTGACATAACCTCTGTCGGAGAACATTAATTTGGCATTAGCCAACATTTGCACAAGATATATTTATGTATGTGATATCTGTAATCACTTAACCGAATGTCAACATAACCCGAAATGTCATAAATCTTTCTACAGCGTTTCTGAGAACAGCAAGTCAAGGGCTTTGTTCGGTTTACAGAATATAACGACTTTAGCCATTAAAGACAAAGAAGTCATTTTGAATATTATTTCAAATTTGTATCTTTAAGCACCTTTTTCAACCGGTGTTAGTGTGTAGACACGGAGGTAGGATTCGTGCGATGACATCGTTGTACGGCAAAGTAAGTTGCGTTCACAATGCTGTTGTTGGTGTAGAGGACATGACTTTTGTTGTTGTTGTTGTTGTTGCAACTTCTGTTGGCGAAAATGTAACTTTTTCGCACTTTTGGCAAAACATAAAATAGCGCAGTGGTACTGTGTGTATCAGCAGCATATTGCCTTAAATATTCTCGTCCTCACTCTCTCTCTGGCCTAACAACAAAGGGAGCGACACATAAAGTCAAGTAACAAGTTACTACGAGTTAAACGTGTGCTTACAGCACAACAGCACAAAAAAACATCTCTAAAGTAGTCACCTTATTTTCGATGTCCCTGCAGTGTGGGTGTATAAGTATGTGTGTGTGCATGACACAGAGAGAGAGAGAGAGAGAGAGAGAGAGAGAGAGAGAGAGAGAGAGAGAGAGAGAGAGAGAGAGAGTTATGTTGGTGTTGATGTGAGACTTTGTATGAAACATGATTTAACTCACGCCTGTAGCATTTGCTACTTATGCTGCACAAAGGATGAAGAGCATTGCATTATATAATAATTTGGTGTATAGACGATTGTATGTGTGTGTGCGTGAGTCTGAGTGGGGACACAGCACCCGTAAGCGCTAACAAGAACTGACACTGTCGTGCATTTATAGTTGTTATTCTTACTGCGAAAGTTTCAGTAAATATTTAATAGAGAAAACCATATAAAAAACTCATCTTAATATATATTTACCCTCGACACTGATTCACTGATACACTGATTCACTGACTCTGTCACGCAGTACGTAGGAATTTAAATAGGCATTCTATATTCTATAATTGAAGGGCTTACTGCAAAAACACGATAAGCCACAAAATGAAAATACTGAGAAAATCGCCTTTGAAGTTGGAAATAAATTCAGAAAATAGGGGTTTGATGAAATCATGATTTAAATACTTGTAATTAGTGTTTAAGGAAGACTACTATCACATACTAGTCCATGAATACCTAGAAAACTTCGGAAACCGCTATTTTCAAAAAAAAAGTGTGGCTTATCGAGTTATTGCATACATTTTATTTAAATTTTTTTTATTTTGAATATCAAAAGTTTTGTTATTTTGGTTGAAATAAAGTGGCTTATCGTGTTTTTGCAGTACAAAATTTTTTATTTTTCTTTTTTAAAAAAGTAAATGAAATAAATATTAAAATGTTAGTTACATTAAATAATTTCTATAAGTTCTAATTCCGTTTCAGCGGAAGACGGCTCCAAAGCGTTGTAGAAGGAATGATAAATTGGTGGAATATATGGCAGTAAGGATTTTACGCTGTGTACTTTTTTTGCCGCTAGTTTTAGGAATTCTGTGTATTTGTTTTTCAATCCATTTAAGGTTGTATTTGCAGGTCTTCCCTTTTTTAAAATGGAATACAACTCGCATATATGGGCAGGGGCTCCATTAACATCTTTGAAGCTTCTGGACCGTGTACAGAGGAGAGCGGTGGTGATGATAGGGGATGGTAGGGTATCCAGCTCTATTGTCTCCCTACAGCATCGCCGTAATGTGGGTTGTGTATCGCTATTCTAAAGATATTTTAATGGTATCTGTTCAGAAGATATCCGTCGTCTGGTCCCTGACGTTAGAACATTTAGCCGGAATACTCGGCTATCCAGGGTCTCTCATCCGTTCATTGTCAAATGGCCGGTTGACCGGACGACGCACTATAGAGAAAATTCGTTCTTCAGCCGGACTGTTCGTTTGTGGAATAATCTTCCTGCAAGTGTTTTTCCTGCCTGCTATGACATTGCCAAATTCAAGGCCAACGTCAACAAACACTACTCCCTCTTTCCTCCCTCCAATACCCTTTTTTCCCATCGCTAACACAGTGCATTGCATTTATAGGGGGCATCCCCTGAGTGTTAGTCAAAAAAAAAAAAAAAAAAAAAAAAAAAAAAATGGTTTCGGGCATGTGGCCGCCGTTTGCTTGTTGACGTAGACATTCAACCAAAAATGAGCCTCATCACTGAACAAAATTTTGTTATGAAAACCAGCACCGAGATGAATCTCATTTTCGGCCCATACACCAAAATCACGACGCATTGCATGGACTCGCGGCTTTAATTCTTGCACAAGCTGGATCTTGTAAGGTCGCAAGCCAAGATCCATGGTTAACCGAATTAATTGCTCTGATGGACGATTATGTCGACCATAAAATGGACGGAGCTTCCGGTGAACTTCGCGAACTGAACCATTACTTTCGAAATAAATTTGCACGATTTGCAAGCGTTGTTCTTTTTTCAACCTGTTCATGATGAAATGGCAAACCAAACTAAATATTAATCACTTGACAGCTGACAGCTGACAAAATGGCCGCCAGTTAAAAAAGTGATGCCAACTTAAAGTTCTATACCCCAATAAAAAACACCCTTTACTTACTTCCTTATAATCTCCTTGAATTGAATGCTTTACAAAAATGTATCTCGTATTTTGAACTTTAAAGTGAAATAAGTATACACCAGAGAAATCCATTATGCACCTATCGGTAGTAATTGCATTTTTATTAATGCCGTCCACAATAGGGCCGAAATTTAAAAAATCAGCTTGTTCCATAACTGTAACGACAAATGGAGTCTTTTTATTTGCTTCTTTAATAACACTGTGCCAACCTTCTGGGGAGTAGATTTGCGGAGCATATTTCTTATGTCTCTTTTCTATTAAAGCGAAGTCTCTATCAGATGGCAAATGAGTGTGACCACTAACTAGGAAATGGTGCGTAATAGTTTTGAACCTTCCTTCTTTTACTAATTGCATCCACAAAGACATCACAAGCCAATTTTTGTTCTGCCCTGGGCAATTATCCGTAAAAACTACAAGATCATCAACGTCGGTTTTGGTGTTTAGATATTTAAGTAGCACGGAAGCAACTTCATCAGCTCCACGTTTAGCCACATTTTCCGTCCAAACAAACATGTGTCCCTGTCCAGTCGTGCAATCGTGTATTCCAAGATTGTATAGGCCAATTTTGCTGCAGGAAAATGCAGGTCCGCTTGTTAGTTTTGGAATTGGCAAAACTTGCTGCAAATCGAATGATATAACCAATTTCGTATGCATATGCTGAATTGAATATTCTGTCTCAGATTTAAGCAAATCTTGCATTGCTGCAGCGTTGTCTTTATGTTCATTTAGAATAATTGTCAGTTGTTTGGCTTCTTTGTCATCATTATTTTGTATTGCAGCTTGAATCTTGATGTTTGTCTCATCACACATCTTGCAGGTGTCAGATTTGGGGAACTTAAAACCTATATTATACTCGGTGCAAAATATTTTCCGATAGGCATTTTCTCTTACAGGAATAATTCCATTTTTTTTTGCAATAACAGGATAAGCCACACCAGATAAAATAAATCATACCTCGCTGGTTTCTTAAATTACTTCATACCCAGTCGGCAAAAAGCCTTTGTCTACCACGCTGTCATCAGTATCATCAATAAAATGGTCACTTTCGCTAATATCTTCACCAGAATCCATCGTTTTGTATTACGGTCTTCTTAATTGTTGTGGCTTATCGAGTTTTTGACAAAAAATATTTATGAATAAAATCGAAATGCAAAAAGTAACATTTGCTATAGGTCAGAAATTAAACGGACAATTGCTAAAATATTTTCAGTGAACGTTGCAATGGTGTAAAGTAATTGAATGAGCTGAAAAAAACACTTTTTGAAATCGATAAGCCAGTGTTTTTGCAATAAGCCCTTCAATTCTATAAATAAAATAATAAAAAAATAATATTTTTTTTTTGTACAGAAATTGTGTTTTCCCCAAATTTTTTTTTTTACAAATTTTTTTTTTTTACAAAATTTTTTTTTTAACAAAAATTGTTTTTCAACAAAATTTTTTTTTACAAATTATTTTTTTTCAACAAATTTTTTTTTCCGCAAAATTTTTTTTTTCAACAAATTTTTTTTTTCCACAAATTTTTTTTTTTCAACTAATTTTTTTTTTCCATATTACAACGGGCGCCATAGGCGCATTACAACTTACTAGTATTCACATACTTTTGAAATAAATTCATTTCGTGGTGCATAATGTTTTTGTATGGATTCAAATCCTGGCTTTGCTCAGGAAGCTTGGCTGAAGTTGTGGCAAAGCTAGAAAAACTAAGTCAATTGGCAGAAGCAGTCGGAGGTCGGAAAACTCCAGATGTTACTAAGTCTGTCCTACCAAAGTTGTGCCCCGTTCGAACAACACGCTGTAACTGCCTTCTGTTGGAACCATCGCAACACCACTTTAGTCGTCTTCCCTTTGCTCTTTTGTATGGATTTAAATCCTTGATGGCTTTGATCAGCAAGGTTGGCTACAGTTGCGGCAAAGATAATCCGTGGTAATGACAGAAAAACTAAGTCAATTAGCAGAAGCAGTCGAAGGTCGGAAAACTCCAGATGCTGTAACTGCCTTCTGTTGGAACCATCGCAACGCCACTTTAGTCGTCTTCCCTTTCCGCATCAGCCTATGTGTATTTTACGAAAACCCATCGTAAAGTTTATTGTTGTCTAGAGACACTAACTACTGCCAGTGCTGAAAACGAAGAACAGAAACATTACACACACACATTTTATGCCTCGACTATATGAAATCCGTTACTTTTTTTTTATTACAAGCAACTGAAGGAGCAACCAAGTTTTTTGTGCCATCGTCATCA
Organism: Hydrotaea cyrtoneurina; assembly: GCA_958296145.1. Taxonomy (NCBI): domain Eukaryota; kingdom Metazoa; phylum Arthropoda; class Insecta; order Diptera; family Muscidae; genus Hydrotaea; species Hydrotaea cyrtoneurina. Next base: position 23,585,867 of record OY282514.1, on the reverse strand, counting down.
TCTCTAACGTGACAGGGTTCTTCTCATCAACTTCGTACAACTAGTTTTGGTGGCAAAAGCCAATTCCTTTTTTTTCGTGTGACAGTGCACAGAGCAGTGGTATTCCGAAATATTTGGATTTATGTACATATATATATAAAACAAATTTTATATTCAAACTCATTTGAAAAGCTCCAGTTACTGATTGAATGCTGAGAAGAACTCATGTATTTGATGACTAAGAACTCATGTATCGGATGACTACTTTGAACTACTCCGCTAATCTTTTAGCATTTCTATCCACTGTGCCCACCCGTGACATAAATAGTTTTCTATGCACTCTCTTCACCCGCTGATGTTCGCTCTTTGGTTTGTCAGTTTATTATATAGATTTTTATCTAACTAAAACCATTATTAGTTTTATTTTTCGCATAAAAGTTGAACAAATTATGTCATTAATGAAAAGAGAACGACATCATGGATAACATCGGAGATGACTAATGGAAAAATGTTTGAATGACTATGAATAGAATATTTACGAGTCCATATACTCGTATCATAGCTGAACTTAAAAAAAACCTGACGATGATGTAATCTCTTCAGCAGGGAAAGCACTACATAAACATTATTATTCTCGACATTTTAAATTGCCACCTTGATAGATTCTGAATTTTACGACGACAGTTTGACTCCTTAACTTTTTCAGTTTCCCTAGTCATTAATTAACAAGTGATAAAGTTTCAGTCGGATAAACCGACTTACGTATACCCTTACCCTCAGTAAAAACATACAAGTCTTATATTCCAAAGCAAGGTTTATGTATAGAAGGTTACGCCATCAGCAAAAATTGCCGTTAGGTGACGTAGTTGGTGACAAACGTCAAAAAGAAGTGGGTTGCCAGCTCTATGTCTGCCTACTTTTAGTTAACAAAGCTAATATTTCATGTGAAAAATGTACATATTGCAGTGAGTTGGCAACCCTACAGCTGAAATCACTTTGTAAGATTTGTGAAGAAATAAAACAACAAATCGAAACGTAAACATTAAGTGTGCAGTGGGCAAATGTATGAAAACCAACAGTAAAAAATATGTGAGTATGTAAAAATGTAAAAAGAATGTTTTTCCGGTGCAGAATGTACTTTAGGTTAAGAATATTAAATGCCGACATTACCAAAAATATTTATAAAAAAAGAAAATTAAATAAAACTTTAACTTAATATACAAAAAATTGTTCGTTTTTCGCTAATAAATAAATTGATGGCAAAAATAGTCAATTGTCCCACTGTTATGAATACACAAATATTATCAGCTGTTAGCTCGAAATTTTTAGCCAATAGGAACAAAGTTTGCGTGACGTCATTGGTGACAAACGTCAAAAACAGAAAAGGGAAGGGGGCTGGGATGGCGTAACCTTCTATACATAAACCTTGTTCCAAAGTATCCGAAAGTCAATGGTGTCTTTGCTGATATGGTCCTTGAAATGCATGAAAATGATCCGGAATTCCATCGAAAAATCATTTTGACTGATGAGGCCCATTTCCACCTCAGTGGCTACGTCAACAAGCAAAATTGATGCATCTGGATGCATCAAGAATGGGTCCATGTGAAAGATAAGGGCTACGACAACAGCCCAGCGTCGATTCAAGACCTCAAAGATAGAATTCGTGATGCTATCGAGGATATAGGGCAGCCATGATTTGGTTATGGAAAATTGTTTTTTATCATTCTCAACGGCATATCTTTCTCTTTATTATGAAACTAGTAAGTTGTACTGCGCCTATGGCGCCCGTTGAAATATGGAAAAAACATTTTGTTGAAAAAAAAAAAATTTTGTGGAAAAAAAAAAATTTTGTTAAAAAAAAATTTTTGTTGAAAAAAAAAATTTTTCTTCAAAAACAAAATTTTTGTTAAAAAAAAAATTTTTGTTAAAAAAAAATTTTGTTGAAAAAACAATTTTTTCTTAAAAAAAAAAAAATTTTGTTGAAAAAAAAAATTTTTGTGGAAAAAAAAATTTGTTGAAAAAAAAATGTTTGTGGAAAAAAAAAATTTTGTTGAAAAAAAAAAATTGGAAACAAAAATTTTGTAAAAAAAAAATTTAAAACAAAAATTTTGTAAAAAAAAAAAATTTTGTAAAAAAAAAAATTTTTAAAAAAACAAATTTTGGAAAAAACAAATTTGGGGAAACACAATTTCTCTACAAAAAAAAAAATATTATTTTTTTTATTATTACTATTTATAGAAAATTATAGAATGCCTATTTAAATTCCTACGTACTGCGTGACAGAGTCAGTGAATCAGTGTCGAGGGTAAATATATATTAAGAAGATAAACATCCGATCATTTATTTTAAGAAATGTAATTTTTCTTTGAATACCAAAATAACACTTCGGGTTGGAAAACCCTGTATTATAACTTACGGTGGTATTCGTGAAAAGCACAGATATAACTTTTCCGTGTCCCCGCCAGTGTTAAATTAATTTTCAGTGAACTAAAATATCTCATCACATCACTCAACCATCACTCTTTATCACCATCCACCTCAAGTGGGTAAAATGTTAAGTGTCCCACTTCCGAAAAGGAATTCACTCAAACTATTAAAACAAAGACGACGATGTCAGAAGACCAACAACGGAACTTTATGGAATTCAGATTATGTATTTAACTAGTCATCCCCACTGAAGATATCCTGAGATGTGACATTTGCTCAAATGTTTGCACAGGAAATTTAATTTGGTTCTATAATGCTGGGATTCCGTTCCTTTCGGTCCTGCTGCAACAGAGGATTACAATTATTTAAATGCTTATTATGGGAATAAGGGTTGATGAAACGACACATCAAGGACACACTCGATAGCATTTAGAAAATTCCCCATAACTGTTTTTTTTTCTTCCAAATAATTGGTTTTCAAGGATACGAGACAAATCACATTAAGAAGTTTAACGAGCGTATATGCGTAATGTGTGTGGGTATGGAATCGTACACAAACTCTTACACCCACATTACTGTAAAAAAAATCAATAACATGGAAAACAAATCCACTCAAAAAGGACATTTATGTGGAAATTTGGGTTCTGGCAGTGGAAAACCTAACTGGGTGTATGTGTGTGCTGGTTTTATATCCGTATGTGTGGCTGGAGGAAAATTCTCAATTTCGAATTGTTTATGGCTGTGTTAATCTTACAATTTAGAAATTTCTCCGGCAAATACTTGTATTTCATGCACGTATTAGTATTAACAGCACAAATAACAATCATTTTACACATGTTCAAATACTCAATAAACTCAACGCATAACAACACACACACACACCCACGTTCATAAATAACCCATACATTTACAGAGAAACATACATATTGACAGGTCGCCTAGGGAATCAAGTCACTCTACATAGATGAATACCTAAACTTTGTTCGACACAATTACATGATAGCTGAATGTGGATATTTACCACATCGATCATAGTAAATATTGAACTGGCCCTGGGCAAAACTTGATTGTAAATAATGCTATTAGTTCTTGAAATTATTATAGCGCCGTTGCTCTCAGTTTAAGGTTTTTAATTAAGTCATAAAATTGTATGATATTAAATGTTTGTTAAATTTCATGGTATTGGAGGGGCTGAAAAGACTTATTTTATTGAGAGTTATAGATAACTGGAAAAAAAATTTAACGATTGTAGTAGTTTTTTGCTTTCATTCCTTAGGATTGTGGAGTTCAATACTTATCTGAAAACAATTGTGTTATGCAATCCGTTATAAAATTGTTTTATAAAATGCTCCATTTAATAGCAAAAACCATTTTAAAATATCTTGTAAGCCCAAGATATTTCGCTAGCACACATCCAATGAACCTGATGAAAAGCGAAAAATTAAATACACTCCGATTGATTGGTTGAATGCTTTCAAATATTTGCATTTTTTTTGCCGTATAAAGTTGTAATTGCCTGGAAGAACATTGCCCCTAAATCGATCACGTCATTGGGAAGACGACCAAACAGTCGCGAGAATGGTGAACAAACCAACTATTTCGCTTTTGGGGAAAGGAGATCTCCACACGAGATCCATGAATCATAATTGCCAGACCAAAAACTTAGTATTTGGTCCGCTTTTGCAACAAAAACTATAATTTTTCTTCAGACAAAGAGAAATGGTCCATATCGGCGGATGTCGGCTTCTGATTTTTAACCGCAAAAGCTAGATAATGGTCTGGACATTGTCTGTATGTAAACAATGGTGCCTCATGAAACACTGAAAATCATATACTGGAATACCACGGTTAATCGGTTTCGCCATTTTGCCGTACTATTTGAAACCGGTCTAATCGAGGCACTCGGGCCCGGTGTGCATAGTTAAAGGTTTTTTAACCATATGACATGATGATGGTAATGTCCCATAATTTGTTACATATGAAATATCGAAAATTTCAAGTTTTTATTAGGGGAAATATCAATAAAAATTACTTAAAAAAAAATATTTAAAAAAAAAAAATATTAAAAAAAAAATATTTAAAACAAAAATATTAAAAAAAATATATTTAAAAAAAATATTTAAAAAAAAATTGTTTAAAAAAAAATTATTTAAAAAAAAATTATTTAAAAAAAAATTATTTTTTTGATGAACAATTTTTTTTTTAAAAGAGTTTCAAAACCTTACTTATAGAAAAATATTTAAAAAAATATTTAAAAAAAAATATTTAAAAAAAATATTTAAAAAAAATTGTTTAAAAAAAAATTATTTAAAAAAAATTATTTTTTTGATGAACAATTTTTTTTTTAAAAAGAGTTTCAAAACCTTTCTGATCGAAGTTGTACCATAAGAGGAATTCTGGTACTGCAGTTTCTGCAGCGAAAATTTTCTGGCTGTGTGGTATTTAAAAAAAATCGCAGTGTTCCTGTAAACAAGTGAAAAGTATTATTCACAACTTTCGAATGTTATTTTCATAAAGTCAGACGGATGGTTTACTTCTGCAATTGTAGTTATTACGATTTTTGTCTTAGTCGGGTCAATTTGCCGGGAGTTTCGCGGTGGCTGTGGTTTACCACTGGAGTTCAGCTCGGAAACCAAAAGGAAGGATTCTATTTCTCAAATTTGCTCCTCAGGTCTTCCGGGTTTACTTGATATGCTTGGGGTGCGATGTCAGCCTTATCGGTAACTGGTTCATGCTCTCACAATGATATTCATGTGAAACTCTCGACAGTCTCTACAATGGTCCTCACCAAATCTTATGTTTTTCTGGGACAATACAAGTTTGTGTTTTTAGAATTTTTTTTTTTTTTTTTTAAATTTTAACAAATTGTTCTTTAGAATGTGGGAAAAGATTTGTCCTTTCTCGATTTCCAGATGAATTTTATCAAGGATTTTGTACATATTCTTAATCACATGGAGCTCCAATACTATTTTGGGAGTTGCAAAGCCCATATCTGGCCTTATTTGGCTTAACTGTATCCTTCAACACATATTGCTCATTTACTTTAATGGTGGCAAAAGTCAAAACACGACTTTTTCAAGAGAGTCGTTCAAAGTTCTATATTACGTCTTACTTAGCAAATATAGGAAAAAACCATGGGATTCCCGAAAAAACTTGAGGCCTGATATATATTTCTATAATGCACTATAGAAAAAAAAGTCCACTTATTACACTTTTTCTTGAGCCAAAAAATAAAGAGTGTATTTTTAATTGTGACACTGCGCCTATTTGTGTATGCAAGCCAGTACATGTCTGTTTGTTTGCAGCTTCTTCGGGTATAATAAAGTTATTTGCGGAAAGGATAGACCGGAATATATCGCCTATTCTACAAGAGACTTCCGGACTTTACAGATGGTATCGGTCATAGTAATGCAGCTAGATGTGTCGAATTGGCTATCATTTCTTCAGCCTGCTACCAAATTACCATGGACGATAACAGCGTAGCCATGGCGCACATTTTCACGATGTCATGACTTTGTGCTGTTCTAAGATTTCACGATGTCATGACTTTGTGTTGTTCGGATATTGCCCAATAAACATATTCCATCCCTAGTAGAAAGTGAGCTTCGATTTTCGTTTTTTAAAATCCTCTGCTGCGGGATTTTCATAGTTCACTTATTTATTGAAGAAGTCATAACATTGCAAATTCCATTTATGGTGTTAGGCACCAGTTGGAAAGTTTAATTTTGCCATGTTGATTTAATACCAGACTATAATAGTAAATTCTAGTAAACCATTTGGATATTTTTTAAAACATATGTCTGTATCTAATGAACCTATGATTCTGCAATAACTCAGCTATGGTGTAGTTTCTTTTGTGGTCAGTCTTGACCACCTATAAAACGTTTATATATGTATATTTTTTTACTCCGTTTATATGTTTATACGGACCTATTATTACATACTGGCCAACATTCTTCTAAACAATAGTTTCATGTTTTGTTTTGTTCTACCATTTTATTTATTTTTATCGTTTTTGATATAAACGCACATCAGCACATTTCCAATGTAAGAGACGGGTGGGCGGGCGCGCTGGCTTAGGAAACATAAGAAGCAATAAAATCAATATGACTGTTGGACATGCCCTATGAGAAATTTATATGATAATATCAGAGATGGTAAGCTGAGAATGATGGAAAGGGGCCAGATGAAGGCCCCCCCCCCAAAAAAAGAAACTGTATTCGGTGGAAACGTTTCATGACGTGGAAATAGTTAATTGCCATTGAAAATATCTTCGTGTCTCATAATAACGTACATACTAATATGTTTTTCCAAAAAATAATTTCTTATGTTAAAGCATCACCGTGAGAATCACTACTAAATTCAGAGAATTTTGCATCATTCCTATCGCCCATCAGTTCTAGACGTGCCCCTTTCTACCCATTTGGGTTGTTATGGCCATTACCATAGAAAATATATTTATGGCACGCTGTAAACATTATTTTGAACATATTTCTTCGGTGATCCCTGCCGTACTGCAAACGGTACCAACCCATAACAATCCACTTACTGCGACTACTACTATCAATAAAAATCCTTAAGTATGTACGGACAAATGTTCGGAATCCATAATTTAAAACAATAAAATCAATGATGCGTTCATCGCCTTTCGCCATAGCTCCTCCACCGGCATTCCTTTCCCCACTTACCAGTTTGCCAATAGCCCATGGACGGAGTGCGTTGTGATGCGAACTTGAGATAACTCTCCATATCTCCAGGGATGTTCATCACTGTCACAACAATTCTCAAACATTTGCTTACAAATATGAAAAATCATCATTCAAACACGACACTTAAGAATACATACACAACGTTTACGCATACACACACACACACACAGTATGGTAAAATGCTTATTCACAATCATATGTGTGTATGAGAAGAGGATTTTGGTGAAGCAAACCGAATGGAAGGATAACAGAGAATGGTTGGGAATGAAAACAAAGAGAAAAAAACACGGAATTGTCATATGGGGAATTAGATATTATTGTATTTTATACACGTTCGAAATTCTGAATAATATTTCCTTGACAATTGGAAACGTGAGCAGCATCAAGTTTTTGCAGTAAATCATGTCTGATGTTAACCGGGAACATAATAAACTATATAGTCTGGATATGCGATATAAATGACGACGATGACAGATGTTAAGAATTTGTTGACTCGGATATCAGAGGTCATCTGTGAGGAGGCGACACTTATGTGGCATTTATCACCACATTATTATTTGAAAGACTAATTTTTCTTATTTTTTTTAATGGGATTTACAGTTTTCTGTTTAAAAAATGAAAGAATTTCCTAGCCTCAGTTATAGTAATGTACATATGATATGTTTGAATGACAGCTGTCACAAAAATGACGGCTGTCACAAAAATGACAGCTGTCACAAAAATGACAGCTGTCACAAAAATGACAGCTGTCACCAAAATTACAGCTGTCACAAAAATAACAGCTGTCACAAAAATTACAGCTGTCACAAAAATGACAGCTGTCACAAAAATTACAGCTGTCACAAAATTGACAGCATCTTTCCCCAACCTTTATCAGGGGCTGGGCGTCGATTTAGACAAAATTCGGCCTAGGGTATTTACTTAGGACAAGCAATCTTTTAATAACACCGTGTTACACACATTCTGTCCTATGAACCAAATTTACTTTTTCGGAAAGGGGATAAAAAATAAAAATACACGTGTATCGGAGATTTTCATGTACACGTCAGAATATTTGTTGTTTAAGTTTGAAGTATGAAGCTCGTAGTGTGAAAGCCTTTGTACCGATTTTTAACCCTTTTTCAGTGATCCAATCGAGCTGTCAGGCAGACTCGTGGAAATGTCTGTATCACGTCAAATTTTTTAAAAAATAGATTTTTATCGTAACGCTTAAGTAGTTTAAAAATTTGGAGTCTCTTCAAGTTATGCTAAGAAAAGTGAAAAAAATATTTTTTTTTCCAAAATAATAAAAATTGGGGAAAATCTGAGAATTGATAAAACTTGTTTTTAAAAAATTTGACGTGATACAGACATTTCCACTGTCTGCCTGCAAAAAAATCTGCTCGATTGGATCACTGAAAAAGGGTTAAAAATCGGTCCAAAGGCTTTCACACAGGCCACTACGAGCTTCATACTTCAAACTTAAACAAAAAAAATTCTGACGTATACATGAAAATCGCCGATACACGTGTATTTTTATTTTTTCCCCTCTTTCCGAATATGTGCATTTGATTCATAGGACAGAAAAAAACCTATTTTTGTAACACGGTGTAATATGTTGAAACTCCTTAACATATTTCCCACTCAGAAAGTTGGTGGTCATAAAATAATTGGCAACACTTTTCTAATTTTTAAATATTTTAAAAATAAATCGTATCTCGAATCTTAACTCGAACCGTTCTCAAGATGACAAATACATGGCAGTGTCCTTTCTCTCTCTCTCTCTCTCTTTCTCTTTCTCTCTTAGTGGGACTAATGGGTGGACTTTGGTCTATTCTGGTTTGTGATTGCTAGAAAAATATTTTTTTTTTTTATAATTTGACTTTCACTCAGAGGAAAACCACTACATATTCAATTCGATGTGTTTGCAATATACAATCTGGGTAAATTACTGTCATTTGTGTTGAAGTAGAATTGTAAAGCTGGCAGGAAAGATAGTTTGTGGAAAAGTATTCCATACACGAACTGTTCGACTGAAGATAGAATTTTCTCTCTAGAACGCCATTCCACGATGAATGGGTGTGCGTCCATGGATAGCCAACTATCCTGTACTAACCAGACCACGGATATCTTGTGATCAGATTCGTTTAAAATACCAAGAGGAAGAGTTTCATTAATAACCGTGAATACCTTGGCAGTGTACCGCTAACATCCCTAACAATATTTACCGAAAGTATCCAATGATTCTAGCTTGATCATAATCGTACACCCCCATACCTTTTTCCATTACTTCACAACTACGGCACTACCATGGGCCAATATATGTCTTCCAAGTGAACCCACTCTCGAGCCTTTCTATGAAGTGTAGTTGGCGACGTGGTTGAAGATCATTTCGGTTTTCCATACAAAGTATAAGTTTGAGTTAAAATTGTTGTCTTTCCAATACTATTCACACTTCAAAATGTGCATAATGGTTTTACACTGTATTCATTTTGTTCTTATGTCAGCGCAGAGTTTACAAATCGTCGAGTCCATAATTCCCAATACTTGTGTTTGACAGCCGATCATTGATATCCATTCATTACATCAAAACCAACAAACAATTCCAAGTATCCCACATTCCCTCTTTGCCCATAACGCATGCACATGCAGGTTTCATACGTGTATTTTTTTTTTAAAGTCTCCCTTTTAAAATGTTCGTCACATTTATTTATCACAATCAGAGAAATGACATTTAAAATTTATTCATTCATGACCTGCTTTTTAGCTCTCTCTCTCAACTGCAAGCATCAGAGTGAACTGATTCAAAGTGTATTTATGCATAACACCACTTGCATCCATCCTTCCATTCATCCGTCCATCCTCAAACAAACCCACACACACACACATGTATATCAATACTAACAAGGATATGAATATGTTCGTAAGATATGTGCGAGTCTATGAATGGAATGATTCCATTTACAAATGTCATTCACACAAACATTAGAGTCGAACAAATACAGATATTATGGATAACAAATCCTTAAATGCATTCGAAAAACATGTGGGTCACGCATTATGCATTTAACTTGAAAGGGATCCATTTATATTCCGGACTGCACAATGCTTAGCCATATGGGGGGCATTAGGATACGAGGACGATGACAAACAACGACAGCTTCAATGAATTCAATTGAAAAATACCGATTTTAATGGTTGCTTCTCGGTATGTGTCATTGCCACTTGAATATGAAAAAGGGGCTTTACTTGCAATATAAATGCATGGAGCATATGACATTAGGTTGAAAACAAATTGCATACATCTTGTGGTGAACGGGTGAGAGCGGGAGATAAAGTGTTACCCCAAAATACTTAAGAAAAAGAAAATAAGGGAAACACTCTGTGACAGGCGACACATAATTAAGGGCATCTCAATAGAGAAAAATGGTGACAAATAAACGGATGATATGGATTGCAAGATTTTAATAAGAACTCAGATGTATACGAAGCGGTGTCAGATATGAGGTAACGCTCTATGTATAAGCAGACTTTCTAAACGCATGTCTAGTCCCTTGTATAGAATTATCTTGAGCGCCTCAGAAAGCCCCTAAGTCGGCCTATACCAATATCGACCACATACCTCGACGATCTTCAGAAATTAGAACCCACCCGTATGTCAGGGTAGGCTATGTGCACAGATGGGCATTTTATGTACTCCTTCCCCCTTCTGCAGTAGTTGCTAGTCGCAAACTAGAGTCTCTCTTTGGAAATATTCAGAGCAGCGATCTGGCTTTCCCCAAGCCGGTTAATGGATCGACTTCATACTTTCGACTGGTCCGTCATTCTGTTTTCGCTGAGTCCAGCAAAAATCTGTGTTCGATAAAAAAAAAATCTGATACATCAAACTAGCAATTGTTTGTCTTATCTAAGTGAGACTCCAGAAAAAAGGTCCTCTTACGTACAGGTTCATTCGTCATGTTGGATCTAGATTCTCCTTTGGTTTTTATATAGGTTTCCTACTGACTGGACTTAGGCCTATTAACGCTTTCTTGGTCGATACTTCTGTCAACAACTGGGAGCGTGTTACAAAGCATTTTCTTCAGCGTAGTTTCTTCTGGAGGTTAAAGGAACTTCAGAAACCGAGTAACTTCAGTTTGGTGTTCTCCGAAAGCGCATGATGTCACGCTATGTGGGTGGGGTTTGTATTTTGGGAGTGCAATTTAAGTATGGGCCAACACGTTGATTAATGCCTTCTTGTCATGCCACATAGCATAGTACGGAGAGTACTCAATTTTTATTCTCCTCACAAGAGAAAAATACCTTATGAGAAAAAAATTGTTCTCCTCAAAGATAAATATAAATTTTTCTCAAGATAAATATTTTTTTCTCGTGAAAGTAATTTAAAATATGAAGAGAACAATTATTTTTTTCACTCACGAGCACTCGCGCGAGAGTTATATCTACTCATTAGAAATTAATTCTCATTCATGAGTTTAATCATTAGAAATAATATTCGTCATCAACTGCAGTTTTAGGAAATCCCTTTACAACGGCGAAATGGGACGAAAATATGTATAACAAATAATTAAACTTTCAGCGGATAAATTTTTTTTTATTTTTTATTGCTTTCAAACCAAAAAATTAAATAAAAATAACAATAAAGCAATTCTATTGCGTAACACAAAAAATAAGGCAAAAATGTATTCGTCATTTACTTAACATTTACAAAACAATAGAAGAAACTGACCTGCGTCAATTTCCAAACACAAGTATTTTTATATTTCTTGTCTCACGCGTGCTCTCTTTAATATTTATCTTTATTTAACTTTCGCACTCAGAATGTAAAACAAAACTCTCGTGAAAGTTATTTTTATGAGTGAGTGTTAGCTTTTCTTCTCTTTCGTTAGAGAGAGCAATACTTTTAAAGCATGTATTGATCACTCATGAAAGATAAAAAAGATAACTTTCGTAGATAAAAATTACTTTCACGAGAATTATTTTTTTTTGTCTCTGAGTGTGAGTAACAAAACGAGAGATAAAAATGAAAATACCTTTCGCGAAGCGAGATTTTCCGTACTATGCCACATAGTAATTCGTTGTCACTACCAACTTACAGGATATGAAAAAATATTTTAACACCATTTTTGACAAAGTTTGGAATAACTATAATTCAAATTTGTTATTAAAAGTTGTAAAGTTTAGGAAATGAACTTGAGTTTTTGGGTTTTATAAACTCCTCAATTAGGTCCACACTAGTTTATTTATTATGCAACAGTAACAGTGACATGTGTACGCATGTTGATAAATTCAACAACATTCTCTATCAGCGCATATTTGTCTAGCAGGTCTTAAACAAACATTTAACCTTTTTTTTTTAATATTTATAATAAAGTATTATATTTTTAACGAATACTGTGCTCTATTTCTAAAACATACATCGAAAAAGCGGATATATCTGCAATGGAATTGAAAACCAATAAGCATTTCCGCTTAAGGCTGTATCGGTTGGAAGATGCCAAACCAAAATGCACAACTACCGCGTCACTCAGCCACACACACGATTCTTATCCAGCTCCAAGTGTATTCAACAGACACATATAGAAGCTGGTTTTACGAATCAAAGTAAAAAGTATTTCAACATTGTAAGAGTTTGTGTGCATAGGTGAGCGATTGTTAGAGGGTGTGTGCGTGTGTGTTTGCGAATGCAATTTTCTTTAAGTTTATTTGATATGTTAAGTTCCTTTGATTTTCCAGGAATGTTCTTACAAAAAAATTATTTTTTGATTTGATGCTTGTTCGTTCAGTGAGTGTGGGTGGGGTTTGTATTTTGGGAGTGCATTTGAAATATGAGAAAAAGAAAAACCTTGGCAATGTTATATGAGGAATACCATTTTCATGTTTACTTGCTGTTTTCCCTCTCCCTCTCTCTCTGCCTTGGCATTCATCTTTCTTCAGGATTTTTGTCATTTCCTAACATTATCAAACGTAATGGGTCCTGTGCTGAAGCAAGATTTACGGTGTGATATGCTTTGAATGAGAGCCAAATACACATCGAGCAAGACAAGAGCAACACAACACAATGTTTACTAATGTACTTTTGCATTTTCTCCGTTTTCGCAGTGCAAAAGAATTTCCATTATTTCATGTTCCCATGCATGCCATTGCCGTGTTCTTTTCCTGCGTTTGATTGTGTGCGCCATTCTCTCATTTTCTTTTTGTGGTAGAGTTCAGGCTGGGCAGGAGATGTGATTGGTATACTGTGCTTGTTGTTGGCTAGGGAACAGTTTGAAAATATCGTGTGATTTTGATGGGGGTATGTGATGTCACATGTGAGCAACGTTTCTAGTTTGTTGCGTGAACTAAAGAGAAATTACCCACAAATGAAAGAAAGTTGTTCAACTAATTCATATGAGTAATACAGCTTTTACTTATGGGTCACTTTTCTCTTTTTTTGATTAATTTTCTAAAGTACAATTAAAGGAAATTTGTCAGAGCATCGAAAATAATGGATAATATAAGTTTGCAAGTACCAGATCGATATTTCGTTGAGAGCAGTGCGACATAGTTTAAGTCAGCTGCTACATTGAAGTGTTTTATTCACTTACTAACGTCATATTTTCCTCCAGATGTAGGGTATCACAAAAATCACCGATACTCTCAAACACCAGCCATTACGTGCCTTTTTGCCCTTCGCAGGCATTGTTTTTATACGTTTTGGGCGCGAGTGCCAGAGAAAGGAGTTTTAAAAACCTAAACATAATAAAGTGCTTGTCACAGTGATGATTTAAAAGAGCCCATGATGAATGTTGTGGTGTTGATAACATATCTGTGATAAATTACAAAACGTCCAGGTCTTCTACCAGTACTCCCCTCCTCTTCCGACGACTGCTTGTGACGCTGCACGTATGGTATGGCTGCTGTGTGTGTTCGTGGTGAGCGTATGTATATGTGCCCGAGTAAGGCACACAGAAAAACCGGAGGCATTTATAAAAGACCGTTTTACCTTAACGTTAATGGAAATGTCAGCCGTTATTATGCACTTCTTTTTTTAACCATCACTGAAGAAACTGAAGAATAGAGCTAGAACCGACAGCGGCAGCAGCCAGAGAAATGGAGATGGCAACGAAAAGACGAGAAATGAAAAATATTAAAAAAAAAAAAAAAAACTTTGTTCAACAATTTGACATATACAATGCTCGTGTTGGTGTTCACTTGAAATGTTCATTCCCCTTTTCTTCTACGTACTTAAATGAAAATGTTTTCCTTTAATTTCTGTAGTTACTCAACGACTATAATTATGAACGCACTAGGGGGAGGTGTCTCAAAGTTGTGATTGTCTAAGTGCTGTGCGTTGTGTTTTTATATTTTTGAAAATTATTTTACTTTAGCAAAATGTTTTGTAATTATTATTAAGTTCTGGTCTTAGACTTTTGTTTCACTTGTGCAAATATAAAACATTCAAAAAGGTTAAAGTTTTTATATCATTCGCTTTTATTATAATTGTTATGATGCCATTTCATTTGTAACGTTCACACTGACACTCGCACACGTCGACTCACTGGCAGCTGGCCTCGTCGAGTTGTTGTGTTAAATGTAAAATAATCATAAAATTTAATCGCTAGTAATGGTTGACGATTGTTTTTAAATGCTTTTTGGGATTTTGTATGAATATTTGGTTTTGTGTGTGTCGTTTAAAGGTATTTGAAATTTGAATCTGGTGACATAACAACAATATGAGCAGAAGGTGGATATAGTCGAACAAATTGGTAATGTGATTGACTTTCGGATCATAAATAAAGGATTTCCTATATACAGGGTGGGTCAAAAGTCACCGTGGGGTCTACAAATGTAATAACTTTAATTTAATCTGAAAAAATTAAAAATGAAAAAGTGAATGAAAATAATTACCCTGTGGTGACTTTTGGCCCACCCTGTATAAGTATAGCGGTTATGTTATAAGTACTTCGATGTGAGCAGAAGTAATCATTGCCCCCAAAAATTATATCAAATAGATGCAAAATTTTCCGCATAATTTTTGGAAAATCTCTCAAATTATTTTATGAGAAATATCGCAATGGAAAATTGGCGCTACGACGTCTCTGCCACAAAATTATGAAAAATCACCAATTTTTGTATTGCGTTTTGTGCTCTAGCTCCTCGGATTAGACCCCGAAACCCACTGGATAGTTTAATTTAAAGCCGTGAATGGGGTGTTGAATATTTGCGATAAAGAAGTTGGGTACAAGGTGGTTTTTATGGAACTACCCCAAGATAAGGTTTAAGACCACACAAAGGTCTTGTCAATCAGTTTATTGTGAATACCCAAGAGTAGAAAAATGTCAGCTACATTTTATGATTTTTAAAATTCTAGCTAGCAGTTGTAATAATCAACTAAAGAATATACTGCATATAATTCTGGAGGACCTGCACCATTATCCCAGTTTCTATTAGTTATGCATAATGGTGCCAACTGTACTGGATTTTCAAGTACTATACTTGATTTGAGCTCAAGATACTGCGAAGATACTGCGAAGATATTGCATGCTAAAAGATACTGCATTTTCGAAAATTGCGGGTGAATGCATGAATTTTATTTTTTAAGCAGTTTTTTCGTTTATATGTATGTGCTGCTCAGAGGTCTTCTGTAAGAAAAATCTTCGGCTCATGCCGGCTTAGAGCCGCCGCCGACCATTGTTTGCCCATCCGCCGCCGCCGACTTTTTTGTATCGACTCGGACCTCTTTCCAACACTAACCAGGCACATTGACAGCTGTCAGAAAAATATTTGGATCCAAAAACAGAAGCTGAATTGATTGAGCTAACAAGTACGACTGGAGAATTTGAAAGAGAAATAATTGAAGAATATTTCAGCGAATTTTTCGGTAATTTTGTAATTCTGGTTATTGACAAACAATCGGTTGAATAAATTCATTTATTTTATCGTTTTCTCAGATAATGCAATTGACTATATTGGCACGTGGACGGAACATTTCGAATTGTTTCGAATTTTCTCTTGGGTTGTTCTGGATCATTTTCCAAATTGGCCAACAGTAAAGAAATCAATAGACAAAGTCGGAGAGCTAGGATCGTTCGATGTGGTCGTTAAATCCTCAGCAGTATTCGAACAATTCGGATATATCAAGAATTACTGCTCGGTTGCCAAACTGGAAGAATGGCGTTCCAGCAAACTGCCCACTGACAAACGATGGGCCGAGATTTTTTCCCATATGGAAAATAATGATGTTGCCTTTGCTGAATTTGCACAAATAATTGAATTTGTTCAATGTTTGGCCGGCACGTCGTCTCCCGTCGAACGAGTTTTCGCAAAAGGAAAAAAAATTTGGAAACAAGAAAATTCCAATCTCCAAGTTGGTTCTCTTGGTGCTCTTTTGCAAGTCAAATGCAACATGGATTGGGATTGTATCGATTTTTTAAAATTTTTGAAAACTCGTCCAGATTTGCTGCGAAAAATCTCCTCAGAAGACAAATATGATTTCAAAAAACCGAAGCAAGTTAATGATGGTCCCATGTCTGTTCAGTTTGATGATTCGGAATAACAGTAATTCAATTTTTGTTGTTTTGACTTTTTCAAATAAATATACTGCATTTTATACTGTATTTTTGTGTGTAGATACTGCATTCTACTTGATTTTTAGGGGTTCTAATACAAAATATACTGCATTTCACTCAGATACAGTTGGCACCATTAGTTATGCATTTTTTAAGTCTTTGCTTATAATACTCATAATAAATATGACAAAGTTAAGTCAAACTTAATATTTGTCCACTAAATGTTCCCAGAACAATCAAATGCATTTACGTTTCCGCCTTTAGTACTTTTGTGCTAGTTTTATTACTCCTGACCCCTATAGATAATAACCGGCTATACAAAGCAAAAATTTAATTTTATAGAGAAATTCTTTCACATCTCCAACAAATGCTGAGAGAAAGAAGAAATGAAAACAAAAATAGCCCTCCCTTTTAAGAATGTAATATTCAGAAGTGGCAGCAGATGTCGTAGAAAAAAAACAAAAGCCATATTCCTCTTAGCATGACATGTGTGCTCACCTTTCAACGCCCCCTACACAGCCATTATACTCAATCAGTGCCAATATGGCCAACATTCGATCCATGTGTTTTTTTTTTTTTTTTTTTTTGGCCAACGCTCTGTGACTGTCATAATACAACAATTGTTGTTAACACACTAGACATGGGACAAAAGACTGCCTCAGCACGAAATGTACAATAAACAAACAACAGCCTCAATGTAAGTACAAAGTTTGTAATATTTCCCGTCTTCTTTGTGGGGATCTGTGTACCTTTCAATAGGAAAAATAAAGTTTTTTTTCTCCCCATCAATAAGTCGTCTTGTATGCGTGTGTGTATGCGTATTTTCAGCAAAATAAAAACCAAATGTTGTACAGAGAATTCTGGGACAATACATAGAAACCAACCGAACACACGCACGCTGGCAGCCATTCAAACAAATGTTTTGCCGCTGTACCAGTCCAAAGTTAAACTTTTGGTACACCGAGAGGCACAGACAGATGCGGAAATGTCACAGGGAGCAGCGACTGTGGCGTAAGAATACAAGTTCAGAACAAGAAAGAGAAAAAAGTGCTGCGTGTTGAAACATTTGATTGAAACAAAACATTTGATTGAAATTGAATTTAAAAATGCCATCAGGTGCTGACATCTTACAAGAAAAGCACTTTTATTGTTAATGTACAAGTTTTGCTCCAATATTGGTTGTACAACGACAAGGCATACGCACACACTCACACACAAAGACAGGACATATAAAGTTGACAAAGAAGCGACGAGAACTGTAGGCTTCAGATGTTGTACACCAGAAGTATTTTCTATTTGGCACGATATAATTTGGGTAAATTGAGGGAACACCGAAATTGAGATAAATGCCCCGCTAGGAGAGTTGTTAGCGAGCTCTTAAATCAGGGCGTTGTTCGTGGGTCCGATTTGAATCGAATACCAGTTTTTTGCATAGAAATTTAGACATTAGGACTGGGTCACCAGGTGTGTGCTTGGACTCAACTATTTTGATAGCGAGCTCGTCTATCAGCGTTGAAATCGTGGCTTTCATTCCCATCAAATACTTGGGTTTGATGCTTGGAAAGCCGCTCATGTGAACCCAAAATTAGAAGTAGCTTTATATTGAACTAGTCGCAAGAACGATTTTCGCATTGTCTGAGGCGCCTAGGAAACAATATCTCATTTCACATTCTTTTTTAATTTACATCGTTCCTTCCGCTACACCCTTTGCCAGTGTACATCCCTATATTTTTTGTTTTATTAGACGGATTGAATATAAAAACTTTAAATTAAGAATGAGTTCATTGTTGGACACAACAACCAGAAGAAAAAAAAAGGTTTCAATTTGATGAAATTGCCAATTTGCTTCTTCCTTACAAATTTTCTCGTCAATGAAATTGAAAAAAAGTCCCGGTTATACCTTAAATAATATTCATTGCGAAACCTTTCCCTCCCCCACATCCCAACCGTATTGCATTGGTAGTTTTTTGTGCTGCGAATAGATTGTATCCATACAGTTAACTGATGAATATCCATTAAGGTTTTTATCCAATCCACATTTGCACATGGACACCTACAAATACATTGTGAAAGATAAATTTATAATGCAAAATGGGCAGAAGGCTACTCAGGGATGTGTGTGTATGTGGTGTATGTGTCTGTTTTTTTTTTGGGAAGGTATTAAACTCAAAGACTTGGTTGATTTATAAATTTGTTTCAGGATCAACAGCCTGTCAGGCATGTGAGTAATTTGCTTTATTGGCATTATGAAAAAAAAGGAATATGGAGTAATTTTATGGAGAATGTTCTGCGGTTGAAATATAGTTGAAATTTGTGGATTATGTACAAGTATTTGTGTTAATGCAGCAAACCATTCCAGTTTCAATGAGAACCCAGGAATATAAAAAATATAAATAATATAAATAATATAAATAATATAAATAATATAAATAATATAAATAATATAAATAATATAAATAATATAAATAATATAAATAATATAAATAATATAAATAATATAAATAATATAAATAATATAAATAATATAAATAATATAAATAATATAAATAATATAAATAATATAAATAATATAAATAATATAAATAATATAAATAATATAAATAATATAAATAATATAAATAATATAAATAATATAAATAATATAAATAATATAAATAATATAAATAATATAAATAATATAAATAATATAAATAATATAAATAATATAAATAATATAAATAATATAAATAATATAAATAATATAAATACTATAAATAATATAAATAATATAAATAATATAAATAATATAAATAATATAAATAATATAAATAATATAAATAATATAAATAATATAAATAATATAAATAATATAAATACTATAAATAATATAAATAATATAAATAATATAAATAACATAAATAATATAAATAATATAAATAATATAAATAATATAAATAATATAAATAATATAAATAATATAAATAATGTAAATAATGTAAATAATGTAAATAATATAAATAATATAAATAATATAAATAATATAAATAATATAAATAATATAAATAATATAAATAATATAAATAATATAAATAATATAAATAATATAAATAATATAAATAATATAAATAATATAAATAATATAAATAATATAAATAATATAAATAATATAAATAATATAAATAATATAAATAATATAAATAATATAAATAATATAAATAATATAAATAATATAAATAATATAAATAATATAAATAATATAAATAATATAAATAATATAAATACTATAAATAATATAAATAATATAAATAATATAAATAATATAAATAATATAAATAATATAAATAATATAAATAATATATATAATATAAATAATATAAATAATATAAATAATATAAATAATATAAATAATATAAATAATATAAATAATATAAATAATATAAATAATATAAATAATATAAATAATATAAATAATATAAATAATATAAATAATATAAATAATATAAATAATATAAATAATATAAATAATATAAATAATATAAATAATATAAATAATATAAATAATATAAATAATATAAATAATATAAATAATATAAATAATATAAATAATATAAATAATATAAATAATATAAATAATATAAATAATATAAATAATATAAATAATATAAATAATATAAATAATATAAATAATATAAATAATATAAATAATATAAATAATATAAATAATATAAATAATATAAATAATATAAATAATATAAATAATATAAATAATATAAATACTATAAATAATATAAATAATATAAATAATATAAATAATATAAATAATATAAATAATATAAATAATATAAATAATATAAATAATATAAATAATATAAATAATATAAATAATATAAATAATATAAATACTATAAATAATATAAATAATATAAATAATATAAATAACATAAATAATATAAATAATATAAATAATATAAATAATATAAATAATATAAATAATATAAATAATATAAATAATGTAAATAATGTAAATAATGTAAATAATATAAATAATATAAATAATATAAATAATATAAATAATATAAATAATATAAATAATATAAATAATATAAATAATATAAATAATATAAATAATATAAATAATATAAATAATATAAATAATATAAATAATATAAATAATATAAATAATATAAATAATATAAATAATATAAATAATATAAATAATATAAATAATATAAATAACATAAATAATATAAATAATATAAATAATATAAATAATATAAATAATATAAATAATATAAATAATATAAATAATATAAATAATGTAAATAATGTAAATAATATAAATAATATAAATAATATAAATAATATAAATAATATAAATAATATAAATAATATAAATAATATAAATAATATAAATAATATAAATAATATAAATAATATAAATAATATAAATAATATAAATAATATAAATAATATAAATAATATAAATAATATAAATAATATAAATAATATAAATAATATAAATAATATAAATAATATAAATAATATAAATAATATAAATAATATAAATAATATAAATAATATAAATAATATAAATAATATAAATAATATAAATAATATAAATAATATAAATAATATAAATAATATAAATAATATAAATAATATAAATAATATAAATAATATAAATAATATAAATAATATAAATAATATAAATAATATAAATAATATAAATAATATAAATAATATAAATAATATAAATAATATAAATAATATAAATAATATAAATAATATAAATAATATAAATAATATAAATAATATAAATAATATAAATAATATAAATAATATAAATAATATAAATAATATAAATAATATAAATAATATAAATAATATAAATAATATAAATAATATAAATAATATAAATAATATAAATAATATAAATAATATAAATAATATAAATAATATAAATAATATAAATAATATAAATAATATAAATAATATAAATAATATAAATAATATAAATAATATAAATAATATAAATAATATAAATAATATAAATAATATAAATAATATAAATAATATAAATAATATAAATAATATAAATAATATAAATAATATAAATAATATAAATAATATAAATAATATAAATAATATAAATAATATAAATAATATAAATAATATAAATAATATAAATAATATAAATAATATAAATAATATAAATAATATAAATAATATAAATAATATAAATAATATAAATAATATAAATAATATAAATAATATAAATAATATAAATAATATAAATAATATAAATAATATAAATAATATAAATAATATAAATAATATAAATAATATACCGTTGCTGATATGGATGTGGCTTTAGAATAAAACGTTTGGACTTGTTATTCTCCAAATATTCTCCATAACTGTAGAAAAATTCGACTTACGGAAGTTTCACTGTACTTCAAAATCTTCATTTGGGACCCTGGATTCAGAAATTATAATAGAAAAATTATAAGGTTTTTTATATATTAGACCTATATTAGACCTAGGACTCTAGCAATACTGGCTACAATACACAATCAGAGAAGGACTTCAATAAAGCCATTTTTCAGTACAGTAGCACTATACGATTGTATGGTGGGAATAGGGAAACAATGGTGCTTAAAACTTTTCATGTTTATTTGTTTGTATATTAAGGTTAGTATTATTCAGAAGTCTGTAGGACATACTGTAGAATAGGGTGGAGTGAAATTCAAAAAAAAAAGTTAACCTCGGAAAGAGATGTAGTCTGGGGTCCTAATGAGGGGAAAAATAAAGAAACAAATTTTAAAAAAAAATTTAGGTGTCGCGCCACTCCCTCGAAATTTGGAAATTATCGCTATTTTGGCGTTGATTTTAGAAAAATCCTAAAAAAGTTTTATGTCAATAAATGTTTGCAATAGCGTAAACAATGAAATAAGGTCATGAACAAATTTAAAAAAAATTTTCTCATTGTTCAATAATTTCAAAAAGTAAAATACGTCAAATCGTCCCTTCTTCAGAAAATTGACTGAACAATGAAATCGCCACCAAAGCTACAAATATTAGTCGATTATCCTCATATTTGCCTCAAATACTTTTGTTTGGGCACTGAACAAGCTCAAACTTTTAAATTTCGAATAAGTTAAGTCGTTAATTTTTAGGATTTTTCTAAAATCAACGCCAAAATAACGATAATTTCCAAATTTCGAGGGAGTGGCGCGACCCCTAAACAGTTTTTAAATTTTTTTTCTTTATTTTTCCCCTCATTAGGACCCCAGACTACATCTCTTTCCGAGGTTAACTTTTTCAAATTAAAAAAAAGCATGTTTTCACTCCACCCTACTGTAGAACTATAGATAAGGTCCAACAAATGTCTAGTCTGTGCATCTCGGGTGCTCTCCGCCCCTCTCCCTCTGACGAATAAAATGTAAGGTTGCAATTACTACTCCTGGGCATAATTAGTCGAAATGATGGAACAGTGGTTTAGGCCACATTGTTGTCAGGTAGCCTTCAAACGTTTCATGTGGGAACAATACCTTGGGAAGTAGGTCACGATAATTAACTCTAGTGTCACCCAAAACTTCTACACTAGTTATCGTTTGAAATCGTTTACTTTTCAAAATCACCACATTTCAAAGTCTCAATTAAAATTATATTCATGTTATTCCATATGTACGTTTTATTGTTTTTGCGGCATTTTGTTTCAATTTACCAGCAAATGGCATGGGGAAAAACAATTTCATTATCAGAAAGTGTAGTGAAATTTCATTTAATACAATCATCAACATTGTTTTTTATTTTATAAATGTAAAAAAATGCTTTTATATAAATAACTCTTTATGTTTAGGAGTAAGTAGAGGAATACGTTTCCTTACAATCTATGAGAAAGTAAATACAAAAAACAGGACTGCTAATTTGAAACTTTAAACTGGTCTTTTGAAAAACAGACATAGGGTGTTACAAAAAGTGGCTTTGGGTGTGTATGTGTGTGCCAGTATTAATGTATTCATTAATGTGTCGGCAACAAGAGCTAAATTCAGCAAAAAATGCTGTTCTGTTCATATATTAATCCTACAGACATTTGCTAATGTATGAAAACAAAATAATGTATAGATAACAGGTAAAAATATTTGAATTTGTCAAAAAAAGCGTCATTACTTTAATAGTAAAAGAACTTCTCCCTAAATGGCATTTACCCCACGCAGTCGACTTGAAATTAAGGTGTCCATTATATCACAAATTATATCGTACCATTTCTCAATAAGTTTAAGTCTTTACAGAAAACAGAATGGCCAAATCGTAATTCTCTAAAAGCTGTACAACAGTTAATTATCCCCTTTTGTATTAGTGAGAATATAAATACCAAGAATTTTTACAAACGACAGCATTGTCCTAAGTCCGATATTGAATCCATCCATCCATCCATCATTCTGTGTTCATAACTGATCCTACAACCTACCAGCCCTCCTTCTTGTAATGTAGGACCACGACAGTACAATGTTTTTTTTTTGCAATTATATCGATTTCCTTTCATAGATTTTTTTTAATGACCAGTTACGTCATGTGGAACAAAAGAGCAGAGTGGACAATGGGAACATGTCATAAGGACAGGACAGAATACTCACAAAGTACAAAAGCGTTGTAAAAGTGATTGATCGTTGTGATTGAAATGAAATAAAATATGTACGTAAGCAACCGTTCATGTTTTATGACTTTGAACATGAAAGTAGAAAACATTAACAAATTCATGTAATTTGTTCTGTCAATTGTAATAAAATGAGGGGACATAATAGTCAAATACGAGTGTATAATGGATGGCTAACAATTACAAGAGAAATGGACGGAACACTTTTGATTGTTAACAAACATTAGTCTATAACGTTATGGAACCATCTGAGGGGATATCACTTCAACCAGAACACCAGAGCGGGTCGACTGTCTAAAAGAACTGTAGATTGCGAAAAATAGTCGATTTAGTGATTTTATTGGAGTCTAAACATTTCCACATAAAGATGAAGAGTATTCGAACGCGAAGAGTTTTAAAAAGTACTTTAAATACAATTGAGCATGTTTCCAATGTATGAATGAAAAATTTTGAATACATGCTTTATTTCCAAGTAAAACCAATGGAAATTGGCTTTAATTTAATGACATTTGCACTTGGATAGCGTGGCTTGCTTCCGAAATATCACCAAAGAAACACAAGATCGAATTATAGTTTTTTTTAAAAATATCGTGATTTGGAAAACTTAAATGTAAAACAAAAAATAATTTTACATAAACAGATGAGCTTTAATTTAATGATTATTGCACTTTGATGCCTTGGCGGGTTTCCGAAATATGGCCAAAGAAACACAAAGTCAAATTATAAAATTTTTAAAAGTCCGGTCATTACGAAAACTCGTATGTAAAACAAAATATAATTCTTTATAAACAGATCAACTACATGAATTGTAATACACTTCTTTAACTGTAATTTATTGATAATTGCATTTTGATACCTCGGCTGGCTTCCGAAATATCACCAAAGAAACACAAGTTCAAATTATACAATTTTTAAAAGTCCCGTCATTACGAAAATTTGCATGTAAAACAAAAAATAATTCTTTATAAATTTATTTATTTATTAATTACAATACAAAGTAAATTTTATATTCTAATTTTGGGTCCAAGGATAAACCGAGTGACAAAGACTATTTGGCTTGATTTTTGCAGCGACAGACCAAAGCCTCTGGTGGGAATCGAACCCACAACCCCCACGCTGATAGGCAAGCACGCTACCAACTCGCCTACCGGGGCGCTTTAAAAATAGATAAATAGATCAACTACATCAATTGTAGTACAGTACTTTAGCTTTAATTTAATGATTATTGCACTTTGATACCTTGGCTGGCTTCCGAAATATGATCAAAGAAACATATTCTCATATTATAAAATTGTTGTCCCCTCATTCCGAAAGTCGTATGTGTAACAAAAAAGTGTCACAGTGTCAGATTTACATCCCCTGTTACAGACACATTTTTTTTTTGAAGAAATATGACCAAAGATACCGAAATCAATCCAAAATATCTCAATTGGAAAATAAGTTTTGGATAAGTTCTAGGACAGAAAGGACTGATAATTTTAGCTTGCATTCGAGCACGTGATATTCATTTTTTTTTTGCGGAACTATTTCCACATTTTGCGCAATTATTCTACATCCCAAGTGATCGAATCAATTGAACTGTATTATATCGTGTAGCGTACAATAAGCCCCAATTTGCAAATGTCATTTCACAGGTAAGAGAACGAAAACATATGACTAACTATGAGTATACTTATGCAAATCTATTTAATCAAAGTTTTGCAATATTGAAATTTTTTCCACATGAATATCACCTTATCCTAGGAGCTTCAAACGAAGACATCCACACCTACTCCCCACACTGACTGTCATCGTTGTTGACTGTTGAAACTGTCAAAAATTCCTTAATGCTATTTTCATTTCGTACACACACTCGCACACAAAATTTACATTGAAAATTTGTCTACAGTAAAATTATTATTATTTTTTTTTTCTCATTTTCAACGTAGTACGTATGACATAAAATGTCAAATGTTCTCACAAAACTTTTGCTGTAGTTTCATAATGCGGCAGTTGTTCTTTCTATCTGGAAGGAAGCACACAAATCCCGGGGGTATAATTTTGTGGGTAACTTTTTGATGTAATAGAAATGCAGGCAATGGAAATCCATACACACACACAGACACACACACACAGACAGACATTCAGCCAATAAGATGGACTGGGATGCAGACTCCGAGTGGGATGAAATGTTTCGGGGGACAGACATGCCGAAAGGGAGTAGTTTTAAGAAATCTTATAAAACTTTGTTCATTTGTGTAGAAAACTGCATATAAAGTTTTTTCCTCACTTCGTCTTTTTCTCTTTTCGACATTTTTATTTCTTGAATTTTGCAATAAACATAATGTTAATTTTTGCTTTATATAACGAACTGAAGAAAAACTGAAGTTATGCAAACGAAAAGAAAAGATGAATGGTTGTCACTTTTGGGATGTTAGCATTACAGTTGTGGTTGAGTGTCGTCAGCATGTCTTACAAAGACGACTGGAAAGCTTTTGGGGCTTGCGTGTAATTAAAAATAAAATATATTTCAGAGATGATGGTATATGTATGCCAAAGTTGGAAAATGTCGCAGGTGATAATTGGAAATAATAACTTTTGTGAAGTAATGCCGAAGAGTAAATTTAAATTTAAAATAACAACATGTGTTATGGGTGTCCTAATGTCAGGGACTAGACGGCGGATATGAGAAGAGGTACAGTCAAACTTAAAAAAGTTCGCCTTACGAAGACTTTGCTGCCACTACAAGTGGCACGACCTTGGTTTTACTAAGGCTGTATGTGGGTCGCCTCCTCCTTTGTGAAATGAATGCCATTGGGTCTCCAGTATATCACTTCCTACAGAAGCATGACCATAGTTGCACTAGCAGATGGTGGTTAATTTGTCAGCTGCCGTAAGCACATTTCACTTGGGTCCATCAGGAGGTCCCGTTGTGATTTCGGGCATTCGTTGCCCAAACATTAATAAATATATTTACCCTCGACACTGATTCACTGACTCTGTCACGCAGTACGTAGGAATTTAAATAGGCATTCTATAATTTTCTATAAATAATAATAATAAAAAAAATAATATTTTTTTTTGTACAGAAATTGTGTTTTCCCCAAATTTTTTTTTATGAGTTTTTTTTTACAAATTTTTTTTTTTTTACAAAATTTTTTTTTCAACAGATATTTTTTTTTTTCCACAAAATTTTTTTTTCAGCAAAAAATTTTTTTTTTCCACAAAAATTTTTTTTTAAAAAAAAAAATTTTTTTTTCAACAAAATTTTTTTTTTTAACAAAATTTTTTTCTCCATATTTCAACGGTCGCCATAGGCGCATTACAACTTACTAGTTAATTCTAGATTTCCTGGTGCCGGTCGCCTTGCTTTAGCCAAACTTTTGGCGCAACGGATTCTGCCCATCCACTCTGAGAAGTGTGATTTTGTGTACTAGAATTTGTAGACCAGACATTTGCCGCCCGAAACTTTGCCCAAGCTGTCATATATATGTTTTGAATTTTGTTGAAATTTAAGATGACCACTTATCATTTGAAAAACAGTCTCATTTATGATATTTTGCACCAATTATAGTGCTACAGAAAAAAAACATCCTTAACATTTTGTTTTTCTGTCAAATTACTATAATCTGCATAATCGCATTTATTTTTTTCTGTGCCCATCACCTCCCTCCCCCACCATATATACGCATAACAGTTTTAAATCCACCAACAACAACAGTAAAAAAAAATGCCATTTCATTTTATGGACATCCCGCAGCAATTTGTTTAAGCATCTTTTAATCCGACTAACTGACAGTAGTGTTTCACGGTTTCTCATAATTTTGTGAAAAATTATCCGCGTATCGCCACTGGTACAATACCGAGAACTGCTTGTATTCGCATTTATTTACTATTCTGTTTTGTGCTGATAAAGAAAACGAACAGACTGAGAGAGAGAACAAAAAATATGCTGTTGAAGGATTTTCTTTTCACGTTTTGTGATATCTTCGTGGATTCGCTTACGCTTTAATGGTGGATAGTTATGTTCATTAGTGTTATAAGTGTTTAAACGAAATGAGTTTATTAAAGAGATTAAAAATTGCCAATTCGAAATAAGTATTAATCACAGACAGATTGAAATGAAATATCGTAAGAAATTCAATTCGTATTGTTATTGGTGGTAAAGCTGCATATCGAGGACCACTTGGGAAACCGAACGATTTTCAAGGTCAATATGTAGATTAATTTTTGTCGACGATGACAAAACCACAGCAAATCCGGGAGTAAGAGTAATCTCAAAGCAGTGAAAAAAAACTCCTCTAGAAAAACATTATCCACTCGGTGCGAGATTAAAGTTGCCCTTTTATCAAGCCACTAGGAGCCACCTTCAATAGTTGGTCCCGTCCCGTGAGTACACATCCCAAATAACAAGTCCTGAAAAGTTTCCCGTATGTTCCTTTGTTGAATGTTAGGGGGGATATGTATCATCTCTATCTAACTCGGAATAATATTGGTTTTAGTCAAACTAACACTTAGCTGAGGTAGATCTTTAAGGGACACTCATATTCATCTGAAGAAACTGCTTTGCATGTCTTTACTCCAAAAACTAAACCATTAAAGATGGACAAGTCCATGATGTCCAATATCATATGGTGTGCCTTAACCCATAAATATAAGCTTTTTAATTAAATTGGATGCGGTTAAGAATGTTTGCGGTCTGCAGATTCTCAGTACGGGAAATGCGTTAAGACAGATGGAGGCTATGGCTACATGGAATTGTGTGTGTGTGTGTGCGTCTGTATAGTAACTGTTGTTGGGTTATCCCAGACAAAGAATTGTCAAGGCCTTGCAATAAATGATGTTCTGGAGGGGGCCTAAAAAATAGACATTCACACTAGAATGTGTACTCCATACAATTTGAGGATAGAAGGTTGTCTTTCATTTTATAAAAATATACTGTACATGTTTTAACTATTTTTTTTTATTCCAGTTCTACTTCAGTTCTACTGGTCCGACTGGAAACCGCCGCTTTATTCCATTTATTACCATTTGTTATTTGCAGAATGAGACCGATTGTGTGGGACTGCTTTGAAGGCGCAACAGATCCTCTGCTCCGCCACTGAACAGCAGCACTTGCCTTCTTTGTTTATATCAATTTGTCGTCTTAATTAATTAAGTGATTTATATTTCTGGTGTACACATTTGTTGCTGACACTTTCTCAAGTGTGGTTTTCAATAACGATTTTTGCTTTGAATCTGAATGAATATTGGAACGCGTCATGATATGCTTCTTAAGTTGTTGGTAAAATATGAATCCTGTGAAGGGTGGAAAGGATGTGGATTTAAATTCAAGTTAACAACAGAATGTGTTAAAAACCGTTGACAAAAAAACATATAAAAGCCACATTAAAAAAAGGTATTAAAATAAATAAATTCCTTTGTTGGTGAGAAATCGAACGTGGTTTCGCTGATAAAACGAGTAAAAAATGTAAAAGCCGCAAATGAATTACGAATCATCAAAGCTGAGAAAACTAGTGAGAAAAAAACTCTACTGTCTAAAGACAATAAAATGTATGAAGAATTTAAGTGCCCCGGCAAGCGAGTTGGTAGCGGGCTTGCCTAACAGCGTGGGGGTTGTGGGTTCGATTCCCACAAGAGGCTTTGGTCTGTCGCTGTAAAAATGTAGCCATATAGGTTACCCTTTGGAATATAAATTTAATTTGTATTGTAATAAAAATAAGTAAATAAAGAACTAAGTAATATGAAGAATTATAACACAGTATTTTATTATCAACTTCCTCTCAAAAGTCCCCTCACTAGCAAACACTACCGAAATATAAAATTATTTTACAATTTGTTATTTCAATCACTTTATTTGTAATGACTTAAACATACAATCAGCTAAACTAGTTGCTATTCGCAATTTCGATACTTAATTTTTTTTGTAGAAACTTTCTTTCGATTATTTCATTACTCATCTCTTTTAATTTGTTCTTTTTTTTTATACCATCAATAGATACTTTAAACATCAGATACGAGTAGAATGCATTCGATTTCATATCCCCCCAAAGTGCTGATGTTTAATCGATATCACCCCTTGAGAATAATGCCTCCACCTCTTGTTTAGCACACACATGGGAAAGTGCAAAGTTTTCCATTGCGGTATGTTTTCGTATCGGTAACCTGCTGAAGAGAAAAAAAAAAAACGTAAAACTTGTGCAGAGAATGTAGGAACAACTTTTGATATTCTTTAAATGGATTATTTGATTTCGTTTTTTCCCCTCTGCTTTACTTTACTTTTCTTTTTCTCTCTCTCCACATTTTCCTTCCTCTGCTTCATGTTGTTTTGGAGTTTAAAAAGTTTTTCACTCCTTTTTTGTTATATTCCGGCGCAAACCAAACAGTAATGCTTCAATGGAAGTTAACCAAGTGTTTAGCTTTTTAAATAATAAGAAGGAAACGAGATTTTGTCCAGAGGACATATTAGCACTGTGGAGGCTGTAGGTGAAGTTCCAAATAACCATTAAACCATACAGTGGACAAATAAGTTAACGACTTAGATTTATTCGTACACACAGGTTCCAAATCGAAATGTATTGCTTTTCTCACAGAGAGTGAAAAGTTTCAGTAAAGTTTATTGACTTAAGTCACTGGACAGCCAGCAGGACAGGTGACAGCTTTTGTTGATAAACATATGGCGGTGACAGTGTAAAGGAGAAAATACTAAATAGCTGCTAAGAGTGGTTGGTAGACAAAAAAAAACGATCCTCTTCGAATGGAGTAATAATTTTTAAAATGATGTATATTTTTAATTAGTGATTCGTACAGTAGCAACTTTCAATAAAAGAAAGGTATTCTCTAATTTGGAATTCGGATGGGGAAAATGTACACTAATGTAAGAGTATCCTTTATTTTATAATTCATTACCTTTGTAATGTATTTGATCTTGGAACCGTGTTTATTAACTGTAATTGTATCCTATGCGGCCATCACACGCTACAACTCGTTGTTCAATTTGATCAAGTTGTAGGTTGATCGTCGGTTGCAGGAAAATCGATTTGTCATTGATAAAGTAAACACATTTTTATACCCGTGTTTTGAAAAATATTATAAAATAAAAGAATGTGGGTATAAAGTGATTGATTTAATTGGGTAATATAAAAATAGAAAAACCACTTAATTGAAAAAATCATATAGAATAATAACATATGCATTGAGATTGGATAAGAAATTGGTTGAAAAGTTGTAGCGTTTGAGGAGAACGATCAACTTGGTTCTTCAACTTGGTTGTTCAACATGGTTGTTTGTATAAACGAGTCGTATAATGAAATGTATATTTAAATTCCCAATCTTTTTTTTTGAAATTTTTCTTGTTCATAAAAAACATTATATATAAAACAATAAATATAAACAAATATTTACGGGTATATTTTTTGTTTACTTTCCAGAAATATTATTTTTATCATCGCCATATACTTTTTGAAGAAGATTGATGTTCAAGTTTCCCGGTGGCGTCTTTACATAAAATCTTCCTGGTGTAGGAATAACACTACCCCACAAGCCACATTCTCATTGATACCCACTCTTAGAGTGAAACTGGTACGAAATGTATTTACAATGGCTTGAATAGCCAACTCGGTAAGTCGATTACGCAAACCCTAAAATAGACGTAAATTGCCAAAGATATTTTTCACGGAGCACAAAATTTACGATCATAGGTAACTGTGTTTGAATACAGGTTACTTTTCTAAGGGGTGTTGGCATTACCGTCAAATGTGAGGAAATGAAAGCCAAGATAAATTGTGTCTATGGGGAGTTTTCAGCATCTATGAGAACAGTAGTGGTTCAACGACGTAGTTACCTACAAACGCTTACCTGCGAAACAAGCTGTCAAATTATATTTATTTATATTTCAATATACATTATTATATATATATTTTATTATATTTTATTTTTCAATATACATCATATCGAAAATCTTTTCCATTTGTAACAGCTTCAAATTTTAATTATTTTTGAGATTGTATTCTTCCAAGTTTAACAAAAATAATAAGTTCTATGAAAAATTATTCCGTAAATTCCTGAAATGCTTAAAAATTAATGATTTTGTCATAGGAAACGTTGTTGTCCTTCCATAATTCCACTGTATAAACTGACCTTGATCATTTGTCCCCGTTCTCCTCCTCACTGTCTAGAACATTCTGCCACTCAACCACTCGGAGGAAAGAATGTTTAATTTTTTTTTTATTATAATACAATACTTGTACATTCAGATGTCCTTGAATTGTGTACCCCACAAGCCACATTCTCATTGATACCCACTCTTAGAGTGAAACTGGTACGAAATGTATTTACAATGGCTTGAATAGCCAACTCGGTAAGTCGATTACGCAAACCCTAAAATAGACGTAAATTGCCAAAGATATTTTTCACGGAGCACAAAATTTACGATCATAGGTAACTGTGTTTGAATACAGGTTACTTTTCTAAGGGGTGTTGGCATTACCGTCAAATGTGAGGAAATGAAAGCCAAGATAAATTGTGTCTATGGGGAGTTTTCAGCATCTATGAGAACAGTAGTGGTTCAACGACGTAGTTACCTACAAACGCTTACCTGCGAAACAAGCTGTCAAATTATATTTATTTATATTTCAATATACATTATTATATATATATTTTATTATATTTTATTTTTCAATATACATCATATCGAAAATCTTTTCCATTTGTAACAGCTTCAAATTTTAATTATTTTTGAGATTGTATTCTTCCAAGTTTAACAAAAATAATAAGTTCTATGAAAAATTATTCCGTAAATTCCTGAAATGCTTAAAAATTAATGATTTTGTCATAGGAAACGTTGTTGTCCTTCCATAATTCCACTGTATAAACTGACCTTGATCATTTGTCCCCGTTCTCCTCCTCACTGTCTAGAACATTCTGCCACTCAACCACTCGGAGGAAAGAATGTTTAATTTTTTTTTTATTATAATACAATACTTGTACATTCAGATGTCCTTGAATTGTGTATGGGTGTGCGGGGTAACGAAAGCGATTGTGAGTATGTTTGTATGAGTTCGAATGGTGTTTTAAATAGAGTTCTGCCAGTGACAGCCACCACAGATAATGAAACAACGACATAATAATGATTTTGTTTTTATGTTTTATTCAATATTTAATTGATTTAATATGTTTTGTTTGACCAAAAATAAAGGCAACGACAATAGCAACAGCCACGAAACACCGCCATAACCTAAATTAAATAATCCTCAAAACAAGTGAGACTTAATCATTCACAATATTCTGAAATAATTAAGGCCAGTTCTACTGGAAAAGTGGACTTCCGCTAACACATTACCAAAAAATACTATATCGTTTAATTAGCATTGAAAGAATACGATTTGATTAATTCTCAGCTAAATTGTACACGAGTGCGATGATACGTTAAGAAAGGCATCAAAATGGTTTTTAAAATAATACTCGGAGCACATAAGTTGTTTAATTCTTGGACGCTTCTATTCGCTCTTGGTGGCTTAGTTAATGAGATATTTGCAAAAGTGATCACTGGATTTGCCTATTTTCGCTCTATGAGTCTTAGTTAATGAGATATTTGTAATTTTAGTTTTCCCAACAAAAATTGAATTTTGTATGGAAAAAAAGTGATCACAGGATTTGCCCCTTTTTGCTCTAGGACGCTTAGTTACTGAGATATGACTCATTTTAGTTGACCAAGAAAAAAATTAATTTTTGTATGGAAAAAAGTGATCACAGGATTTGCCCCTTTTTGCTCTAGGACGCTTAGTTACTGAGATATGACTAATTTTAGTTGACCAAGAAAAAAGTAATTTTTGTATGGAAAAAAAGTGATCACAGGATTTGCCCCTTTTTGCTCTAGGACGCTTAGTTACTGAGATATGACTAATTTTGGTTGACCAAGAAAAAAAAAAAATTTTGTATGGAAAAAAAGTGATCACAGGATTTGCCCCTTTTTGCTCTAGGACGCTTAATTACTGAGATATGACTAATTTTAGTTGACCTAGAAAGAAATCAATTTTTGTATGGAAAAAAAGTGATCACAGGATTTGCCCCTTTTTGCTCTAGGACGCTTAGTTACTGAGATATGACTAATTTTACTTTACCAAGAAAAAAATTAATTTTTGTATGGAAAAAAAGTGATCACTGGATTTGCCCCTTTTTGCTCTAGGACGCTTAATTACTGAGATATGACTAATTTTAGTTGACCAAGAAAAAAATTAATTTTTGTATGGAAAAAAAGTGATCACAGGATTTGCCCCTTTTTGCTCTAGGACGCTTAGTTACTGAGATAAGACTAATTTTAGTTGACCAAGAAAAAAATCAATTTTTGTATGGAAAAAAAGTGATCACAGGATTTGCCCCTTTTTGCTCTAGGACGCTTAGTTACTGAGATAAGACTAATTTTAGTTGACCAAGAAAAAAATTAATTTTTGTATGGAAAAAAAGTGATCACAGGATTTGCCCCTTTTTGTTCTAGAACTCTTAGTTACTGAGATATGACTAATTTTACTTTACCAAGAAAAAACGCATAGACGCATACTGAGATATGACTAATTTTAGTTGACAAAGAAAAAAAATAATTTTTGTATGAAAAAAATTAATTTTTGTATGGAAAAAAGTGATCACAGGATTTGCCCCTTTTTGCTCTAGGACGCTTAATTACTGAGATATGACTAATTTTAGTTGACCAAGAAAAAAATTAATTTTTGTATGGAAAAAAAGTGATCACAGGATTTGCCCCTTTTTGCTCTAGGACGCTTAATTACTGAGATTTGACTATTTTTAGTTGACCTAGAAAGAAATCAATTTTTGTATGGAAAAAAAGTGATCACAGGATTTGCCCCTTTTTGCTCTATGACGCTTAATTACTGAGATATGACTAATTTTAGTTGACCAAGAAAAAAATTAATTTTTGTATGGAAAAAAAGTGATCACTGGATTTGCCCCTTTTTGCTCTAGGACGCTTAATTACTGAGATATGTCTAATTTTAGTTGACCAAGAAAAAAATTAATTTTTGTATGGAAAAAAAGTGATCACAGGATTTGCCCCTTTTTGCTCTAGGACGCTTAATTACTGAGATTTGACTATTTTTAGTTGACCTAGAAAGAAATTAATTTTTGTATGGAAAAAAAGTGATCACAGGATTTGCCCCTTTTTGCTCTAGGACGCTTAATTACTGAGATATGACTAATTTTAGTTGACCAAGAAAAAAATTAATTTTTGTATGGAAAAAAAGTGATCACTGGATTTGCCCCTTTTTGCTCTAGGACGCTTAATTACTGAGATATGACTAATTTTAGTTGACCAAGAAAAAAATTAATTTTTGTATGGAAAAAAAGTGATCACAGGATTTGCCCCTTTTTGCTCTAGGACTCTTAGTTACTGAGATAAGACTAATTTTAGTTGACCAAGAAAAAAATTAATTTTTGTATGGAAAAAAAGTGATCACAGGATTTGCCCCTTTTTGCTCTAGGACGCTTAATTACTGAGATATGATTAATTTTAGTTGACCTAGAAAGAAATCAATTTTTGTATGGAAAAAAGTGGTCACAGGATTTGCCCCTTTTTGCTCTAGGACGCTTAATTACTGAGATATGACTAATTTTAGTTGACCTAGAAAGAAATCAATTTTTGTATGGAAAAAAAGTGATCACAGGATTTGCCCCTTTTTGCTCTAGGACGCTTAATTACTGAGATTTGACTATTTTTAGTTGACCTAGAAAGAAATCAATTTTTGTATGGAAAAAAGTGATCACAGGATTTGCCCCTTTTTGCTCTAGGACGCTTAGTTACTGAGATAAGACTAATTTTAGTTGACCAAGAAAAAAATCAATTTTTGTATGGAAAAAAAGTGATCACTGAATTTGCCCCTTTTTGCTCTAGGACGCTTAATTACTGAGATATGACTAATTTTAGTTGACCAAGAAAAAAATTAATTTTTGTATGGAAAAAAAGTGATCACTGAATTTGCCCCTTTTTGCTCTAGGACGCTTAGTTGCTGAGATATGACTAATTTTACTTTACCAAGAAAAAAATTAATTTTTGTATGGAAAAAAGTGATCACAGGATTTGCCCCTTTTTGCTCTAGGACGCTTAGTTACTGAGATAAGACTAATTTTAGTTGACCTAGAAAGAAATCAATTTTTGTATGGAAAAAAAGTGATCACAGGATTTGCCCCTTTTTGCTCTAGGACGCTTAATTACTGAGATATGACTAATTTTAGTTGACCAAGAAAAAAATTAATTTTTGTATGGAAAAAAAGTGATCACAGGATTTGCCCCTTTTTGCTCTAGGACGCTTAATTACTGAGATATGACTAATTTTAGTTGACCTAGAAAGAAATCAATTTTTGTATGGAAAAAAAGTGATCACAGGATTTGCCCCTTTTTGCTCTAGGACGCTTAGTTACTGAGATATGACTAATTTTACTTTACCAAGAAAAAAATTAATTTTTGTATGGAAAAAAGTGATCACAGGATTTGCCCCTTTTTGCTCTAGGACGCTTAGTTACTGAGATAAGACTAATTTTAGTTGACCAAGAAAAAAATCAATTTTTGTATGGAAAAAAAGTGATCACTGAATTTGCCCCTTTTTGCTCTAGGACGCTTAATTACTGAGATATGACTAATTTTAGTTGACCTAGAAAAAAATCAATTTTTGTATGGAAAAAAAGTGATCACTGAATTTGCCCCTTTTTGCTCTAGGACGCTTAGTTGCTGAGATATGACTAATTTTAGTTGACCAAGAAAAAAATCAATTTTTGTATGGAAAAAAAGTGATCACAGGATTTGCCCCTTTTTGCTCTAGAACGCTTAGTTACTGAGATATGACTAATTTTACTTTACCAAGAAAAAACGCATAGACGCATACTGAGATATGACTAATTTTAGTTGACAAAGAAAAAAAATAATTTTTGTATGAAAAAAATTAATTTTTGTATGGAAAAAAGTGATCACAGGATTTGCCCCTTTTTGCTCTAGGACGCTTAATTACTGAGATATGACTAATTTTAGTTGACAAAGAAAAAAATTAATTTTTGTATGGAAAAAAAGTGATCACAGGATTTGCCATTTTTTGCTCTAGGACGCTTAATTACTGAGATATGACTAATTTTAGTTGACAAAGAAAAAAATTAATTTTTGTATGAAAAAAAAGTGATCACAGGATTTGCCCCTTTTTGCTCTAGGACGCTTAATTACTGAGATATGACTAATTTTAGTTGACCAAGAAAAAAATTAATTTTTGTATGGAAAAAAAGTGATCACAGGATTTGCCCCTTTTTGCTCTAGGACGCTTAGTTACTGAGATAAGACTAATTTTAGTTGACCAAGAAAAAAATCAATTTTTGTATGGAAAAAAAGTGATCACAGGATTTGCCCCTTTTTGCTCTAGGACGCTTAGTTACTGAGATAAGACTAATTTTAGTTGACCAAGAAAAAAATTAATTTTTGTATGGAAAAAAAGTGATCACAGGATTTGCCCCTTTTTGCTCTAGGACGCTTAATTACTGAGATATGATTAATTTTAGTTGACCTAGAAAGAAATCAATTTTTGTATGGAAAAAAGTGGTCACAGGATTTGCCCCTTTTTGCTCTAGGACGCTTAATTACTGAGATATGACTAATTTTAGTTGACCTAGAAAGAAATCAATTTTTGTATGGAAAAAAGTGATCACAGGATTTGCCCCTTTTTGCTCTAGGACGCTTAGTTACTGAGATAAGACTAATTTTAGTTGACCAAGAAAAAAATCAATTTTTGTATGGAAAAAAAGTGATCACTGAATTTGCCCCTTTTTGCTCTAGGACGCTTAATTACTGAGATATGACTAATTTTAGTTGACCAAGAAAAAAATTAATTTTTGTATGGAAAAAAAGTGATCACTGAATTTGCCCCTTTTTGCTCTAGGACGCTTAGTTGCTGAGATATGACTAATTTTACTTTACCAAGAAAAAAAATAATTTTTGTATGGAAAAAAGTGATCACAGGATTTGCCCCTTTTTGCTCTAGGACGCTTAGTTACTGAGATAAGACTAATTTTAGTTGACCAAGAAAAAAATCAATTTTTGTATGGAAAAAAAGTGATCACAGGATTTGCCCCTTTTTGCTCTAGGACGCTTAATTACTGAGATATGACTAATTTTAGTTGACCAAGAAAAAAATTAATTTTTGTATGGAAAAAAAGTGATCACAGGATTTGCCCCTTTTTGCTCTAGGACGCTTAATTACTGAGATATGACTAATTTTAGTTGACCTAGAAAGAAATCAATTTTTGTATGGAAAAAAAGTGATCACAGGATTTGCCCCTTTTTGCTCTAGGACGCTTAGTTACTGAGATATGACTAATTTTACTTTACCAAGAAAAAAATTAATTTTTGTATGGAAAAAAGTGATCACAGGATTTGCCCCTTTTTGCTCTAGGACGCTTAGTTACTGAGATAAGACTAATTTTAGTTGACCAAGAACAAAAATCAATTTTTGTATGGAAAAAAAGTGATCACTGAATTTGCCCCTTTTTGCTCTAGGACGCTTAGTTGCTGAGATATGACTAATTTTAGTTGACCAAGAAAAAAATCAATTTTTGTATGGAAAAAAAGTGATCACAGGATTTGCCCCTTTTTGCTCTAGAACGCTTAGTTACTGAGATATGACTAATTTTACTTTACCAAGAAAAAACGCATAGACGCATACTGAGATATGACTAATTTTAGTTGACAAAGAAAAAAAATAATTTTTGTATGAAAACAATTAATTTTTGTATGGAAAAAAGTGATCACAGGATTTGCCCCTTTTTGCTCTAGGACGCTTAATTACTGAGATATGACTAATTTTAGTTGACAAAGAAAAAAATTAATTTTTGTATGGAAAAAAAGTGATCACAGGATTTGCCATTTTTTGCTCTAGGACGCTTAATTACTGAGATATGACTAATTTTAGTTGACAAAGAAAAAAATTAATTTTTGTATGAAAAAAAAGTGATCACAGGATTTGCCCCTTTTTGCTCTAGGACGCTTAATTACTGAGATATGACTAATTTTAGTTGACCAAGAAAAAAATTAATTTTTGTATGGAAAAAAAGTGATCACAGGATTTGCCCCTTTTTGCTCTAGGACGCTTAGTTACTGAGATAAGACTAATTTTAGTTGACCAAGAAAAAAATCAATTTTTGTATGGAAAAAAAGTGATCACAGGATTTGCCCCTTTTTGCTCTAGGACGCTTAGTTGCTGAGATATGACTAATTTAGACCAAGAAAAAAATCAATTTTTGTATGGAAAAAAAGTGATCACTGAATTTGCCCCTTTTTGCTCTAGGACGCTTAATTACTGAGATATGACTAATTTTAGTTGACCTAGATAAAAATTAATTTTTGTATGGAAAAAAGTGATCACAGTATTTGCCCCTTTTTGCTCTAGGACGCTTAATTACTGAGATATGACTAATTTTAGTTGACCAAGAAAAAAATCAATTTTTGTATGGAAAAAAAGTGATCGCTGAATTTGCCCCTTTTTGCTCTAGGACGCTTAATTACTGAGATATGACTAATTTTAGTTGACCTAGAAAAAAATCAATTTTTGTATGGAAAAAAAGTGATCACTGGATTTGCCCCTTTTTGCTCTAGGACGCTTAATTACTGAGATATGACTAATTTTAGTTGACCAAGAAAAAAATTAATTTTTGTATGGAAAAAAAGTGATCACAGGATTTGCCCCTTTTTGCTCTAGGACGCTTAGTTGCTGAGATATGACTAATTTTAGTTGACCAAGAAAAAAATCAATTTTTGTATGGAAAAAAAGTGATCACAGGATTTGCCCCTTTTTGCTCTAGAACGCTTAGTTACTGAGATATGACTAATTTTACTTTACCAAGAAAAAACGCATAGACGCATACTGAGATATGACTAATTTTAGTTGACAAAGAAAAAAAATAATTTTTGTATGAAAAAAATTAATTTTTGTATGGAAAAAAGTGATCACAGGATTTGCCCCTTTTTGCTCTAGGACGCTTAATTACTGAGATATGACTAATTTTAGTTGACCAAGAAAAAAATTAATTTTTGTATGGAAAAAAAGTGATCACAGGATTTGCCCCTTTTTGCTCTAGGACGCTTAATTACTGAGATATGACTAATTTTAGTTGACCAAGAAAAAAATTAATTTTTGTATGGAAAAAAAGTGATCACAGGATTTGCCATTTTTTGCTCTAGGACGCTTAATTACTGAGATATGACTAATTTTAGTTGACAAAGAAAAAAATTAATTTTTGTATGAAAAAAAAGTGATCACAGGATTTGCCCCTTTTTGCTCTAGGACGCTTAATTACTGAGATATGACTAATTTTAGTTGACCAAGAAAAAAATTAATTTTTGTATGGAAAAAAAGTGATCACTGGATTTGCCCCTTTTTGCTCTAGGACGCTTAATTACTGAGATATGACTAATTTTAGTTGACCAAGAAAAAAATTAATTTTTGTATGGAAAAAAAGTGATCACAGGATTTGCCCCTTTTTGCTCTAGGACGCTTAGTTACTGAGATAAGACTAATTTTAGTTGACCAAGAAAAAAATCAATTTTTGTATGGAAAAAAAGTGATCACAGGATTTGCCCCTTTTTGCTCTAGGACGCTTAGTTGCTGAGATATGACTAATTTAGACCAAGAAAAAAATCAATTTTTGTATGGAAAAAAAGTGATCACTGAATTTGCCCCTTTTTGCTCTAGGACGCTTAATTACTGAGATATGACTAATTTTAGTTGACCTAGATAAAAATTAATTTTTGTATGGAAAAAAGTGATCACAGTATTTGCCCCTTTTTGCTCTAGGACGCTTAATTACTGAGATATGACTAATTTTAGTTGACCAAGAAAAAAATCAATTTTTGTATGGAAAAAAAGTGATCACAGGATTTGCCCCTTTTTGCTCTAGGACGCTTAGTTGCTGAGATATGACTAATTTAGACCAAGAAAAAAATCAATTTTTGTATGGAAAAAAAGTGATCACTGAATTTGCCCCTTTTTGCTCTAGGACGCTTAATTACTGAGATATGACTAATTTTAGTTGACCTAGATAAAAATTAATTTTTGTATGGAAAAAAGTGATCACAGTATTTGCCCCTTTTTGCTCTAGGACGCTTAATTACTGAGATATGACTAATTTTAGTTGACCAAGAAAAAAATCAATTTTTGTATGGAAAAAAAGTGATCGCTGAATTTGCCCCTTTTTGCTCTAGGACGCTTAATTACTGAGATATGACTAATTTTAGTTGACCTAGAAAAAAATCAATTTTTGTATGGAAAAAAAGTGATCACTGGATTTGCCCCTTTTTGCTCTAGGACGCTTAATTACTGAGATATGACTAATTTTAGTTGACCAAGAAAAAAATTAATTTTTGTATGGAAAAAAAGTGATCACAGGATTTGCCCCTTTTTGCTCTAGGACGCTTAGTTGCTGAGATATGACTAATTTTAGTTGACCAAGAAAAAAATCAATTTTTGTATGGAAAAAAAGTGATCACAGGATTTGCCCCTTTTTGCTCTAGAACGCTTAGTTACTGAGATATGACTAATTTTACTTTACCAAGAAAAAACGCATAGACGCATACTGAGATATGACTAATTTTAGTTGACAAAGAAAAAAAATAATTTTTGTATGAAAACAATTAATTTTTGTATGGAAAAAAGTGATCACAGGATTTGCCCCTTTTTGCTCTAGGACGCTTAATTACTGAGATATGACTAATTTTAGTTGACAAAGAAAAAAATTAATTTTTGTATGGAAAAAAAGTGATCACAGGATTTGCCATTTTTTGCTCTAGGACGCTTAATTACTGAGATATGACTAATTTTAGTTGACAAAGAAAAAAATTAATTTTTGTATGAAAAAAAAGTGATCACAGGATTTGCCCCTTTTTGCTCTAGGACGCTTAATTACTGAGATATGACTAATTTTAGTTGACCAAGAAAAAAATTAATTTTTGTATGGAAAAAAAGTGATCACAGGATTTGCCCCTTTTTGCTCTAGGACGCTTAGTTACTGAGATAAGACTAATTTTAGTTGACCAAGAAAAAAATCAATTTTTGTATGGAAAAAAAGTGATCACAGGATTTGCCCCTTTTTGCTCTAGGACGCTTAGTTGCTGAGATATGACTAATTTAGACCAAGAAAAAAATCAATTTTTGTATGGAAAAAAAGTGATCACTGAATTTGCCCCTTTTTGCTCTAGGACGCTTAATTACTGAGATATGACTAATTTTAGTTGACCTAGATAAAAATTAATTTTTGTATGGAAAAAAGTGATCACAGTATTTGCCCCTTTTTGCTCTAGGACGCTTAATTACTGAGATATGACTAATTTTAGTTGACCAAGAAAAAAATCAATTTTTGTATGGAAAAAAAGTGATCGCTGAATTTGCCCCTTTTTGCTCTAGGACGCTTAATTACTGAGATATGACTAATTTTAGTTGACCTAGAAAAAAATCAATTTTTGTATGGAAAAAAAGTGATCACTGGATTTGCCCCTTTTTGCTCTAGGACGCTTAATTACTGAGATATGACTAATTTTAGTTGACCAAGAAAAAAATTAATTTTTGTATGGAAAAAAAGTGATCACAGGATTTGCCCCTTTTTGCTCTAGGACGCTTAGTTGCTGAGATATGACTAATTTTAGTTGACCAAGAAAAAAATCAATTTTTGTATGGAAAAAAAGTGATCACAGGATTTGCCCCTTTTTGCTCTAGAACGCTTAGTTACTGAGATATGACTAATTTTACTTTACCAAGAAAAAACGCATAGACGCATACTGAGATATGACTAATTTTAGTTGACAAAGAAAAAAAATAATTTTTGTATGAAAAAAATTAATTTTTGTATGGAAAAAAGTGATCACAGGATTTGCCCCTTTTTGCTCTAGGACGCTTAATTACTGAGATATGACTAATTTTAGTTGACCAAGAAAAAAATTAATTTTTGTATGGAAAAAA
Source organism: Hydrotaea cyrtoneurina (assembly GCA_958296145.1). Lineage (NCBI taxonomy): Eukaryota > Metazoa > Arthropoda > Insecta > Diptera > Muscidae > Hydrotaea > Hydrotaea cyrtoneurina. The sequence continues at coordinate 23,542,612 of OY282514.1, read as the reverse complement.
AGTGATCACAGGATTTGCCCCTTTTTGCTCTAGGACGCTTAATTACTGAGATATGACTAATTTTAGTTGACCAAGAAAAAAATTAATTTTTGTATGGAAAAAAAGTGATCACAGGATTTGCCATTTTTTGCTCTAGGACGCTTAATTACTGAGATATGACTAATTTTAGTTGACAAAGAAAAAAATTAATTTTTGTATGAAAAAAAAGTGATCACAGGATTTGCCCCTTTTTGCTCTAGGACGCTTAATTACTGAGATATGACTAATTTTAGTTGACCAAGAAAAAAATTAATTTTTGTATGGAAAAAAAGTGATCACTGGATTTGCCCCTTTTTGCTCTAGGACGCTTAATTACTGAGATATGACTAATTTTAGTTGACCAAGAAAAAAATTAATTTTTGTATGGAAAAAAAGTGATCACAGGATTTGCCCCTTTTTGCTCTAGGACGCTTAGTTACTGAGATAAGACTAATTTTAGTTGACCAAGAAAAAAATCAATTTTTGTATGGAAAAAAAGTGATCACAGGATTTGCCCCTTTTTGCTCTAGGACGCTTAGTTGCTGAGATATGACTAATTTAGACCAAGAAAAAAATCAATTTTTGTATGGAAAAAAAGTGATCACTGAATTTGCCCCTTTTTGCTCTAGGACGCTTAATTACTGAGATATGACTAATTTTAGTTGACCTAGATAAAAATTAATTTTTGTATGGAAAAAAGTGATCACAGTATTTGCCCCTTTTTGCTCTAGGACGCTTAATTACTGAGATATGACTAATTTTAGTTGACCAAGAAAAAAATCAATTTTTGTATGGAAAAAAAGTGATCGCTGAATTTGCCCCTTTTTGCTCTAGGACGCTTAATTACTGAGATATGACTAATTTTAGTTGACCTAGAAAAAAATCAATTTTTGTATGGAAAAAAAGTGATCACTGGATTTGCCCCTTTTTGCTCTAGGACGCTTAATTACTGAGATATGACTAATTTTAGTTGACCAAGAAAAAAATTAATTTTTGTATGGAAAAAAAGTGATCACAGGATTTGCCCCTTTTTGCTCTAGGACGCTTAGTTGCTGAGATATGACTAATTTTAGTTGACCAAGAAAAAAATCAATTTTTGTATGGAAAAAAAGTGATCACAGGATTTGCCCCTTTTTGCTCTAGAACGCTTAGTTACTGAGATATGACTAATTTTACTTTACCAAGAAAAAACGCATAGACGCATACTGAGATATGACTAATTTTAGTTGACAAAGAAAAAAAATAATTTTTGTATGAAAAAAATTAATTTTTGTATGGAAAAAAGTGATCACAGGATTTGCCCCTTTTTGCTCTAGGACGCTTAATTACTGAGATATGACTAATTTTAGTTGACCAAGAAAAAAATTAATTTTTGTATGGAAAACCAGTGGAAAAGTTGCAGTCGGGTAAACCGACTTATATATACCCTCACCCTCAGTAAAAAAATATAAGTCTCATATACCATAATAGCAACCTCAAAACAACCTGTATGTACCAGTATGTATGTTGCCAGACTTCCAAGTTTTTGTCCAAAACTTATACCAACTATAGCTTTTCTTAATACAAATTTTGGGCAAGATCGCGTTGGGCATATTGGTGATATTACACGATTTCTAAGATAGGCGGGATGGTTCATTTGTATGGGAGGTACCAGAAGGGGAGTTGCCAGACATCCAAGTTTTTGTCCAAAACTTTGCCTAGCTATAGCTTTACTAAATTCAAAATTTGGGCAAGATAGCGTTGGCCATACTGATAGTTTTAGACGGTTTATCAGGGGCGGGATGGTACATTTGTATGGGTGGTACCAGAAGGGGAGTTGCCAGACTTCCAAATTTTTTGTCCAAAACTTTGTCTAGCTATAGGTTTACTAAGTACAAAATTTGGGCAGGATCGCGTTGGGCATATTGATATTGATACACGATTTCTAATGTAATGTTTTAGACGGTTTATCAGGGGCGGGATGGTACATTTGTATGGGAGGTACCAGAAGGGGAGTTGCCAGACTTCCAAGTTTTTGTCCAAAACTTTGTCTAGCTATAGGTTTACTAAGTACAAAATTTGGACAGGATCGCGTTGGGCATATTGATATTGATACACGATTTCTAATGTAGGCGATATGGTACATTTGTATGGGAGGTACCAGAAGGGGAGTTGCCAGACTTCCAAGTTTTTGTCCGAAACTTTATCCAGTTGTACTTTTACCAAATACGTAATTTGGCCAAGATGGGTGTGGGCGTATTGATATTATTACACGATTACTAAAGTGGGCGAAATAGTAGATTTGTATGGGAGGTACCTGAAGGGGTGTGGCCATATAGCCCATATGCAATCCCATAAGCAGTTTTGGGAAAATATTAACCCATGCCAAATTTCAGAGCGATTGTTTAACTCTTTCGAAAGTTATCGTGCGTACCAGCAGGACAGACAGACGGACAGACGGACAGACGGACGGACAGACGGACAGACGGACATGGCTCAAACGATTTAGAAAGTCATGAATCGAATTTGGTTCAAAGACACCTGGGGTCTAATGTGGATATTTCTATGTGTTACACTTTTGAGCCGTATCAAATGATATATACCCTCCTACCCGTAGGGTGAGGGTATAAAAAGTGATCACAGGATTTGCCATTTTTTGCTCTAGGACGCTTAATTACTGAGATATGACTAATTTTAGTTGACAAAGAAAAAAATTAATTTTTGTATGAAAAAAAAGTGATCACAGGATTTGCCCCTTTTTGCTCTAGGACGCTTAATTACTGAGATATGACTAATTTTAGTTGACCAAGAAAAAAATTAATTTTTGTATGGAAAAAAAGTGATCACTGGATTTGCCCCTTTTTGCTCTAGGACGCTTAATTACTGAGATATGACTAATTTTAGTTGACCAAGAAAAAAATTAATTTTTGTATGGAAAAAAAGTGATCACAGGATTTGCCCCTTTTTGCTCTAGGACGCTTAGTTACTGAGATAAGACTAATTTTAGTTGACCAAGAAAAAAATTAATTTTTGTATGGACAAAAGTGATCACAGGATTTGCCCCTTTTTGCTCTAGGACGCTTAATTACTGAGATATGACTAATTTTAGTTGACCAAGAAAAAATTAATTTTTGTATGGAAAAAAAGTGATCACAGGATTTGCCCCTTTTTGCTCTAGGACGCTTAATTACTGAGATATGACTCATTTTAGTTGACCAAGAAAAAAATTAATTTTTGTATGGAAAAAAAGTGATCACAGGATTTGCCCCTTTTTGCTCTAGGACGCTTAATTACTGAGATATGACTAATTTTAGTTGACCTAGAAAGAAATCAATTTTTGTATGGAAAAAAGTGGTCACAGGATTTGCCCCTTTTTGCTCTAGGACGCTTAATTACTGAGATATGACTAATTTTAGTTGACCAAGAAAAAAATTAATTTTTGTATGAAAAAAAAGTGATCACAGGATTTGCCCCTTTTTGCTCTAGGACGCTTAATTACTGAGATATGACTCATTTTAGTTGACCAAGAAAAAAATTAATTTTTGTATGGAAAAAAAGTGATCACAGGATTTGCCCCTTTTTGCTCTAGGACGCTTAATTACTGAGATATGACTAATTTTAGTTGACCAAGAAAAAAATTAATTTTTGTATGGAAAAAAAGTGATCACAGGATTTGCCCCTTTTTGCTCTAGGACGCTTAGTTACTGAGATAAGACTAATTTTAGTTGACCAAGAAAAAAATTAATTTTTGTATGGAAAAAAAGTGATCACAGGATTTGCCCCTTTTTGCTCTAGGACGCTTAATTACTGAGATATGATTAATTTTAGTTGACCTAGAAAGAAATCAATTTTTGTATGGAAAAAAAGTGATCACAGGATTTGCCCCTTTTTGCTCTAGGACGCTTAATTACTGAGATATGACTAATTTTAGTTGACCTAGAAAGAAATCAATTTTTGTATGGAAAAAAAGTGATCACAGGATTTGCCCCTTTTTGCTCTAGGACGCTTAATTACTGAGATTTGACTATTTTTAGTTGACCTAGAAAGAAATCAATTTTTGTATGGAAAAAAAGTGATCACAGGATTTGCCCCTTTTTGCTCTAGGACGCTTAATTACTGAGATTTGACTATTTTTAGTTGACCTAGAAAGAAATCAATTTTTGTATGGAAAAAAGTGATCACAGGATTTGCCCCTTTTTGCTCTAGGACGCTTAGTTACTGAGATAAGACTAATTTTAGTTGACCAAGAAAAAAATTAATTTTTGTATGGAAAAAAAGTGATCACTGAATTTGCCCCTTTTTGCTCTAGGACGCTTAATTACTGAGATATGACTAATTTTAGTTGACCAAGAAAAAAATTAATTTTTGTATGGAAAAAAAGTGATCACTGAATTTGCCCCTTTTTGCTCTAGGACGCTTAGTTGCTGAGATATGACTAATTTTACTTTACCAAGAAAAAAATTAATTTTTGTATGGAAAAAAGTGATCACAGGATTTGCCCCTTTTTGCTCTAGGACGCTTAGTTACTGAGATAAGACTAATTTTAGTTGACCAAGAAAAAAATCAATTTTTGTATGGAAAAAAAGTGATCACAGGATTTGCCCCTTTTTGCTCTAGGACGCTTAGTTGCTGAGATATGACTAATTTTAGTTGACCTAGAAAAAAATCAATTTTTGTATGGTAAAAAAGTGATCACTGGATTTGCCCCTTTTTGCTCTAGGACGCTTAATTACTGAGATATGACTAATTTTAGTTGACCTAGAAAGAAATCAATTTTTGTATGGAAAAAAGTGATCACAGGATTTGCCCCTTTTTGCTCTAGGACGCTTAGTTACTGAGATAAGACTAATTTTAGTTGACCAAGAAAAAAATCAATTTTTGTATGGAAAAAAGTGATCACAGGATTTGCCCCTTTTTGCTCTAGGACGCTTAATTACTGAGATATGACTAATTTTAGTTGACCTAGATAAAAATTAATTTTTGTATGGAAAAAAAGTGATCACAGGATTTGCCCCTTTTTGCTCTAGGACGCTTAGTTACTGAGATATGACTAATTTTAGTTGACCAAAAAAAAAATTAATTTTTGTATGGAAAAGTGATCACAGGATTTGCCCCTTTTTGCTCTAGGACGCTTAGTTACTGAGATATGACTAATTTTAGTTGACCAAGAAAAAAATTAATTTTTGTATGGAAAAGTGATCACAGGATTTGCATCTTTTTGCTCTAGGACGCTTAATTACTGAGATATGACTAATTTTAGTTGACCAAGAAAAAAATTAATTTTTGTATGGAAAAAAAGTGATCACAGGATTTGCCCCTTTTTGCTCTAGGACGCTTAATTACTGAGATATGACTAATTTTAGTTGACAAAGAAAATATTAATTTTTGTATGAAAAAAAAGTGATCACAGGATTTGCCCCTTTTTGCTCTAGGACGCTTAATTACTGAGATATGACTAATTTTAGTTGACCAAGAAAAAAATCAATTTTTGTATGGAAAAAAAGTGATCACACCAATCACCAAAAAGTGATTTGACCCTTTTTGCTCTAGGACGCTTAGTTACTAAGATATGACTAATTTTAGTTGACCAAGAAAAAAATCAATTTTTGTATGGAAAAAAAGTGATCACAGGATTTGCCCCTTTTTGCTCTAGGACGCTTAGTTACTGAGATATTACTAATTTTAGTTTACCAAGAAAAAAATTAATTTTTGTATGGAAAAAAAGTGATCACTGGATTTGCCCCTTTTTGCTCTAGGACGCTTAATTACTGAGATATGACCAATTTTAGTTGACCAAGAAAAAAATTAATTTTTGTATGGAAAAAAAGTGATCACAGGATTTGCCCCTTTTTGCTCTAGGACGCTTAGTTACTGAGATATGACTAATTTTACCTGACCAAGAAAAAAATTAATTTTTGTATGAAAAAAAAAGTGATCACAGGATTTGCCCCTTTTTGCTCTAGGACGCTTAATTACTGAGATATGACCAATTTTAGTTGACCAAGAAAAAAATTAATTTTTGTATGAAAAAAAAGTGATCACAGGATTTGCCCCTTTTTGCTCTAGGACGCTTAATTACTGATATATGACTAATTTTAGTTGACCAAGAAAAAAATTAATTTTTGTATGGAAAAAAAGTGATCAAAAAAAAAGTGATTTTTGCTCTAGGACGCTTAATTACTGAGATATGACTAATTTTAGTTGACCAAGAAAAAAATTAATTTTTGTATGGAAAAAAAGTGATCACAGGATTTGCCCCTTTTTGCTCTAGGACGCTTAATTACTGAGATATGACTAATTTTAGTTGGCCAAGAAAAAAATCAATTTTTGTATGGAAAAAAGTGATCACAGGATTTGCCCCTTTTTGCTCTAGGACGCTTAATTACTGAGATATGACTAATTTTAGTTGACAAAGAAAATAATTAATTTTTGTATGAAAAAAAAGTGATCACAGGATTTGCCCCTTTTTGCTCTAGGACGCTTAATTACTGAGATATGACTAATTTTAGTTGACCAAGAAAAAAATCAATTTTTGTATGGAAAAAAAGTGATCACAGGATTTGCCCCTTTTTGCTCTAGGACGCTTAGTTGCTGAGATATGACTAATTTTAGTTGACCAAGAAAAAAATCAATTTTTGTATGGAAAAGAAGTGATCACAGGATTTGCCCCTTTTTGCTCTAGGATGCTTAATTACTGAGATATGACCAATTTTAGTTGACCAAGAAAAAAATTAATTTTTGTATGGAAAAAAAGTGATCACAGGATTTGCCCCTTTTTGCTCTAGGACGCTTAATTACTGATATATGACCAATTTTAGTCGACCAAGAAAAAAATTAATTTTTGTATGAAAAAAAAGTGATCACTGGATTTGCCCCTTTTTGCTCTAGGACGCTTAATTACTGAGATATGACTAATTTTATTTGACCAAGAAAAAAATTAATTTTTGTATGGAAAAAAAGTGATCACAGGATTTGCCCCTTTTTGCTCTAGGACGCTTAATTACTGAGATATTACTAATTTTAGTAGACCAAGAAAAAAATTAATTTTTGTATGGAAAAAAAGTGATCACTGGATTTGCCCCTTTTTGCTCTAGGACGCTTAATTACTGAGATATGACTAATTTTAGTTGACCAAGAAAAAAATCAATTTTTGTATGGAAAAAAAGTGATCACAGGATTTGACCCTTTTTGCTCTAGGACGCTTAGTTACTGAGATATGACTAATTTTAGTTGACCAAGAAAAAAGTTAATTTTTGTATGGAAAAAAAGTGATCACAGGATTTGCCCCTTTTTGCTCTAGGACGCTTAGTTACTGAGATATGACTAATTTTAGTTGACCAAGAAAAAAATTAATTTTTGTATGGAAAAAAAGTGATCACTGGATTTGCCTCTTTTTGCTCTAGGACGCTTAATTACTGAGATATGACTAATTTTAGTTGACCAAGAAAAAAATTAATTTTTGTATGGAAAAAAAGTGATCACAGGATTTGCCCCTTTTTGCTCTAGGACGCTTAATTACTGAGATATGACTAATTTTAGTTGGCCAAGAAAAAAATCAATTTTTGTATGGAAAAAAGTGATCACAGGATTTGCCCCTTTTTGCTCTAGGACGCTTAGTTGCTGAGATATGACTAATTTTAGTTGACCAAGAAAAAAATCAATTTTTGTATGGAAAAAAAGTGATCACAGGATTTGCATCTTTTTGCTATAGGACGCTTAATTACTGAGATATGACTAATTTTAGTTGACCAAGAAAAAAATTAATTTTTGTATGGAAAAAAAGTGATCACAGGATTTGCCCCTTTTTGCTCTAGGACGCTTAATTACTGAGATATGACTAATTTTAGTTGACAAAGAAAATATTAATTTTTGTATGAAAAAAAAGTGATCACAGGATTTGCCCCTTTTTGCTCTAGGACGCTTAATTACTGAGATATGACTAATTTTAGTTGACCAAGAAAAAAATCAATTTTTGTATGGAAAAAAAGTGATCACACCAATCACCAAAAAGTGATTTGACCCTTTTTGCTCTAGGACGCTTAGTTACTAAGATATGACTAATTTTAGTTGACCAAGAAAAAAATCAATTTTTGTATGGAAAAAAAGTGATCACAGGATTTGCCCCTTTTTGCTCTAGGACGCTTAGTTACTGAGATATTACTAATTTTAGTTTACCAAGAAAAAAATTAATTTTTGTATGGAAAAAAAGTGATCACTGGATTTGCCCCTTTTTGCTCTAGGACGCTTAATTACTGAGATATGACCAATTTTAGTTGACCAAGAAAAAAATTAATTTTTGTATGGAAAAAAAGTGATCACAGGATTTGCCCCTTTTTGCTCTAGGACGCTTAGTTACTGAGATATGACTAATTTTACCTGACCAAGAAAAAAATTAATTTTTGTATGAAAAAAAAAGTGATCACAGGATTTGCCCCTTTTTGCTCTAGGACGCTTAATTACTGAGATATGACCAATTTTAGTTGACCAAGAAAAAAATTAATTTTTGTATGAAAAAAAAGTGATCACAGGATTTGCCCCTTTTTGCTCTAGGACGCTTAATTACTGATATATGACTAATTTTAGTTGACCAAGAAAAAAATTAATTTTTGTATGGAAAAAAAGTGATCACAGGATTTGCCCCTTTTTGCTCTAGGACGCTTAATTACTGAGATATGACTAATTTTAGTTGGCCAAGAAAAAAATCAATTTTTGTATGGAAAAAAGTGATCACAGGATTTGCCCCTTTTTGCTCTAGGACGCTTAATTACTGAGATATGACTAATTTTAGTTGACAAAGAAAATAATTAATTTTTGTATGAAAAAAAAGTGATCACAGGATTTGCCCCTTTTTGCTCTAGGACGCTTAATTACTGAGATATGACTAATTTTAGTTGACCAAGAAAAAAATCAATTTTTGTATGGAAAAAAAGTGATCACAGGATTTGCCCCTTTTTGCTCTAGGACGCTTAGTTGCTGAGATATGACTAATTTTAGTTGACCAAGAAAAAAATCAATTTTTGTATGGAAAAGAAGTGATCACAGGATTTGCCCCTTTTTGCTCTAGGATGCTTAATTACTGAGATATGACCAATTTTAGTTGACCAAGAAAAAAATTAATTTTTGTATGGAAAAAAAGTGATCACAGGATTTGCCCCTTTTTGCTCTAGGACGCTTAATTACTGATATATGACCAATTTTAGTCGACCAAGAAAAAAATTAATTTTTGTATGAAAAAAAAGTGATCACTGGATTTGCCCCTTTTTGCTCTAGGACGCTTAATTACTGAGATATGACTAATTTTATTTGACCAAGAAAAAAATTAATTTTTGTATGGAAAAAAAGTGATCACAGGATTTGCCCCTTTTTGCTCTAGGACGCTTAATTACTGAGATATTACTAATTTTAGTAGACCAAGAAAAAAATTAATTTTTGTATGGAAAAAAAGTGATCACTGGATTTGCCCCTTTTTGCTCTAGGACGCTTAATTACTGAGATATGACTAATTTTAGTTGACCAAGAAAAAAATCAATTTTTGTATGGAAAAAAAGTGATCACAGGATTTGACCCTTTTTGCTCTAGGACGCTTAGTTACTGAGATATGACTAATTTTAGTTGACCAAGAAAAAAGTTAATTTTTGTATGGAAAAAAAGTGATCACAGGATTTGCCCCTTTTTGCTCTAGGACGCTTAGTTACTGAGATATGACTAATTTTAGTTGACCAAGAAAAAAATTAATTTTTGTATGGAAAAAAAGTGATCACTGGATTTGCCTCTTTTTGCTCTAGGACGCTTAATTACTGAGATATGACTAATTTTAGTTGACCAAGAAAAAAATTAATTTTTGTATGGAAAAAAAGTGATCACAGGATTTGCCCCTTTTTGCTCTAGGACGCTTAATTACTGAGATATGACTAATTTTAGTTGACAAAGAAAATAATTAATTTTTGTATGAAAAAAAAGTGATCACAGGATTTGCCCCTTTTTGCTCTAGGACGCTTAATTACTGAGATATGACTAATTTTAGTTGACCAAGAAAAAAATTAATTTTTGTATGGAAAAAAAGTGATCACAGGATTTGCCCCTTTTTGCTCTAGGACGCTTAATTACTGAGATATGACTAATTTTAGTTGACAAAGAAAATATTAATTTTTGTATGAAAAAAAAGTGATCACAGGATTTGCCCCTTTTTGCTCTAGGACGCTTAATTACTGAGATATGACTAATTTTAGTTGACCAAGAAAAAAATCAATTTTTGTATGGAAAAAAAGTGATCACACCAATCACCAAAAAGTGATTTGACCCTTTTTGCTCTAGGACGCTTAGTTACTAAGATATGACTAATTTTAGTTGACCAAGAAAAAAATCAATTTTTGTATGGAAAAAAAGTGATCACAGGATTTGCCCCTTTTTGCTCTAGGACGCTTAGTTACTGAGATATTACTAATTTTAGTTTACCAAGAAAAAAATTAATTTTTGTATGGAAAAAAAGTGATCACTGGATTTGCCCCTTTTTGCTCTAGGACGCTTAATTACTGAGATATGACCAATTTTAGTTGACCAAGAAAAAAATTAATTTTTGTATGGAAAAAAAGTGATCACAGGATTTGCCCCTTTTTGCTCTAGGACGCTTAGTTACTGAGATATGACTAATTTTACCTGACCAAGAAAAAAATTAATTTTTGTATGAAAAAAAAAGTGATCACAGGATTTGCCCCTTTTTGCTCTAGGACGCTTAATTACTGAGATATGACCAATTTTAGTTGACCAAGAAAAAAATTAATTTTTGTATGAAAAAAAAGTGATCACAGGATTTGCCCCTTTTTGCTCTAGGACGCTTAATTACTGATATATGACTAATTTTAGTTGACCAAGAAAAAAATTAATTTTTGTATGGAAAAAAAGTGATCACAGGATTTGCCCCTTTTTGCTCTAGGACGCTTAATTACTGAGATATGACTAATTTTAGTTGGCCAAGAAAAAAATCAATTTTTGTATGGAAAAAAGTGATCACAGGATTTGCCCCTTTTTGCTCTAGGACGCTTAATTACTGAGATATGACTAATTTTAGTTGACAAAGAAAATAATTAATTTTTGTATGAAAAAAAAGTGATCACAGGATTTGCCCCTTTTTGCTCTAGGACGCTTAATTACTGAGATATGACTAATTTTAGTTGACCAAGAAAAAAATCAATTTTTGTATGGAAAAAAAGTGATCACAGGATTTGCCCCTTTTTGCTCTAGGACGCTTAGTTGCTGAGATATGACTAATTTTAGTTGACCAAGAAAAAAATCAATTTTTGTATGGAAAAGAAGTGATCACAGGATTTGCCCCTTTTTGCTCTAGGATGCTTAATTACTGAGATATGACCAATTTTAGTTGACCAAGAAAAAAATTAATTTTTGTATGGAAAAAAAGTGGTCACAGGATTTGCCCCTTTTTGCTCTAGGACGCTTAATTACTGATATATGACCAATTTTAGTCGACCAAGAAAAAAATTAATTTTTGTATGAAAAAAAAGTGATCACTGGATTTGCCCCTTTTTGCTCTAGGACGCTTAATTACTGAGATATGACTAATTTTATTTGACCAAGAAAAAAATTAATTTTTGTATGGAAAAAAAGTGATCACAGGATTTGCCCCTTTTTGCTCTAGGACGCTTAATTACTGAGATATTACTAATTTTAGTAGACCAAGAAAAAAATTAATTTTTGTATGGAAAAAAAGTGATCACTGGATTTGCCCCTTTTTGCTCTAGGACGCTTAATTACTGAGATATGACTAATTTTAGTTGACCAAGAAAAAAATCAATTTTTGTATGGAAAAAAAGTGATCACAGGATTTGACCCTTTTTGCTCTAGGACGCTTAGTTACTGAGATATGACTAATTTTAGTTGACCAAGAAAAAAGTTAATTTTTGTATGGAAAAAAAGTGATCACAGGATTTGCCCCTTTTTGCTCTAGGACGCTTAGTTACTGAGATATGACTAATTTTAGTTGACCAAGAAAAAAATTAATTTTTGTATGGAAAAAAAGTGATCACTGGATTTGCCTCTTTTTGCTCTAGGACGCTTAATTACTGAGATATGACTAATTTTAGTTGACCAAGAAAAAAATTAATTTTTGTATGGAAAAAAAGTGATCACAGGATTTGCCCCTTTTTGCTCTAGGACGCTTAATTACTGAGATATGACTAATTTTAGTTGACAAAGAAAATAATTAATTTTTGTATGAAAAAAAAGTGATCACAGGATTTGCCCCTTTTTGCTCTAGGACGCTTAATTACTGAGATATGACTAATTTTAGTTGACCAAGAAAAAAATTAATTTTTGTATGGAAAAAAAGTGATCACAGGATTTGCCCCTTTTTGCTCTAGGACGCTTAGTTACTGAGATATGACTAATTTTAGTTGACCAAGAAAAAAATCAATTTTTGCATGGAAAAAAAGTGATCACAGGATTTGCCCCTTTTTGCTCTAGGACGCTTAGTTGCTGAGATATGACTAATTTTAGTTGACCAAGAAAAAAATCAATTTTTGTATGGAAAAAAAGTGATCACAGGATTTGCACCTTTTTGCTCTAGGACGCTTAATTACTGAGATATGACTAATTTTAGTTGACCAAGAAAAAAATTAATTTTTGTATGGAAAAAAAGTGATCACAGGATTTGCCCCTTTTTGCTCTAGGTCGCTTAATTACTGAGATATGACTAATTTTAGTTGACCAAGAAAAAAATTAATTTTTGTATGGAAAAAAACTGATCACTGGATTTGCCCCTTTTTGCTCTAGGACGCTTAATTACTGAGATATGACTAATTTTATTTGACCAAGAAAAAAATTAATTTTTGTATGGAAAAAAAGTGATCACAGGATTTGCCCCTTTTTGCTCTAGGACGCTTAGTTACTGAGATATGACTAATTTTAGTTGACCAAGAAAAAAATTAATTTTTGTATGGAAAAGTGATCACAGGATTTGCCCCTTTTTGCTCTAGGACGCTTAGTTACTGAGATATGACTAATTTTAGTTGACCAAGAAAAAAATTAATTTTTGTATGGAAAAAAAGTGATCACAGGATTTGCATCTTTTTGCTATAGGACGCTTAATTACTGAGATATGACTAATTTTAGTTGACCAAGAAAAAAATTAATTTTTGTATGGAAAAAAAGTGATCACAGGATTTGCCCCTTTTTGCTCTAGGACGCTTAATTACTGAGATATGACTAATTTTAGTTGACAAAGAAAATAATTAATTTTTGTATGAAAAAAAAGTGATCACAGGATTTGCCCCTTTTTGCTCTAGGACGCTTAATTACTGAGATATGACTAATTTTAGTTGACCAAGAAAAAAATCAATTTTTGTATGGAAAAAAAGTGATCACACCAATCACCAAAAAGTGATTTGACCCTTTTTGCTCTAGGACGCTTCGTTACTAAGATATGACTAATTTTAGTTGACCAAGAAAAAAATCAATTTTTGTATGGAAAAAAAGTGATCACAGGATTTGCCCCTTTTTGCTCTAGGACGCTTAGTTACTGAGATATGACTAATTTTACCTGACCAAGAAAAAAATTAATTTTTGTATGAAAAAAAAGTGATCACAGGATTTGCCCCTTTTTGCTCTAGGACGCTTAATTACTGAGATATTACTAATTTTAGTTGACCAAGAAAAAAATTAATTTTTGTATGGAAAAAAAGTGATCACTGGATTTGCCCCTTTTTGCTCTAGGACGCTTAATTACTGAGATATGACCAATTTTAGTTGACCAAGAAAAAAATTAATTTTTGTATGGAAAAAAAGTGATCACAGGATTTGCCCCTTTTTGCTCTAGGACGCTTAGTTACTGAGATATGACTAATTTTACCTGACCAAGAAAAAAATTAATTTTTGTATGAAAAAAAAAGTGATCACAGGATTTGCCCCTTTTTGCTCTAGGACGCTTAATTACTGAGATATGACCAATTTTAGTTGACCAAGAAAAAAATTAATTTTTGTATGAAAAAAAAGTGATCACAGGATTTGCCCCTTTTTGCTCTAGGACGCTTAATTACTGATATATGACTAATTTTAGTTGACCAAGAAAAAAATTAATTTTTGTATGGAAAAAAAGTGATCAAAAAAAAAGTGATTTTTGCTCTAGGACGCTTAATTACTGAGATATGACTAATTTTAGTTGACCAAGAAAAAAATTAATTTTTGTATGGAAAAAAAGTGATCACAGGATTTGCCCCTTTTTGCTCTAGGACGCTTAATTACTGAGATATGACTAATTTTAGTTGGCCAAGAAAAAAATCAATTTTTGTATGGAAAAAAGTGATCACAGGATTTGCCCCTTTTTGCTCTAGGACGCTTAATTACTGAGATATGACTAATTTTAGTTGACAAAGAAAATAATTAATTTTTGTATGAAAAAAACGTGATCACAGGATTTGCCCCTTTTTGCTCTAGGACGCTTAATTACTGAGATATGACTAATTTTAGTTGACCAAGAAAAAAATCAATTTTTGTATGGAAAAAAAGTGATCACAGGATTTGCCCCTTTTTGCTCTAGGACGCTTAGTTGCTGAGATATGACTAATTTTAGTTGACCAAGAAAAAAATCAATTTTTGTATGGAAAAAAAGTGATCACAGGATTTGCACCTTTTTGCTCTAGGACGCTTAATTACTGAGATATGACTAATTTTAGTTGACCAAGAAAAAAATTAATTTTTGTATGGAAAAAAGTGATCACTGGATTTGCCCCTTTTTGCTCTAGGACGCTTAATTACTGAGATATGACTAATTTTACCTGACCAAGAAAAAAATTAATTTTTGTATGAAAAAAAAGTGATCACAGGATTTGCCCCTTTTTGCTCTAGGACGCTTAATTACTGAGATATTACTAATTTTAGTTGACAGGATTTGCCCCTTTTTGCTCTAGGACGCTTAATTACTGAGATATTACTAATTTTAGTTGACCAAGAAAAAAAATAATTTTTGTATGGAAAAAAAGTGATCACTGGATTTGCCCCTTTTTGCTCTAGGACGCTTAATTACTGAGATATGACCAATTTTAGTTGACCAAGAAAAAAATTAATTTTTGTATGGAAAAAAAGTGATCACAGGATTTGCCCCTTTTTGCTCTAGGACGCTTAGTTACTGAGATATGACTAATTTTACCTGACCAAGAAAAAAATTAATTTTTGTATGAAAAAAAAAGTGATCACAGGATTTGCCCCTTTTTGCTCTAGGACGCTTAATTACTGAGATATGACCAATTTTAGTTGACCAAGAAAAAAATTAATTTTTGTATGAAAAAAAAGTGATCACAGGATTTGCCCCTTTTTGCTCTAGGACGCTTAGTTGCTGAGATATGACTAATTTTAGTTGACCAAGAAAAAAATCAATTTTTGTATGGAAAAAAAGTGATCACAGGATTTGCCCCTTTTTGCTCTAGGACGCTTAGTTGCTGAGATATGACTAATTTTAGTTGACCAAGAAAAAAATCAATTTTTGTATGGAAAAAAAGTGATCACTGGATTTGCCCCTTTTTGCTCTAGGACGCTTAATTACTGAGATATGACCAATTTTAGTTGACCAAGAAAAAAATTAGTTTTTGTATGGAAAAAAAGTGATCACAGGATTTGCCCCTTTTTGCTCTAGGACGCTTAATTACTGAGATATGACTAATTTTAGTTGACCAAGAAAAAAATTAATTTTTGTATGGAAAAAAAGTGATCACAGGATTTGCCCCTTTTTGCTCTAGGACGCTTAATTACTGAGATATGACTAATTTTAGTTGACAAAGAAAATAATTAATTTTTGTATGAAAAAAAAGTGATCACAGGATTTGCCCCTTTTTGCTCTAGGACGCTTAATTACTGAGATATGACTAATTTTAGTTGACCAAGAAAAAAATCAATTTTTGTATGGAAAAAAAGTGATCACAGGATTTGCACCTTTTTGCTCTAGGACGCTTAATTACTGATATATGACTAATTTTAGTTGACCAAGAAAAAAATTAATTTTTGTATGGAAAAAAAGTGATCACTGGATTTGCCCCTTTTTGCTCTAGGACGCTTAATTACTGAGATATGACTAATTTTACCTGACCAAGAAAAAAATTAATTTTTGTATGAAAAAAAAGTGATCACAGGATTTGCCCCTTTTTGCTCTAGGACGCTTAATTACTGAGATATTACTAATTTTAGTAGACCAAGAAAAAAATTAATTTTTTTTTTGCTCTAGGACGCTTAATTACTGAGATATTACTAATTTTAGTTGACCAAGAAAAAAATCAATTTTTGTATGGAAAAAAAGTGATCACAGGATTTGCCCCTTTTTGCTCTAGGACGCTTAATTACTGAGATATTACTAATTTTAGTTGACCAAGAAAAAAAATAATTTTTGTATGGAAAAAAAGTGATCACTGGATTTGCCCCTTTTTGCTCTAGGACGCTTAATTACTGAGATATGACCAATTTTACCTGACCAAGAAAAAAATTAATTTTTGTATGAAAAAAAAGTGATCACAGGATTTGCCCCTTTTTGCTCTAGGACGCTTAGTTGCTGAGATATGACTAATTTTAGTTGACCAAGAAAAAAATCAATTTTTGTATGGAAAAAAAGTGATCACAGGATTTGCCCCTTTTTGCTCTAGGACGCTTAGTTGCTGAGATATGACTAATTTTAGTTGACCAAGAAAAAAATCAATTTTTGTATGGAAAAAAAGTGATCACTGGATTTGCCCCTTTTTGCTCTAGGACGCTTAATTACTGAGATATGACCAATTTTAGTTGACCAAGAAAAAAATTAGTTTTTGTATGGAAAAAAAGTGATCACAGGATTTGCCCCTTTTTGCTCTAGGACGCTTAATTACTGAGATATGACTAATTTTAGTTGACCAAGAAAAAAATTAATTTTTGTATGGAAAAAAAGTGATCACAGGATTTGCCCCTTTTTGCTCTAGGACGCTTAATTACTGAGATATGACTAATTTTAGTTGACAAAGAAAATAATTAATTTTTGTATGAAAAAAAAGTGATCACAGGATTTGCCCCTTTTTGCTCTAGGACGCTTAATTACTGAGATATGACTAATTTTAGTTGACCAAGAAAAAAATCAATTTTTGTATGGAAAAAAAGTGATCACAGGATTTGCACCTTTTTGCTCTAGGACGCTTAATTACTGATATATGACTAATTTTAGTTGACCAAGAAAAAAATTAATTTTTGTATGGAAAAAAAGTGATCACTGGATTTGCCCCTTTTTGCTCTAGGACGCTTAATTACTGATATATGACTAATTTTAGTTGACCAAGAAAAAAATTAATTTTTGTATGGAAAAAAAGTGATCACAGGATTTGCCCCTTTTTGCTCTAGGACGCTTAATTACTGAGATATGACTAATTTTAGTTGGCCAAGAAAAAAATCAATTTTTGTATGGAAAAAAGTGATCACAGGATTTGCCCCTTTTTGCTCTAGGACGCTTAATTACTGAGATATTACTAATTTTAGTAGACCAAGAAAAAAATTAATTTTTGTATGGAAAAAAAGTGATCACTGGATTTGCCCCTTTTTGCTCTAGGACGCTTAATTACTGAGATATGACTAATTTTAGTTGACCAAGAAAAAAATCAATTTTTGTATGGAAAAAAAGTGATCACAGGATTTGACCCTTTTTGCTCTAGGACGCTTAGTTACTGAGATATGACTAATTTTAGTTGACCAAGAAAAAAGTTAATTTTTGTATGGAAAAAAAGTGATCACAGGATTTGCCCCTTTTTGCTCTAGGACGCTTAGTTACTGAGATATGACTAATTTTAGTTGACCAAGAAAAAAATTAATTTTTGTATGGAAAAAAAGTGATCACAGGATTTGCCCCTTTTTGCTCTAGGACGCTTAATTACTGAGATATGACTAATTTTAGTTGGCCAAGAAAAAAATCAATTTTTGTATGGAAAAAAGTGATCACAGGATTTGCCCCTTTTTGCTCTAGGACGCTTAATTACTGATATATGACTAATTTTAGTTGACCAAGAAAAAAATTAATTTTTGTATGGAAAAAAAGTGATCACTGGATTTGCCCCTTTTTGCTCTAGGACGCTTAATTACTGAGATATTACTAATTTTAGTTGACAGGATTTGCCCCTTTTTGCTCTAGGACGCTTAATTACTGAGATATTACTAATTTTAGTTGACCAAGAAAAAAAATAATTTTTGTATGGAAAAAAAGTGATCACTGGATTTGCCCCTTTTTGCTCTAGGACGCTTAATTACTGAGATATGACCAATTTTAGTTGACCAAGAAAAAAATTAATTTTTGTATGGAAAAAAAGTGATCACAGGATTTGCACCTTTTTGCTCTAGGACGCTTAATTACTGAGATATGACTAATTTTAGTTGACCAAGAAAAAAATTAATTTTTGTATGGAAAAAAGTGATCACTGGATTTGCCCCTTTTTGCTCTAGGACGCTTAATTACTGAGATATGACTAATTTTACCTGACCAAGAAAAAAATTAATTTTTGTATGAAAAAAAAGTGATCACAGGATTTGCCCCTTTTTGCTCTAGGACGCTTAATTACTGAGATATTACTAATTTTAGTTGACAGGATTTGCCCCTTTTTGCTCTAGGACGCTTAATTACTGAGATATTACTAATTTTAGTTGACCAAGAAAAAAAATAATTTTTGTATGGAAAAAAAGTGATCACTGGATTTGCCCCTTTTTGCTCTAGGACGCTTAATTACTGAGATATGACCAATTTTAGTTGACCAAGAAAAAAATTAATTTTTGTATGGAAAAAAAGTGATCACAGGATTTGCACCTTTTTGCTCTAGGACGCTTAATTACTGAGATATGACTAATTTTAGTTGACCAAGAAAAAAATTAATTTTTGTATGGAAAAAAGTGATCACTGGATTTGCCCCTTTTTGCTCTAGGACGCTTAATTACTGAGATATGACTAATTTTACCTGACCAAGAAAAAAATTAATTTTTGTATGAAAAAAAAGTGATCACAGGATTTGCCCCTTTTTGCTCTAGGACGCTTAATTACTGAGATATTACTAATTTTAGTTGACAGGATTTGCCCCTTTTTGCTCTAGGACGCTTAATTACTGAGATATTACTAATTTTAGTTGACCAAGAAAAAAAATAATTTTTGTATGGAAAAAAAGTGATCACTGGATTTGCCCCTTTTTGCTCTAGGACGCTTAATTACTGAGATATGACCAATTTTAGTTGACCAAGAAAAAAATTAATTTTTGTATGGAAAAAAAGTGATCACAGGATTTGCCCCTTTTTGCTCTAGGACGCTTAGTTACTGAGATATGACTAATTTTACCTGACCAAGAAAAAAATTAATTTTTGTATGAAAAA
Source organism: Hydrotaea cyrtoneurina (assembly GCA_958296145.1). Taxonomy (NCBI): domain Eukaryota; kingdom Metazoa; phylum Arthropoda; class Insecta; order Diptera; family Muscidae; genus Hydrotaea; species Hydrotaea cyrtoneurina. The sequence continues at coordinate 23,523,256 of OY282514.1, read as the reverse complement.
AAAAGTGATCACAGGATTTGCCCCTTTTTGCTCTAGGACGCTTAATTACTGAGATATGACCAATTTTAGTTGACCAAGAAAAAAATTAATTTTTGTATGAAAAAAAAGTGATCACAGGATTTGCCCCTTTTTGCTCTAGGACGCTTAGTTGCTGAGATATGACTAATTTTAGTTGACCAAGAAAAAAATCAATTTTTGTATGGAAAAAAAGTGATCACAGGATTTGCCCCTTTTTGCTCTAGGACGCTTAGTTGCTGAGATATGACTAATTTTAGTTGACCAAGAAAAAAATCAATTTTTGTATGGAAAAAAAGTGATCACTGGATTTGCCCCTTTTTGCTCTAGGACGCTTAATTACTGAGATATGACCAATTTTAGTTGACCAAGAAAAAAATTAGTTTTTGTATGGAAAAAAAGTGATCACAGGATTTGCCCCTTTTTGCTCTAGGACGCTTAATTACTGAGATATGACTAATTTTAGTTGACCAAGAAAAAAATTAATTTTTGTATGGAAAAAAAGTGATCACAGGATTTGCCCCTTTTTGCTCTAGGACGCTTAATTACTGAGATATGACTAATTTTAGTTGACAAAGAAAATAATTAATTTTTGTATGAAAAAAAAGTGATCACAGGATTTGCCCCTTTTTGCTCTAGGACGCTTAATTACTGAGATATGACTAATTTTAGTTGACCAAGAAAAAAATCAATTTTTGTATGGAAAAAAAGTGATCACAGGATTTGCACCTTTTTGCTCTAGGACGCTTAATTACTGATATATGACTAATTTTAGTTGACCAAGAAAAAAATTAATTTTTGTATGGAAAAAAAGTGATCACTGGATTTGCCCCTTTTTGCTCTAGGACGCTTAATTACTGAGATATGACTAATTTTACCTGACCAAGAAAAAAATTAATTTTTGTATGAAAAAAAAGTGATCACAGGATTTGCCCCTTTTTGCTCTAGGACGCTTAATTACTGAGATATTACTAATTTTAGTAGACCAAGAAAAAAATTAATTTTTTTTTTGCTCTAGGACGCTTAATTACTGAGATATTACTAATTTTAGTTGACCAAGAAAAAAATCAATTTTTGTATGGAAAAAAAGTGATCACAGGATTTGCCCCTTTTTGCTCTAGGACGCTTAATTACTGAGATATTACTAATTTTAGTTGACCAAGAAAAAAAATAATTTTTGTATGGAAAAAAAGTGATCACTGGATTTGCCCCTTTTTGCTCTAGGACGCTTAATTACTGAGATATGACCAATTTTACCTGACCAAGAAAAAAATTAATTTTTGTATGAAAAAAAAGTGATCACAGGATTTGCCCCTTTTTGCTCTAGGACGCTTAGTTGCTGAGATATGACTAATTTTAGTTGACCAAGAAAAAAATCAATTTTTGTATGGAAAAAAAGTGATCACAGGATTTGCCCCTTTTTGCTCTAGGACGCTTAGTTGCTGAGATATGACTAATTTTAGTTGACCAAGAAAAAAATCAATTTTTGTATGGAAAAAAAGTGATCACTGGATTTGCCCCTTTTTGCTCTAGGACGCTTAATTACTGAGATATGACCAATTTTAGTTGACCAAGAAAAAAATTAGTTTTTGTATGGAAAAAAAGTGATCACAGGATTTGCCCCTTTTTGCTCTAGGACGCTTAATTACTGAGATATGACTAATTTTAGTTGACCAAGAAAAAAATTAATTTTTGTATGGAAAAAAAGTGATCACAGGATTTGCCCCTTTTTGCTCTAGGACGCTTAATTACTGAGATATGACTAATTTTAGTTGACAAAGAAAATAATTAATTTTTGTATGAAAAAAAAGTGATCACAGGATTTGCCCCTTTTTGCTCTAGGACGCTTAATTACTGAGATATGACTAATTTTAGTTGACCAAGAAAAAAATCAATTTTTGTATGGAAAAAAAGTGATCACAGGATTTGCACCTTTTTGCTCTAGGACGCTTAATTACTGATATATGACTAATTTTAGTTGACCAAGAAAAAAATTAATTTTTGTATGGAAAAAAAGTGATCACTGGATTTGCCCCTTTTTGCTCTAGGACGCTTAATTACTGATATATGACTAATTTTAGTTGACCAAGAAAAAAATTAATTTTTGTATGGAAAAAAAGTGATCACAGGATTTGCCCCTTTTTGCTCTAGGACGCTTAATTACTGAGATATGACTAATTTTAGTTGGCCAAGAAAAAAATCAATTTTTGTATGGAAAAAAGTGATCACAGGATTTGCCCCTTTTTGCTCTAGGACGCTTAATTACTGAGATATTACTAATTTTAGTAGACCAAGAAAAAAATTAATTTTTGTATGGAAAAAAAGTGATCACTGGATTTGCCCCTTTTTGCTCTAGGACGCTTAATTACTGAGATATGACTAATTTTAGTTGACCAAGAAAAAAATCAATTTTTGTATGGAAAAAAAGTGATCACAGGATTTGACCCTTTTTGCTCTAGGACGCTTAGTTGCTGAGATATGACTAATTTTAGTTGACCAAGAAAAAAATCAATTTTTGTATGGAAAAAAAGTGATCACAGGATTTGCCCCTTTTTGCTCTAGGACGCTTAGTTGCTGAGATATGACTAATTTTAGTTGACCAAGAAAAAAATCAATTTTTGTATGGAAAAAAGTGATCACAGGATTTGCCCCTTTTTGCTCTAGGACGCTTAATTACTGAGATATGACTAATTTTAGTTGACAAAGAAAATAATTAATTTTTGTATGAAAAAAAAGTGATCACAGGATTTGCCCCTTTTTGCTCTAGGACGCTTAATTACTGAGATATGACTAATTTTAGTTGACCAAGAAAAAAATCAATTTTTGTATGGAAAAAAAGTGATCACAGGATTTGCCCCTTTTTGCTCTAGGACGCTTAGTTGCTGAGATATGACTAATTTTAGTTGACCAAGAAAAAAATCAATTTTTGTATGGAAAAAAAGTGATCACTGGATTTGCCCCTTTTTGCTCTAGGACGCTTAATTACTGAGATATGACCAATTTTAGTTGACCAAGAAAAAAATTAGTTTTTGTATGGAAAAAAAGTGATCACAGGATTTGCCCCTTTTTGCTCTAGGACGCTTAGTTACTGAGATATTACTAATTTTAGTTTACCAAGAAAAAAATTAATTTTTGTATGGAAAAAAAGTGATCACTGGATTTGCCCCTTTTTGCTCTAGGACGCTTAATTACTGAGATATGACCAATTTTAGTTGACCAAGAAAAAAATTAATTTTTGTATGGAAAAAAAGTGATCACAGGATTTGCCCCTTTTTGCTCTAGGACGCTTAGTTACTGAGATATGACTAATTTTACCTGACCAAGAAAAAAATTAATTTTTGTATGAAAAAAAAAGTGATCACAGGATTTGCCCCTTTTTGCTCTAGGACGCTTAATTACTGAGATATGACCAATTTTAGTTGACCAAGAAAAAAATTAATTTTTGTATGAAAAAAAAGTGATCACAGGATTTGCCCCTTTTTGCTCTAGGACGCTTAATTACTGATATATGACTAATTTTAGTTGACCAAGAAAAAAATTAATTTTTGTATGGAAAAAAAGTGATCACAGGATTTGCCCCTTTTTGCTCTAGGACGCTTAATTACTGAGATATGACTAATTTTAGTTGGCCAAGAAAAAAATCAATTTTTGTATGGAAAAAAGTGATCACAGGATTTGCCCCTTTTTGCTCTAGGACGCTTAATTACTGAGATATGACTAATTTTAGTTGACAAAGAAAATAATTAATTTTTGTATGAAAAAAAAGTGATCACAGGATTTGCCCCTTTTTGCTCTAGGACGCTTAATTACTGAGATATGACTAATTTTAGTTGACCAAGAAAAAAATCAATTTTTGTATGGAAAAAAAGTGATCACAGGATTTGCCCCTTTTTGCTCTAGGACGCTTAGTTGCTGAGATATGACTAATTTTAGTTGACCAAGAAAAAAATCAATTTTTGTATGGAAAAGAAGTGATCACAGGATTTGCCCCTTTTTGCTCTAGGATGCTTAATTACTGAGATATGACCAATTTTAGTTGACCAAGAAAAAAATTAATTTTTGTATGGAAAAAAAGTGATCACAGGATTTGCCCCTTTTTGCTCTAGGACGCTTAATTACTGATATATGACCAATTTTAGTCGACCAAGAAAAAAATTAATTTTTGTATGAAAAAAAAGTGATCACTGGATTTGCCCCTTTTTGCTCTAGGACGCTTAATTACTGAGATATGACTAATTTTATTTGACCAAGAAAAAAATTAATTTTTGTATGGAAAAAAAGTGATCACAGGATTTGCCCCTTTTTGCTCTAGGACGCTTAATTACTGAGATATTACTAATTTTAGTAGACCAAGAAAAAAATTAATTTTTGTATGGAAAAAAAGTGATCACTGGATTTGCCCCTTTTTGCTCTAGGACGCTTAATTACTGAGATATGACTAATTTTAGTTGACCAAGAAAAAAATCAATTTTTGTATGGAAAAAAAGTGATCACAGGATTTGACCCTTTTTGCTCTAGGACGCTTAGTTACTGAGATATGACTAATTTTAGTTGACCAAGAAAAAAGTTAATTTTTGTATGGAAAAAAAGTGATCACAGGATTTGCCCCTTTTTGCTCTAGGACGCTTAGTTACTGAGATATGACTAATTTTAGTTGACCAAGAAAAAAATTAATTTTTGTATGGAAAAAAAGTGATCACTGGATTTGCCTCTTTTTGCTCTAGGACGCTTAATTACTGAGATATGACTAATTTTAGTTGACCAAGAAAAAAATTAATTTTTGTATGGAAAAAAAGTGATCACAGGATTTGCCCCTTTTTGCTCTAGGACGCTTAATTACTGAGATATGACTAATTTTAGTTGACAAAGAAAATAATTAATTTTTGTATGAAAAAAAAGTGATCACAGGATTTGCCCCTTTTTGCTCTAGGACGCTTAATTACTGAGATATGACTAATTTTAGTTGACCAAGAAAAAAATTAATTTTTGTATGGAAAAAAAGTGATCACAGGATTTGCCCCTTTTTGCTCTAGGACGCTTAGTTACTGAGATATGACTAATTTTAGTTGACCAAGAAAAAAATCAATTTTTGCATGGAAAAAAAGTGATCACAGGATTTGCCCCTTTTTGCTCTAGGACGCTTAGTTGCTGAGATATGACTAATTTTAGTTGACCAAGAAAAAAATCAATTTTTGTATGGAAAAAAAGTGATCACAGGATTTGCACCTTTTTGCTCTAGGACGCTTAATTACTGAGATATGACTAATTTTAGTTGACCAAGAAAAAAATTAATTTTTGTATGGAAAAAAAGTGATCACAGGATTTGCCCCTTTTTGCTCTAGGTCGCTTAATTACTGAGATATGACTAATTTTAGTTGACCAAGAAAAAAATTAATTTTTGTATGGAAAAAAACTGATCACTGGATTTGCCCCTTTTTGCTCTAGGACGCTTAATTACTGAGATATGACTAATTTTATTTGACCAAGAAAAAAATTAATTTTTGTATGGAAAAAAAGTGATCACAGGATTTGCCCCTTTTTGCTCTAGGACGCTTAGTTACTGAGATATGACTAATTTTAGTTGACCAAGAAAAAAATTAATTTTTGTATGGAAAAGTGATCACAGGATTTGCCCCTTTTTGCTCTAGGACGCTTAGTTACTGAGATATGACTAATTTTAGTTGACCAAGAAAAAAATTAATTTTTGTATGGAAAAAAAGTGATCACAGGATTTGCATCTTTTTGCTATAGGACGCTTAATTACTGAGATATGACTAATTTTAGTTGACCAAGAAAAAAATTAATTTTTGTATGGAAAAAAAGTGATCACAGGATTTGCCCCTTTTTGCTCTAGGACGCTTAATTACTGAGATATGACTAATTTTAGTTGACAAAGAAAATAATTAATTTTTGTATGAAAAAAAAGTGATCACAGGATTTGCCCCTTTTTGCTCTAGGACGCTTAATTACTGAGATATGACTAATTTTAGTTGACCAAGAAAAAAATCAATTTTTGTATGGAAAAAAAGTGATCACACCAATCACCAAAAAGTGATTTGACCCTTTTTGCTCTAGGACGCTTCGTTACTAAGATATGACTAATTTTAGTTGACCAAGAAAAAAATCAATTTTTGTATGGAAAAAAAGTGATCACAGGATTTGCCCCTTTTTGCTCTAGGACGCTTAGTTACTGAGATATGACTAATTTTACCTGACCAAGAAAAAAATTAATTTTTGTATGAAAAAAAAGTGATCACAGGATTTGCCCCTTTTTGCTCTAGGACGCTTAATTACTGAGATATTACTAATTTTAGTTGACCAAGAAAAAAATTAATTTTTGTATGGAAAAAAAGTGATCACTGGATTTGCCCCTTTTTGCTCTAGGACGCTTAATTACTGAGATATGACCAATTTTAGTTGACCAAGAAAAAAATTAATTTTTGTATGGAAAAAAAGTGATCACAGGATTTGCCCCTTTTTGCTCTAGGACGCTTAGTTACTGAGATATGACTAATTTTACCTGACCAAGAAAAAAATTAATTTTTGTATGAAAAAAAAAGTGATCACAGGATTTGCCCCTTTTTGCTCTAGGACGCTTAATTACTGAGATATGACCAATTTTAGTTGACCAAGAAAAAAATTAATTTTTGTATGAAAAAAAAGTGATCACAGGATTTGCCCCTTTTTGCTCTAGGACGCTTAATTACTGATATATGACTAATTTTAGTTGACCAAGAAAAAAATTAATTTTTGTATGGAAAAAAAGTGATCAAAAAAAAAGTGATTTTTGCTCTAGGACGCTTAATTACTGAGATATGACTAATTTTAGTTGACCAAGAAAAAAATTAATTTTTGTATGGAAAAAAAGTGATCACAGGATTTGCCCCTTTTTGCTCTAGGACGCTTAATTACTGAGATATGACTAATTTTAGTTGGCCAAGAAAAAAATCAATTTTTGTATGGAAAAAAGTGATCACAGGATTTGCCCCTTTTTGCTCTAGGACGCTTAATTACTGAGATATGACTAATTTTAGTTGACAAAGAAAATAATTAATTTTTGTATGAAAAAAACGTGATCACAGGATTTGCCCCTTTTTGCTCTAGGACGCTTAATTACTGAGATATGACTAATTTTAGTTGACCAAGAAAAAAATCAATTTTTGTATGGAAAAAAAGTGATCACAGGATTTGCCCCTTTTTGCTCTAGGACGCTTAGTTGCTGAGATATGACTAATTTTAGTTGACCAAGAAAAAAATCAATTTTTGTATGGAAAAAAAGTGATCACAGGATTTGCACCTTTTTGCTCTAGGACGCTTAATTACTGAGATATGACTAATTTTAGTTGACCAAGAAAAAAATTAATTTTTGTATGGAAAAAAGTGATCACTGGATTTGCCCCTTTTTGCTCTAGGACGCTTAATTACTGAGATATGACTAATTTTACCTGACCAAGAAAAAAATTAATTTTTGTATGAAAAAAAAGTGATCACAGGATTTGCCCCTTTTTGCTCTAGGACGCTTAATTACTGAGATATTACTAATTTTAGTTGACAGGATTTGCCCCTTTTTGCTCTAGGACGCTTAATTACTGAGATATTACTAATTTTAGTTGACCAAGAAAAAAAATAATTTTTGTATGGAAAAAAAGTGATCACTGGATTTGCCCCTTTTTGCTCTAGGACGCTTAATTACTGAGATATGACCAATTTTAGTTGACCAAGAAAAAAATTAATTTTTGTATGGAAAAAAAGTGATCACAGGATTTGCCCCTTTTTGCTCTAGGACGCTTAGTTACTGAGATATGACTAATTTTACCTGACCAAGAAAAAAATTAATTTTTGTATGAAAAAAAAAGTGATCACAGGATTTGCCCCTTTTTGCTCTAGGACGCTTAATTACTGAGATATGACCAATTTTAGTTGACCAAGAAAAAAATTAATTTTTGTATGAAAAAAAAGTGATCACAGGATTTGCCCCTTTTTGCTCTAGGACGCTTAGTTGCTGAGATATGACTAATTTTAGTTGACCAAGAAAAAAATCAATTTTTGTATGGAAAAAAAGTGATCACAGGATTTGCCCCTTTTTGCTCTAGGACGCTTAGTTGCTGAGATATGACTAATTTTAGTTGACCAAGAAAAAAATCAATTTTTGTATGGAAAAAAAGTGATCACTGGATTTGCCCCTTTTTGCTCTAGGACGCTTAATTACTGAGATATGACCAATTTTAGTTGACCAAGAAAAAAATTAGTTTTTGTATGGAAAAAAAGTGATCACAGGATTTGCCCCTTTTTGCTCTAGGACGCTTAATTACTGAGATATGACTAATTTTAGTTGACCAAGAAAAAAATTAATTTTTGTATGGAAAAAAAGTGATCACAGGATTTGCCCCTTTTTGCTCTAGGACGCTTAATTACTGAGATATGACTAATTTTAGTTGACAAAGAAAATAATTAATTTTTGTATGAAAAAAAAGTGATCACAGGATTTGCCCCTTTTTGCTCTAGGACGCTTAATTACTGAGATATGACTAATTTTAGTTGACCAAGAAAAAAATCAATTTTTGTATGGAAAAAAAGTGATCACAGGATTTGCACCTTTTTGCTCTAGGACGCTTAATTACTGATATATGACTAATTTTAGTTGACCAAGAAAAAAATTAATTTTTGTATGGAAAAAAAGTGATCACTGGATTTGCCCCTTTTTGCTCTAGGACGCTTAATTACTGAGATATGACTAATTTTACCTGACCAAGAAAAAAATTAATTTTTGTATGAAAAAAAAGTGATCACAGGATTTGCCCCTTTTTGCTCTAGGACGCTTAATTACTGAGATATTACTAATTTTAGTAGACCAAGAAAAAAATTAATTTTTTTTTTGCTCTAGGACGCTTAATTACTGAGATATTACTAATTTTAGTTGACCAAGAAAAAAATCAATTTTTGTATGGAAAAAAAGTGATCACAGGATTTGCCCCTTTTTGCTCTAGGACGCTTAATTACTGAGATATTACTAATTTTAGTTGACCAAGAAAAAAAATAATTTTTGTATGGAAAAAAAGTGATCACTGGATTTGCCCCTTTTTGCTCTAGGACGCTTAATTACTGAGATATGACCAATTTTACCTGACCAAGAAAAAAATTAATTTTTGTATGAAAAAAAAGTGATCACAGGATTTGCCCCTTTTTGCTCTAGGACGCTTAGTTGCTGAGATATGACTAATTTTAGTTGACCAAGAAAAAAATCAATTTTTGTATGGAAAAAAAGTGATCACAGGATTTGCCCCTTTTTGCTCTAGGACGCTTAGTTGCTGAGATATGACTAATTTTAGTTGACCAAGAAAAAAATCAATTTTTGTATGGAAAAAAAGTGATCACTGGATTTGCCCCTTTTTGCTCTAGGACGCTTAATTACTGAGATATGACCAATTTTAGTTGACCAAGAAAAAAATTAGTTTTTGTATGGAAAAAAAGTGATCACAGGATTTGCCCCTTTTTGCTCTAGGACGCTTAATTACTGAGATATGACTAATTTTAGTTGACCAAGAAAAAAATTAATTTTTGTATGGAAAAAAAGTGATCACAGGATTTGCCCCTTTTTGCTCTAGGACGCTTAATTACTGAGATATGACTAATTTTAGTTGACAAAGAAAATAATTAATTTTTGTATGAAAAAAAAGTGATCACAGGATTTGCCCCTTTTTGCTCTAGGACGCTTAATTACTGAGATATGACTAATTTTAGTTGACCAAGAAAAAAATCAATTTTTGTATGGAAAAAAAGTGATCACAGGATTTGCACCTTTTTGCTCTAGGACGCTTAATTACTGATATATGACTAATTTTAGTTGACCAAGAAAAAAATTAATTTTTGTATGGAAAAAAAGTGATCACTGGATTTGCCCCTTTTTGCTCTAGGACGCTTAATTACTGAGATATGACTAATTTTACCTGACCAAGAAAAAAATTAATTTTTGTATGAAAAAAAAGTGATCACAGGATTTGCCCCTTTTTGCTCTAGGACGCTTAATTACTGAGATATTACTAATTTTAGTTGACCAAGAAAAAAAATAATTTTTGTATGGAAAAAAAGTGATTACAGGATTTGCCCCTTTTTGCTCTAGGACGCTTAGTTACTGAGATATGACTAATTTTACCTGACCAAGAAAAAAATTAATTTTTGTATGAAAAAAAAGTGATCACAGGATTTGCCCCTTTTTGCTCTAGGACGCTTAATTACTGAGATATGACCAATTTTAGTTGACCAAGAAAAAAATTAATTTTTGTATGAAAAAAAAGTGATCACAGGATTTGCCCCTTTTTGCTCTAGGACGCTTAATTACTGATATATGACTAATTTTAGTTGACCAAGAAAAAAATTAATTTTTGTATGGAAAAAAACTGATCACTGGATTTGCCCCTTTTTGCTCTAGGACGCTTAATTACTGAGATATGACTAATTTTATTTGACCAAGAAAAAAATTATTTTTTGTATGGAAAAAAAGTGATCACAGGATTTGCCCCTTTTTGCTCTAGGACGCTTAATTACTGAGATATTACTAATTTTAGTAGACCAAGAAAAAAATTAATTTTTTTTTTGCTCTAGGACGCTTAATTACTGAGATATGACTAATTTTAGTTGACCAAGAAAAAAATCAATTTTTGTATGGAAAAAAAGTGATCACAGGATTTGACCCTTTTTGCTCTAGGACGCTTAGTTACTGAGATATGACTAATTTTAGTTGACCAAGAAAAAAGTTAATTTTTGTATGGAAAAAAGTGATCACAGGATTTGCCCCTTTTTGCTCTAGGACGCTTAGTTACTGAGATATGACTAATTTTAGTTGACCAAGAAAAAAGTTAATTTTTGTATGGAAAAAAGTGATCACAGGATTTGCCCCTTTTTGCTCTAGGACGCTTAATTACTGAGATATGACTAATTTTAGTTGACAAAGAAAATAATTAATTTTTGTATGAAAAAAAAGTGATCACAGGATTTGCCCCTTTTTGCTCTAGGACGCTTAGTTACTGAGATATGACTAATTTTAGTTGACCAAGAAAAAAGTTAATTTTTGTATGGAAAAAAGTGATCACAGGATTTGACCCTTTTTGCTCTAGGACGCTTAGTTACTGAGATATGACTAATTTTAGTTGACCAAGAAAAAAGTTAATTTTTGTATGGAAAAAAGTGATCACAGGATTTGACCCTTTTTGCTCTAGGACGCTTAGTTACTGAGATATGACTAATTTTAGTTGACCAAGAAAAAAGTTAATTTTTGTATGGAAAAAAGTGATCACAGGATTTGCCACTTTTTGCTCTAGGACGCTTAATTACTGAGATATGACTAATTTTAGTTGACAAAGAAAATAATTAATTTTTGTATGAAAAAAAAGTGATCACAGAATTTGCCCCTTTTTGCTCTAGGACGCTTAATTACTGAGATATGACTAATTTTAGTTGACCAAGAAAAAAATCAATTTTTGTATGGAAAAAAAGTGATCACAGGATTTGCACCTTTTTGCTCTAGGACGCTTAATTACTGAGATATGACTAATTTTAGTTGACCAAGAAAAAAATTAATTTTTGTATGGAAAAAAGTGATCACTGGATTTGCCCCTTTTTGCTCTAGGACGCTTAATTACTGAGATATGACCAATTTTAGTTGACCAAGAAAAAAATTAATTTTTGTATGGAAAAAAAGTGATCACAGGATTTGCCCCTTTTTGCTCTAGGTCGCTTAATTACTGAGATATGACTAATTTTAGTTGACCAAGAAAAAAATTAATTTTTGTATGGAAAAAAACTGATCACTGGATTTGCCCCTTTTTGCTCTAGGACGCTTAATTACTGAGATATACCTAATTTTATTTGACCAAGAAAAAAATTAATTTTTGTATGGAAAAAAAGTGATCACAGGATTTGCCCCTTTTTGCTCTAGGACGCTTAGTTACTGAGATATGACTAATTTTAGTTGACCAAGAAAAAAATTAATTTTTGTATGGAAAAAAAGTGATCACAGGATTTGCCTCTTTTTGCTCTAGGACGCTTAATTACTGAGATATGACTAATTTTAGTTGACCAAGAAAAAAATTAATTTTTGTATGGAAAAAAAGTGATCACAGGATTTGCCCCTTTTTGCTCTAGGACGCTTAATTACTGAGATATGACTAATTTTAGTTGACAAAGAAAATAATTAATTGTTGTATGAAAAAAAAGTGATCACAGGATTTGCCCCTTTTTGCTCTAGGACGCTTAATTACTGAGATATGACTAATTTTAGTTGACCAAGAAAAAAATTAATTTTTGTATGGAAAAAAAGTGATCACTGGATTTGCCCCTTTTTGCTCTAGGACGCTTAATTACTGAGATAGGACCAATTTTAGTTGACCAAGAAAAAAATTAATTTTTGTATGGAAAAAAAGTGATCACAGGATTTGCCCCTTTTTGCTCTAGGTCGCTTAATTACTGAGATATGACTAATTTTAGTTGACCAAGAAAAAAATTAATTTTTGTATGGAAAAAAACTGATCACTGGATTTGCCCCTTTTTGCTCTAGGACGCTTAATTACTGAGATATGACTAATTTTATTTGACCAAGAAAAAAATTAATTTTTGTATGGAAAAAAAGTGATCACAGGATTTGCCCCTTTTTGCTCTAGGACGCTTAGTTACTGAGATATGACTAATTTTAGTTGACCAAGAAAAAAATTAATTTTTGTATGAAAAAAAAGTGATCACAGGATTTGCCCCTTTTTGCTCTAGGACGCTTAATTACTGAGATATGACTAATTTTAGTTGACCAAGAAAAAAATTAATTTTTGTATGAAAAAAAGTGATCACAGGATTTGCCCCTTTTTGCTCTAGGACGCTTAGTTGCTGAGATATGACTAATTTTAGTTGACCAAGAAAAAAATCAATTTTTGTATGGAAAAAAAAGTGATCACAGGATTTGCCCCTTTTTGCTCTAGGACGCTTAGTTACTGAGATATGACTAATTTTACCTGACCAAGAAAAAAATTAATTTTTGTATGGAAAAAAAGTTATCACAGGATTTGCCCCTTTTTGCTCTAGGACGCTTAGTTACTGAGATATGACTAATTTTAGTTGACCAAGAAAAAAATCAATTTTTGTATGGAAAAAAAGTGATCACAGGATTTGCCCCTTTTTGCTCTTGGACGCTTAGTTGCTGAGATATGACTAATTTTAGTTGACCAAGAAAAAAATCAATTTTTGTATGGAAAAAAGTGATCACAGAATTCGCCCTTTTTTTCTCTAGGACGCTTAGTTACTGAGATATGACTAATTTTAGTTGACCAAGAAAAAAATTAATTTTTGTATGGAAAAAAAGTGATCACTGGATTTGCCCCTTTTTGCTCTAGGACGCTTAATTACTGAGATATGACTAATTTTAGTTGACCAAGAAAAAAATTAATTTTTGTATGGAAAAAAAGTGATCACTGGATTTGCCCCTTTTTGCTCTAGGACGCTTAATTACTGAGATATGACCAATTTTAGTTGACCAAGAAAAAAATTAATTTTTGTATGAAAAAAAGTGATCACAGGATTTGCCCCTTTTTGCTCTAGGACGCTTAATTACTGAGATATGACCAATTTTAGTTGACCAAGAAAAAAATTAATTTTTGTATGAAAAAAAAGTGATCACAGGATTTGCCCCTTTTTGCTCTAGGACGCTTAGTTACTGAGATATGACTAATTTTAGTTGGCCAAGAAAAAAATCAATTTTTGTATGGAAAAAAGTGATCACAGAATTCGCCCCTTTTTTCTCTAGGACGCTTAGTTACTGAGATATGACTAATTTTAGTTGACCAAGAAAAAAATTAATTTTTGTATGGAAAAAAAGTGATCACTGGATTTGCCCCTTTTTGCTCTAGGGCGCTTAATTACTGAGATATGACTAATTTTAGTTGACCAAGAAAAAAATCAATTTTTGTATGGAAAAAAAGTGATCACAGGATTTGACCCTTTTTGCTCTAGGACGCTTAGTTACTGAGATATGACTAATTTTAGTTGACCAAGAAAAAAGTTAATTTTTGTATGGAAAAAAAGTGATCACAGGATTTGCCCCTTTTTGCTCTAGGACGCTTAATTACTGAGATATGACTAATTTTAGTTGACCAAGAAAAAAATTAATTTTTGTATGGAAAAAAGTGATCACAGGATTTGCCCCTTTTTGCTCTAGGACGCTTAATTACTGAGATATGACCAATTTTAGTTGACCAAGAAAAAAATTAATTTTTGTATGAAAAAAAGTGATCACAGGATTTGCCCCTTTTTGCTCTAGGACGCTTAATTACTGAGATATGACCAATTTTAGTTGACCAAGAAAAAAATTAATTTTTGTATGAAAAAAAAGTGATCACAGGATTTGCCCCTTTTTGCTCTAGGACGCTTAATTACTGAGATATGACCAATTTTAGTTGACCAAGAAAAAAATTAATTTTTGTATGGAAAAAAAGTGATCACAGGATTTGCCCCTTTATGCTCTAGGACGCTTAGTTGCTGAGATATGACTAATTTTAGTTGACCAAGAAAAAAATCAATTTTTGTATGGAAAAAAAGTGATCACAGGATTTGACCCTTTTTGCTCTAGGACGCTTAGTTACTGAGATATGACTAATTTTAGTTGACCAAGAAAAAAGTTAATTTTTGTATGGAAAAAAAGTGATCACAGGATTTGCCCCTTTTTGCTCTAGGACGCTTAGTTACTGAGATATGACTAATTTTAGTTGACCAAGAAAAAAATCAATTTTTGTATGGAAAAAAAGTGATCACAGGATTTAACCTTTTTTGCTCTAGGACGCTTTGTTACTGAGATATGACTAATTTTACCTGACCAAGAAAAAAATTAATTTTTGTATGGAAAAAAAGTTATCACAGGATTTGCCCCTTTTTGCTCTAGGACGCTTAGTTACTGAGATATGACTAATTTTAGTTGACCAAGAAAAAAATCAATTTTTGTATGGAAAAAAAGTGATCACAGGATTTGCCCCTTTTTGCTCTAGGACGCTTAGTTGCTGAGATATGACTAATTTTAGTTGACCAAGAAAAAAATCAATTTTTGTATGGAAAAAAAGTGATCACAGGATTTGACCCTTTTTGCTCTAGGACGCTTAGTTACTGAGATATGACTAATTTTAGTTGACCAAGAAAAAAATTAATTTTTGTATGGAAAAAACTGATCACTGGATTTGCCCCTTTTTGCTCTAGGACGCTTAATTACTGAGATATACCTAATTTTATTTGACCAAGAAAAAAATTAATTTTTGTATGGAAAAAAAGTGATCACAGGATTTGCCCCTTTTTGCTCTAGGACGCTTAGTTACTGAGATATGACTAATTTTAGTTGACCAAGAAAAAAATTAATTTTTGTATGGAAAAAAAGTGATCACAGGATTTGCCTCTTTTTGCTCTAGGACGCTTAATTACTGAGATATGACTAATTTTAGTTGACCAAGAAAAAAGTTAATTTTTGTATGGAAAAAAAGTGATCACAGGATTTGCCCCTTTTTGCTCTAGGACGCTTAGTTACTGAGATATGACTAATTTTAGTTGACCAAGAAAAAAATCAATTTTTGTATGGAAAAAAAGTGATCACAGGATTTAACCTTTTTTGCTCTAGGACGCTTTGTTACTGAGATATGACTAATTTTACCTGACCAAGAAAAAAATTAATTTTTGTATGGAAAAAAAGTTATCACAGGATTTGCCCCTTTTTGCTCTAGGACGCTTAGTTACTGAGATATGACTAATTTTAGTTGACCAAGAAAAAAATCAATTTTTGTATGGAAAAAAAGTGATCACAGGATTTGCCCCTTTTTGCTCTAGGACGCTTAGTTGCTGAGATATGACTAATTTTAGTTGACCAAGAAAAAAATCAATTTTTGTATGGAAAAAAAGTGATCACAGGATTTGACCCTTTTTGCTCTAGGACGCTTAGTTACTGAGATATGACTAATTTTAGTTGACCAAGAAAAAAATTAATTTTTGTATGGAAAAAAACTGATCACTGGATTTGCCCCTTTTTGCTCTAGGACGCTTAATTACTGAGATATACCTAATTTTATTTGACCAAGAAAAAAATTAATTTTTGTATGGAAAAAAAGTGATCACAGGATTTGCCCCTTTTTGCTCTAGGACGCTTAATTACTGAGATATGACTAATTTTAGTTGACCAAGAAAAAAATTAATTTTTGTATGGAAAAAAAGTGATCACAGGATTTGCCCCTTTTTGCTCTAGGACGCTTAATTACTGAGATATGACTAATTTTAGTTGACCAAGAAAAAAATTAATTTTTGTATGGAAAAAAAGTGATCACAGGATTTGCCTCTTTTTGCTCTAGGACGCTTAATTACTGAGATATGACTAATTTTAGTTGACCAAGAAAAAAATTAATTTTTGTATGGAAAAAAAGTGATCACAGGATTTGCCTCTTTTTGCTCTAGGACGCTTAATTACTGAGATATGACTAATTTTAGTTGACCAAGAAAAAAATTAATTTTTGTATGGAAAAAAAGTGATCACAGGATTTGCCCCTTTTTGCTCTAGGACGCTTAATTACTGAGATATGACTAATTTTAGTTGACAAAGAAAATAATTAATTGTTGTATGAAAAAAAAGTGATCACAGGATTTGCCCCTTTTTGCTCTAGGACGCTTAATTACTGAGATATGACCAATTTTAGTTGACCAAGAAAAAAATTAATTTTTGTATGGAAAAAAAGTGATCACAGGATTTGCCCCTTTTTGCTCTAGGTCGCTTAATTACTGAGATATGACTAATTTTAGTTGACCAAGAAAAAAATTAATTTTTGTATGGAAAAAAACTGATCACTGGATTTGCCCCTTTTTGCTGTAGGACGCTTAATTACTGAGATATGACTAATTTTATTTGACCAAGAAAAAAATTAATTTTTGTATGGAAAAAAAGTGATCACAGGATTTGCCCCTTTTTGCTCTAGGACGCTTAGTTACTGAGATATGACTAATTTTAGTTGACCAAGAAAAAAATTAATTTTTGTATGGAAAAAAAGTTATCACAGGATTTGCCCCTTTTTGCTTAGTTACTGAGATATGACTAATTTTAGTTGACCAAGAAAAAAATCAATTTTTGTATGGAAAAAAAGTGATCACAGGATTTGCCCCTTTTTGCTCTAGGACGCTTAGTTGCTGAGATATGACTAATTTTAGTTGACCAAGAAAAAAATCAATTTTTGTATGGAAAAAAAGTGATCACAGGATTTGACCTTTTTTGCTCTAGGACGCTTTGTTACTGAGATATGACTAATTTTACCTGACCAAGAAAAAAATTAATTTTTGTATGGAAAAAAAGTTATCACAGGATTTGCCCCTTTTTGCTCTAGGACGCTTAGTTACTGAGATATGACTAATTTTAGTTGACCAAGAAAAAAATCAATTTTTGTATGGAAAAAAAGTGATCACAGGATTTGCCCCTTTTTGCTCTAGGACGCTTAGTTGCTGAGATATGACTAATTTTAGTTGACCAAGAAAAAAATCAATTTTTGTATGGAAAAAAAGTGATCACAGGATTTGATCCTTTTTGCTCTAGGACGCTTAGTTACTGAGATATGACTAATTTTAGTTGACCAAGAAAAAAATTAATTTTTGTATGGAAAAAACTGATCACTGGATTTGCCCCTTTTTGCTCTAGGACGCTTAATTACTGAGATATACCTAATTTTATTTGACCAAGAAAAAAATTAATTTTTGTATGGAAAAAAAGTGATCACAGGATTTGCCCCTTTTTGCTCTAGGACGCTTAGTTACTGAGATATGACTAATTTTAGTTGACCAAGAAAAAAATTAATTTTTGTATGGAAAAAAAGTGATCACAGGATTTGCCTCTTTTTGCTCTAGGACGCTTAATTACTGAGATATGACTAATTTTAGTTGACCAAGAAAAAAGTTAATTTTTGTATGGAAAAAAAGTGATCACAGGATTTGCCCCTTTTTGCTCTAGGACGCTTAGTTACTGAGATATGACTAATTTTAGTTGACCAAGAAAAAAATCAATTTTTGTATGGAAAAAAAGTGATCACAGGATTTGCCCCTTTTTGCTCTAGGACGCTTAGTTGCTGAGATATGACTAATTTTAGTTGACCAAGAAAAAAATCAATTTTTGTATGGAAAAAAAGTGATCACAGGATTTGACCCTTTTTGCTCTAGGACGCTTAGTTACTGAGATATGACTAATTTTAGTTGACCAAGAAAAAAATTAATTTTTGTATGGAAAAAAACTGATCACTGGATTTGCCCCTTTTTGCTCTAGGACGCTTAATTACTGAGATATACCTAATTTTATTTGACCAAGAAAAAAATTAATTTTTGTATGGAAAAAAAGTGATCACAGGATTTGCCCCTTTTTGCTCTAGGACGCTTAATTACTGAGATATGACTAATTTTAGTTGACCAAGAAAAAAATTAATTTTTGTATGGAAAAAAAGTGATCACAGGATTTGCCCCTTTTTGCTCTAGGACGCTTAATTACTGAGATATGACTAATTTTAGTTGACCAAGAAAAAAATTAATTTTTGTATGGAAAAAAAGTGATCACAGGATTTGCCTCTTTTTGCTCTAGGACGCTTAATTACTGAGATATGACTAATTTTAGTTGACCAAGAAAAAAATTAATTTTTGTATGGAAAAAAAGTGATCACAGGATTTGCCTCTTTTTGCTCTAGGACGCTTAATTACTGAGATATGACTAATTTTAGTTGACCAAGAAAAAAATTAATTTTTGTATGGAAAAAAAGTGATCACAGGATTTGCCCCTTTTTGCTCTAGGACGCTTAATTACTGAGATATGACTAATTTTAGTTGACAAAGAAAATAATTAATTGTTGTATGAAAAAAAAGTGATCACAGGATTTGCCCCTTTTTGCTCTAGGACGCTTAATTACTGAGATATGACCAATTTTAGTTGACCAAGAAAAAAATTAATTTTTGTATGGAAAAAAAGTGATCACAGGATTTGCCCCTTTTTGCTCTAGGTCGCTTAATTACTGAGATATGACTAATTTTAGTTGACCAAGAAAAAAATTAATTTTTGTATGGAAAAAAACTGATCACTGGATTTGCCCCTTTTTGCTGTAGGACGCTTAATTACTGAGATATGACTAATTTTATTTGACCAAGAAAAAAATTAATTTTTGTATGGAAAAAAAGTGATCACAGGATTTGCCCCTTTTTGCTCTAGGACGCTTAGTTACTGAGATATGACTAATTTTAGTTGACCAAGAAAAAAATTAATTTTTGTATGGAAAAAAAGTTATCACAGGATTTGCCCCTTTTTGCTTAGTTACTGAGATATGACTAATTTTAGTTGACCAAGAAAAAAATCAATTTTTGTATGGAAAAAAAGTGATCACAGGATTTGCCCCTTTTTGCTCTAGGACGCTTAGTTGCTGAGATATGACTAATTTTAGTTGACCAAGAAAAAAATCAATTTTTGTATGGAAAAAAAGTGATCACAGGATTTGACCCTTTTTGCTCTAGGACGCTTAGTTACTGAGATATGACTAATTTTAGTTGACCAAGAAAAAAGTTAATTTTTGTATGGAAAAAAAGTGATCACAGGATTTGCCCCTTTTTGCTCTAGGACGCTTAGTTACTGAGATATGACTAATTTTAGTTGACCAAGAAAAAAATTAATTTTTGTATGGAAAAAAACTGATCACTGGATTTGCCCCTTTTTGCTCTAGGACGCTTAATTACTGAGATATACCTAATTTTATTTGACCAAGAAAAAAATTAATTTTTGTATGGAAAAAAAGTGATCACAGGATTTGCCCCTTTTTGCTCTAGGACGCTTAGTTACTGAGATATGACTAATTTTAGTTGACCAAGAAAAAAATTAATTTTTGTATGGAAAAAAAGTGATCACAGGATTTGCCTCTTTTTGCTCTAGGACGCTTAATTACTGAGATATGACTAATTTTAGTTGACCAAGAAAAAAATTAATTTTTGTATGGAAAAAAAGTGATCACAGGATTTGCCCCTTTTTGCTCTAGGACGCTTAATTACTGAGATATGACTAATTTTAGTTGACAAAGAAAATAATTAATTGTTGTATGAAAAAAAAGTGATCACAGGATTTGCCCCTTTTTGCTCTAGGACGCTTAATTACTGAGATATGACTAATTTTAGTTGACCAAGAAAAAAATTAATTTTTGTATGGAAAAAAAGTGATCACTGGATTTGCCCCTTTTTGCTCTAGGACGCTTAATTACTGAGATATGACTAATTTTATTTGACCAAGAAAAAAATTAATTTTTGTATGGAAAAAAAGTGATCACAGGATTTGCCCCTTTTTGCTCTAGGACGCTTAATTACTGAGATATGACTAATTTTAGTTGACCAAGAAAAAAATTAATTTTTGTATGGAAAAAAAGTGATCACAGGATTTGCCCCTTTTTGCTCTAGGACGCTTAATTACTGAGATATGACTAATTTTAGTTGGCCAAGAAAAAAATCAATTTTTGTATGGAAAAAAAGTGATCACAGGATTTGCCCCTTTTTGCTCTAGGACGCTTAATTACTGAGATATGACTAATTTTAGTTGACCAAGAAAAAAATCAATTTTTGTATGGAAAAAAAGTGATCACAGGATTTGCACCTTTTTGCTCTAGGACGCTTAATTACTGAGATATGACTAATTTTAGTTGACCAAGAAAAAAATTAATTTTTGTATGAAAAAAAAGTGATCACAGGATTTGCCCCTTTTTGCTCTAGGACGCTTAATTACTGAGATATGACTAATTTTAGTTGACCAAGAAAAAAATTAATTTTTGTATGAAAAAAAGTGATCACAGGATTTGCCACTGTTTGCTCTAGGACGCTTAGTTGCTGAGATATGACTAATTTTAGTTGACCAAGAAAAAAATCAATTTTTGTACGGAAAAAAAGTGATCACAGGATTTGCCCCTTTTTGCTCTAGGACGCTTAGTTACTGAGATATGACTAATTTTACCTGACCAAGAAAAAAATTAATTTTTGTATGGAAAAAAGTTATCACAGGATTTGCCCCTTTTTGCTCTAGGACGCTTAGTTACTGAGATATGACTAATTTTAGTTGACCAAGAAAAAAATCAATTTTTGTATGGAAAAAAGTGATCACAGAATTCGCCCCTTTTTTCTCTAGGACGCTTAGTTACTGAGATATGACTAATTTTAGTTGACCAAGAAAAAAATTAATTTTTGTATGAAAAAAAAGTGATCACAGGATTTGCCCCTTTTTGCTCTAGGACGCTTAATTACTGAGATATGACTAATTTTAGTTGACCAAGAAAAAAATTAATTTTTGTATGAAAAAAAAGTGATCACAGGATTTGCCCCTTTTTGCTCTAGGACGCTTAATTACTGAGATATGACTAATTTTAGTTGACCAAGAAAAAAATTAATTTTTGTATGAAAAAAAGTGATCACAGGATTTGCCACTGTTTGCTCTAGGACGCTTAGTTGCTGAGATATGACTAATTTTAGTTGACCAAGAAAAAAATCAATTTTTGTACGGAAAAAAAGTGATCACAGGATTTGCCCCTTTTTGCTCTAGGACGCTTAGTTACTGAGATATGACTAATTTTACCTGACCAAGAAAAAAATTAATTTTTGTATGGAAAAAAGTTATCACAGGATTTGCCCCTTTTTGCTCTAGGACGCTTAGTTACTGAGATATGACTAATTTTAGTTGACCAAGAAAAAAATCAATTTTTGTATGGAAAAAAGTGATCACAGAATTCGCCCCTTTTTTCTCTAGGACGCTTAGTTACTGAGATATGACTAATTTTAGTTGACCAAGAAAAAAATCAATTTTTGTATGGAAAAAAAGTGATCACAGGATTTGCACCTTTTTGCTCTAGGACGCTTAATTACTGAGATATGACTAATTTTAGTTGACCAAGAAAAAAATTAATTTTTGTATGAAAAAAAAGTGATCACAGGATTTGCCCCTTTTTGCTCTAGGACGCTTAATTACTGAGATATGACTAATTTTAGTTGACCAAGAAAAAAATTAATTTTTGTATGAAAAAAAGTGATCACAGGATTTGCCACTGTTTGCTCTAGGACGCTTAGTTGCTGAGATATGACTAATTTTAGTTGACCAAGAAAAAAATCAATTTTTGTACGGAAAAAAAGTGATCACAGGATTTGCCCCTTTTTGCTCTAGGACGCTTAGTTACTGAGATATGACTAATTTTACCTGACCAAGAAAAAAATTAATTTTTGTATGGAAAAAAGTTATCACAGGATTTGCCCCTTTTTGCTCTAGGACGCTTAGTTACTGAGATATGACTAATTTTAGTTGACCAAGAAAAAAATCAATTTTTGTATGGAAAAAAGTGATCACAGAATTCGCCCCTTTTTTCTCTAGGACGCTTAGTTACTGAGATATGACTAATTTTAGTTGACCAAGAAAAAAATTAATTTTTGTATGAAAAAAAAGTGATCACAGGATTTGCCCCTTTTTGCTCTAGGACGCTTAATTACTGAGATATGACTAATTTTAGTTGACCAAGAAAAAAATTAATTTTTGTATGAAAAAAAGTGATCACAGGATTTGCCACTGTTTGCTCTAGGACGCTTAGTTGCTGAGATATGACTAATTTTAGTTGACCAAGAAAAAAATCAATTTTTGTATGGAAAAAAAGTGATCACAGGATTTGCCCCTTTTTGCTCTAGGACGCTTAGTTACTGAGATATGACTAATTTTACCTGACCAAGAAAAAAATTAATTTTTGTATGGAAAAAAAGTTATCACAGGATTTGCCCCTTTTTGCTCTAGGACGCTTAGTTGCTGAGATATGACTAATTTTAGTTGACCAAGAAAAAAAATCAATTTTTGTATGGAAAAAAGTGATCACAGAATTCGCCCCTTTTTTCTCTAGGACGCTTAGTTACTGAGATATGACTAATTTTAGTTGACCAAGAAAAAAATTAATTTTTGTATGGAAAAAAAGTGATCACTGGATTTGCCCCTTTTTGCTCTAGGACGCTTAATTACTGAGATATGACTAATTTTAGTTGACCAAGAAAAAAATTAATTTTTGTATGAAAAAAAGTGATCACAGGATTTGCCCCTTTTTGCTCTAGGACGCTTAGTTGCTGAGATATGACTAATTTTAGTTGACCAAGAAAAAAATTAATTTTTGTATGGAAA
Organism: Hydrotaea cyrtoneurina; assembly: GCA_958296145.1. Lineage (NCBI taxonomy): Eukaryota > Metazoa > Arthropoda > Insecta > Diptera > Muscidae > Hydrotaea > Hydrotaea cyrtoneurina. The sequence goes on along the minus strand of OY282514.1, from coordinate 23,500,050 downwards.
AAAAGTGATCACTGGATTTGCCCCTTTTTGCTCTAGGACGCTTAATTACTGAGATATGACCAATTTTAGTTGACCAAGAAAAAAATTAATTTTTGTATGAAAAAAAAGTGATCACAGGATTTGCCCCTTTTTGCTCTAGGACGCTTAATTACTGAGATATGACTAATTTTAGTTGACCAAGAAAAAAATTAATTTTTGTATGAAAAAAAGTGATCACAGGATTTGCCCCTTTTTGCTCTAGGACGCTTAATTACTGAGATATGACCAATTTTAGTTGACCAAGAAAAAAATTAATTTTTGTATGAAAAAAAAGTGATCACAGGATTTGCCCCTTTTTGCTCTAGGACGCTTAATTACTGAGATATGACTAATTTTAGTTGACCAAGAAAAAAATTAATTTTTGTATGAAAAAAAGTGATCACAGGATTTGCCCCTTTTTGCTCTAGGACGCTTAGTTGCTGAGATATGACTAATTTTAGTTGACCAAGAAAAAAATTAATTTTTGTATGGAAAAAAAGTGATCACTGGATTTGCCCCTTTTTGCTCTAGGACGCTAAATTACTGAGATATGACCAATTTTAGTTGACCAAGAAAAAAATTAATTTTTGTATGGAAAAAAAGTGATCACAGGATTTGCCCCTTTTTGCTCTAGGTCGCTTAATTACTGAGATATGACTAATTTTAGTTGACCAAGAAAAAAACTAATTTTTGTATGGAAAAAAAGTGATCACAGGATTTGCCCCTTTTTGCTCTAGGACGCTTAGTTACTGAGATATGACTAATTTTAGTTGGCCAAGAAAAAAATCAATTTTTGTATGGAAAAAAGTGATCACAGAATTCGCCCCTTTTTTCTCTAGGACGCTTAGTTACTGAGATATGACTAATTTTAGTTGACCAAGAAAAAAATTAATTTTTGTATGGAAAAAAAGTGATCACTGGATTTGCCCCTTTTTGCTCTAGGTCGCTTAATTACTGAGATATGACCAATTTTAGTTGACCAAGAAAAAAATTAATTTTTGTATGGAAAAAAAGTGATCACAGGATTTGCCCCTTTTTGCTCTAGGTCGCTTAATTACTGAGATATGACTAATTTTAGTTGACCAAGAAAAAAATCAATTTTTGTATGGAAAAAAAGTGATCACAGGATTTGCCCCTTTTTGCTCTAGGACGCTTAGTTGCTGAGATATGACTAATTTTAGTTGACCAAGAAAAAAATTAATTTTTGTATGGAAAAAAGTGATCACAGGATTTGACCCTTTTTGCTCTAGGACGCTTAGTTACTGAGATATGACTAATTTTAGTTGACCAAGAAAAAAGTTAATTTTTGTATGGAAAAAAAGTGATCACAGGAATTGCCCCTTTTTGCTCTAGGACGCTTAATTACTGAGATATGACTAATTTTAGTTGACCAAGAAAAAAATTAATTTTTGTATGGAAAAAAGTGATCACAGGATTTGCCCCTTTTTGCTCTAGGACGCTTAATTACTGAGATATGACTAATTTTAGTTGACCAAGAAAAAAATCAATTTTTGTATGGAAAAAAAGTGATCACAGGATTTGCCCCTTTTTGCTCTAGGACGCTTAGTTGCTGAGATATGACTAATTTTAGTTGACCAAGAAAAAAATCAATTTTTGTATGGAAAAAAAGTGATCACAGGATTTGACCCTTTTTGCTCTAGGACGCTTAGTTACTGAGATATGACTAATTTTAGTTGACCAAGAAAAAAGTTAATTTTTGTATGGAAAAAAAGTGATCACAGGATTTGCCCCTTTTTGCTCTAGGACGCTTAGTTACTGAGATATGACTAATTTTAGTTGACCAAGAAAAAAATCAATTTTTGTATGGAAAAAAAGTGATCACAGGATTTGACCCTTTTTGCTCTAGGACGCTTTGTTACTGAGATATGACTAATTTTACCTGACCAAGAAAAAAATTAATTTTTGTATGGAAAAAAAGTTATCACAGGATTTGCCCCTTTTTGCTCTAGGACGCTTAGTTACTGAGATATGACTAATTTTAGTTGACCAAGAAAAAAATCAATTTTTGTATGGAAAAAAAGTGATCACAGGATTTGCCCCTTTTTGCTCTAGGACGCTTCGTTGCTGAGATATGACTAATTTTAGTTGACCAAGAAAAAAATCAATTTTTGTATGGAAAAAAAGTGATCACAGGATTTGCCCCTTTTTGCTCTAGGACGCTTAGTTACTGAGATATGACTAATTTTACATGACCAAGAAAAAAATTAATTTTTGTATGGAAAAAAAGAGATCAGGATTTGCCCCTTTTTGCTCTAGGACGCTTAGTTACTGAGATATGACTAATTTTAGTTGACCAAGAAAAAAACTAATTTTTGTATGGAAAAAAAGTGATCACAGGATTTGCCCCTTTTTGCTCTAGGACGCTTAGTTACTGAGATATGACTAATTTTAGTTGGCCAAGAAAAAAATCAATTTTTGTATGGAAAAAAGTGATCACAGAATTTGCCCCTTTTTTCTCTAGGACGCTTAGTTACTGAGATATGACTAATTTTAGTTGACCAAGAAAAAAATTAATTTTTGTATGGAAAAAAAGTGATCACTGGATTTGCCCCTTTTTGCTCTAGGACGCTTAATTACTGAGATATTACTAATTTTAGTTGACCAAAAAAAAAATTTATTTTTGTATGGAAAAAAAGTGATCACAGGATTTGCCCCTTTTTGCTCTAGGACGCTTAATTACTGAGATATGACTAATTTTAGTTGACCAAGAAAAAAATTAATTTTTGTATGGAAAAAAAGTGTTCACAGGATTTGCCCCTTTTTGCTCTAGGACGCTTAATTACTGAGATATGACCAATTTTAGTTGATCACAGGATTTGGCTATTTTCGCTCTAGGACGCTTAGTTACTGAGATATGACTAATTTTACCTGACCAAGAAAAAAATTAATTTTTGTATGGAAAAAAAGTGATCACAGGATTTGCCCCTTTTTGCTCTAGGACGCTTAGTTACTGAGATATGACTAATTTTACCTGACCAAGAAAAAAATTAATTTTTGTATGAAAAAAAAGTGATCACAGGATTTGCCCCTTTTTGCTCTAGGACGCTTAGTTACTGAGATATGACTAATTTTACATGACCAAGAAAAAAATTAATTTTTGTATGGAAAAAAAGTGATCACTGGATTTGCCCCTTTTTGCTCTAGGACGCTTAATTACTGAGATATGACTAAATTTAGTAGATCACTGGATTTGGCTATTTTCGCTCTAGGAGGCTTATTTAATGAGATATTTGAAATTTTTGTTTTCCCAACAAAAATTTATTTTTGTATGGAAAAAAAGTGATCACAGGATTTGACTATTTTCGCTCTAGGAGGCTTAGTTAATGAGATATTTGTAATTTTAGATTTAGCAACATATAATGAGTTGCAAATATGAATTCATTTTGATGAGAACTTGCTGGTTTGATATCTGGCTAAGCACGAATTTTGGAACATCGGTCGCTCGCAAAATGAAGTATGTTTTAATGGGTTCCAATATTAATAACTGTATTAATTTTGCATATTAATACTTAAAGTATAATGTTGTTTTCATCGAAATATATTACACATAAATTGGTTCATTTTGTAAATACAGCCTTTCATGGCCAACCCTGAGCAGGATATAATCTCTCATATTTGTTACAAGTAAATTTCATTAATTATCCCTGTTAATGAACCATAAATGACATTTAGCACATGGTTTACATTTCATGTGATTTCAATTTCGTAAAACGAGATAGCGGAGACCCGTGTCATATTAAAAAATTACACCCTACACCGAAAGACCCTCTCATGTAGAACAAACATTTGTGTTTTGGGTCTCAGTAATTTGATACTTTAACCGGTTACCACAACCAGAGGTACCATAATCATTAAGAGTCACTAGATGAGGTCTCCAGTTAATAAAAATGATTCGTTTCGTTTGGTGTTGTTTCCCTTTTTAACAGGAGTAGACAACACCGACGCCCACGTAAATCTTTGCACACGCACATCCAAAAGGGACAGAGTACACTTAATCTGTGTAAAAAAAATTTGACTGCAAACATTCATACATATATTTGTTTGTATGTACGCATAAGTGTGTATTCACACGTATAGGCACACTAGTTTGAAATGACTAAACACTTTATTATAAAAAACCAAATGCGGACTGTTTATTTATGTTTCATCACCCAAATACTGCAATAAATTCGCATAGTATTGACCGTTGGCAGTCGATCCTTTCTTAATTAGAAATCTCCTCTTTAACCAACTAATATAATTATCTAACTCATTTTTGTTTCCCCTTTATTGTCCTTTAAAATAACCTTATTTAATCACAGTTTCTTCCATTGTATGTATTGAATTTTTAAAGGCCCACTATTTAATAAGCTCAGCTTAATGTGTTCGCTTTGCAATGGGAAGTTAATTACCATAGAAACCACTGTACGTTGTTTTGGGGGATGACATACACGACCTAATATGGTGTCAGTCTCGGTGGCAGTAGAAACACCAAGGCAGATCTCAACATATGTAGTAGAGCCGAGCATTAAACTGTTTATTAAGGATAACACTAATTAGGGTTGATACATTTTCATTATTTTATACTGTTACTTAATACAGCAGCACACATATACATACATACATAGGTATGTACATGTGTTGCACAAAGCCAGTATCCATTTTGTTAAGTGAATTCCTTCTCACACACTCATGTATCCTTGAGCTCTATCGTTTGGATACATACACTCTAACAAACATACTGTGGGTAGAAAGGTCCTACGGGCGGGATGGCACATTTATTAAAAATTTGAAAAGAGATTAAGAGCAGCCAAAGGATTGTATAACATTTTGTTAATTTAATCACTTTATATTTTCAGAAACACGAACGACAACATATCCACACACACACGCTCTTTTACATTCGCACCCGCATTACAGCAATAACATTGATAATAAGGATGTGTTTAACATTGGAAAAGGGTTTAGCTAGGAAAGAAAACGTAGAAAAAAAATTACAACGTATGATATTTCAAAAAGGCATAAATCATACCCCAGTTGTATTAAACCGATATTCTTTGCAAATTTCTTTTGCTTCACATTGCAAAATTGATTTGGGATGATATATTTTGTGAATTACCTTGTAGTTGGGATGCTGCTCTTATAAATATAAATCTCTTTGAGTGCTCTAATTCTTACAAGGAACTCAAACTTTAAAATCTGTGAGTATTTTTTGTATTCACCACTTTGCAAATGCCAATGACTTTACGAATATTAACCCCGATACGATTAAAACTTCTCTTTAAAACGTGTTGCCCCTTTCGGAGGCGGCTTTCAACAGTAGAACATACAGGACTTATAGATTTTAAGTACAAAAAACTTGCCATATGGTCTGTGTCACCCGGTTTACCCTTGTACGCAAAATTAGAATATAAATTTACTTTGTATTGTAATAAAAACAAAAAATCCTGATAGGAACATCAATATTATTTCCGCAGCGATTTCTTCCTCTTCAAAGCTAGCGTCTTTACAGGTAAACAAGCAAACTTTAATGGAAATATCTCTAGATTTTGGAACTAATTCCGGTAAAGTGATCCCCCACGAAAATCCCACCGAAATTGAAAAGATGGTCGGTTGTTTAAGTTTATCGGCACATAAACTTCCACAATGCTAATTGGCAGTCCCAGATCATAAAGCACGCCATTAAATTGATTAGGTTAGGACCGAAGGCACGTATCCAGTGTACTCGTATTAGAAGTACTTACGTCCTGTGGTGCGAACAAGTATTTCTTCAACTGATATCCAAAATGACCAATCATAAAACAACCCAAAATCGTGTTCTTGTTTGATTTTTGTAAAATTGTACACTCAGTGAATTGGAGACATAAACGTAGCCCCAGAGAGAATCGTATGAGCAGAAGAGTAATCATACGACCATGGCGACCAATTCACAATGTTTTCTATGTACAGGGTTTTGCAACGAGAGGTGTTATTTTGGTATTCAAAGAAAAATGGAAATTTTTGAGATAAATGACCGGATGTTTATTTAATAATAAAGAGGAAGATATGTTATTTATAATGAGAAACAACATCAGACAAATGGCCACCACGCTTACAGAACCATATCCTTTTCATGAAAATTCCATAACTAAATCGCAAAGTGGCTGCCCTATGTCTTCGATAGCCTCACGAATTCTGTCTTTGAGGTCTTGAATCGATGCTGGGCTGTTGGCGAAGACCTTATCTTTTACGTGGCCCCAAAGAAATAAGTCGCAAGGTGTTAAATCACAAGATCTCCGTGGTCAATTGTGATCACTTCTTCGAGAGATAACACGGTCCGGATAGTTTTTAGTTTTGCCAGATTTTCATAATTTTTGTAGTGAATTTTAATAATTTCAATATGTTGTTGAAGCGTGTATAGTTCCATTTTTAGCAATGTCGTAGTTCCTACTTGTCAAATGTCCAAGAATAAAAACTTCAAAAGTGACAGCGACCGAAATACCGGCTGATTCAAAATATTCAAATGTCTATGGTTAAAGCACTGCCTAGATGTCTGTAACATCAAATCACAACACCCTTTTCCAGCTGTCAAACTTGTTAAAAAATCATATTCATCATATTTCTCATATGTAACATATTGCATTCAGCTTCTGATTGAATATGAAAACATTCTGTAGCACATTTTTAATTTTTTTATATATTTGTTATATTTACGGGACACTATACACTATACATGGATAACGTGGTAGTTTACAAATGTCATTAGACATAAATTCAACCAATATTGAGTTGTTCACAACGTGTAAGGATTTGTCATGTCACGTGTCATACCCGTACGATGTTATCAAAAGAATCGGAACGAATACAGACGGCACAATAGAACAACACAAAGACGATCTGATTTCATGCGATAATAGAGAGTGTTATGAACTGAACAATATGATTTGGATTTTAGGCAAAAGGATATTGTATGGTACAAGTTCACATTTAAGTATACGTATGTAGTCTATATGGGTGTGTGTGTGTGTGTTTAACAATACTGAGTTCCTGCAGGGTTTATCTTTGTAATGTATTTTATGACAAACTGAATTCTACAAGTATTTGCATATATTTCCGAAAATGTCAGTGATCTTTAGGAATAAAGGATGTGAAATATTAAACTAATTTATTTTGCAAAGATGTGCAAATTTTTGTCTTTTTCGTCCCCAAATGTAATGATAAAATAGTATTAGTTTTTGGGAACTAAATCGGAAAAAATCGTACTTAAAGGCATACAAGTTTCTAGAATAATGTCTGTAGATTTAATATAATTCAATTCTATTCCAAAAGAGTCTTCAATCAGTAAGGGTTATCTCATAGAATGTTATGGAAATCACACACACTTACAAACTTCTTAAAGCTTGAATATTATGCTTGCATATTTTGAAACGACAATGTCTTAAGTCCTTCAAAACTTCGTCGCAAATATTCCTCTCAATTCTTTCCCCTTTAACCTGCATCGAATGGTGTATCATTTTGTTGAAAAAAAAAACCCTATTACTCCCTATCGTACATACGCTATGATTTACGTTGACAGTTGTTCTCCCATTTCAAAACTTTTTTAACCAGACATTGGCAACAGATGTGTTTGACTGACTGCTGTTGTGCTGGAAAACAACATAAACTGACATTAATTATAAAAGCACACATTTTTATTAAAAATTTCCACAAAAACTTTAATATTAATAATTCAATGTACGAGTGTAAGACTGGTAAAAGTTTATTGTTTAATTTTTTGGTTTTAGTTTGTCAACATTTCGCAGCTGAATGTCGACACAATTAGTTGATGAATGTGAAAACATAAAACAAATGCTGTTAAACGAAAACCAAACAGGCGATGGGTGATCAAATTTTTTAAAAAAAAAAAAAACGAATATTCTATAGCATTTTATAAAACTGTCTCCAGATGGCAGTTCTTCATGGGCTTTTGATATTCTGACTTATTTTCTTGTCATCCAATGCACTTACGGGGGGGAAATACAATTTGTAGTACATAAAAAGATTAAGGCAATTAGGAAGAATGAATAAAGAACCCGCTGGTGCACATTTTGGTTCATTCGTAACGTCGCGATTACATAGAAAAATAATGTTTATCTTACAATAACACAAATTTCGTTGGTGCATCAACTATCAGAATTTCTTTGCATCTACGATAATCTACCAGAACATACGATATAGTGACATTTTATCCCGCCGACAAGACCTCACTTCGTAGGTACTTGGGAGACACAAAAAGTCATCATCCAAACACCAATGAACTTTTTCAGCTGATTCAGCGGTGGGAATTGTCAAAGATGTACGCCAAGTCAGTTAAAGACTATTCCGTCCTAATTAAGATCGAATCATAAAGCATATTCCGGTACATTTAAGATTAAGAGAGAAGCTGTTGATAATGTCAATATCGGTTCTTTTGTTGCGAGATAAAGTGTCTCTGATTCACCAAATTATTCCGCTACTCTTCGAGAGCAACCATGCAAAAATAATAACAATTACAGGAAACCATTTTATTTGTTACCACCTCCAAAGCAAAGAGTAATTTCTCTTGAGCCTGTTGGTTTTCTTCGAGTAGAAGGCGCAACACTTGTTTCACCATTAAAAAGGGAAACCGAAGCGGTTGTGAACGTAATAACTGTCCTGGCTACAAACATCACAACAATAACGGATTTTGCAATTATGTCTTTGGGGCAGATGATTATTAACTCACTGATGGCAATCAAGCACTGAGTAAACTTCAAACTGACTTAAAGTCCGTGAAAATCAATTTGAGAGTTTCGACATTCAACCATATTTGGAATTATTGTTTGTTCCCGTTTCGTTGGCTTCGACATGAAATTGTTTGAGAAACCCCATATGTTTAGTCTAAAAAATTAAAATATATTCTTGCTCAGATTAAGCTATGAATGAGTAAAATTTCAATGAAATCTACTTTTTTCCAACAAATTAAATTTTTGTTTGTCAATTGTTTTTATACCCTCACCCTACAAGAGGGTATATAACATTTGTAACATAAATATAACACATAGAAAAATTTACTTTTGAGCATAGTTGTCTTAGAAACAAATTCGATTCATCTCTTTCTAAGTCGTTTGAGCCATGTCCGTCTGTCCTGCTGGTACGCACGATAACTTTCGAAAGCGTTAAACAATCGCTTTATGTGATAGCATATGGGCTATATGGCCACATACAAATCCTTAGGTACCTTCGGGTACCTAACATACAAATCCTCTTTTTCGCCCACTTTACAAAACGTGCAATAATATCAATATGCACAATGCGATCTTGCTCAAATTCTGTAGTAAATTCTGTCCACTCCCCTTCTGGTACCACTTTTTTCCCATACAAAATTCCATTTTTGTTGGGACAACTAAAATTGCAATTATCTCATTAACTAAGCCTCCTAGAGCGAAAATAGGCGAATCCTGTGATCGCTTGTTTTTCCATACAAAATTCCATTTCTGTTGGGAAAACTAAAATTGTAAATATCTCCTTAACTAAGCCTCCTAGAGCGAAAATAGGCGAATCCTGTGATCACTTGTTTTTCCATACAAAATTCATTATTAGTTGGGAAAACTAAAATTCAAATCTCTCCTTAACTAAGCCTCCTAGAGCGAAATGGCCTGAAATATGTTTTCACTTTTTTTCCCATAACATTTTTTTTTTTTTTTTTTGTATTTCCTAATCTTTTACACTTGTATGTATTCCATGTAATTATAACCACATATACATTTTGTGAGTGCACCATCGGATACACAATAAATAAACCAAAGAATGATTTTGAATAGCAATGCAAAAAAATAGTTGAATTAAAAATTTAAAAAAAAATGTAGTAAAGTACTACTTAATCGAAAATCATTTCGATGATAACCAGTAAAAAATGTATACCTACAATTTTTTTTTTTTCTTTTTGTGGCTGTTTATGTATTTATTTGCCGAAAATGATTACTTTCGCTCAATTAATTATTTAAACATTATATTTTGTATAGAAAAACAATACTGTTTGTGGACAAAAACCACAATATGGCAACTGACATTGGACTGGGTCACGGTCATTGGCTTGGCGTCCTGCCACCATGGCGTCTTTTCCGTGAATGATCCTTAGAGAAGACGATCACCGTATTTATTAACAAAAGTTCTTTGGTGTCAATTATGATTTTTGACTCACCCGAATTACCGAATTTGTTCCGAACACCATGATAGTAATATTAAAAAATGGAATTTTACAACAATCCATTCTTATGTAAACACATCCGCAGGTGATATGCCCATTAGGGTGGAGTGAAAACATGCTTTTTTTTTAATTTGAAAAAGTTAACCTCGGAAAGAGATGTAGTCTGGGGCCCTAATGAGGGGAAAAATAAAGAAAAAAATTTTAAAAAAATTTTAGGGGTCGCGCCCCTAAAAATTAAAATTAACGCTAAAATAGCGATAATTTCCAAATTTCGAGGGAGAGGCGCGACCCCTAAAAATTTTTTAAAATTTTTTTCTTTATTTTTCCCCTCATTAGGACCCCAGACTACATCTCTTTCCGAGGTTAACTTTTTTTTTTTGAATTTCACTCCACCCTAATGCCCATATGTGTTTCTCTGCATTGCCTATCTTTAACTCAATACAAATAAGCTTTCCATATTTAAAGTGATAGATTACTTGTCATTTTCCATGTATTTGCAACACCTATATACCGCATATTGTTGGCATTTAATATTTACAACATATTTCATACTATTCAATAGTATTGGCCGGATTATGAGGAGAATTAAATAAATTCCCTGAATGCCAACTGATATAAATGAATTGCATAGCTTAAATTCATCCACTACAGACTTATTTGCAAAACAAATAAATTCGTTTGTGAATATATGTACATATTTATTGTGGAATACAAGTAATTTATTATGATTTATGCCATTTTATTTATTCATTTATTTATTACAATCGAGATTAGTAATATCCATATGGACAGAACATTGTTCGGATAGGTGTGTATGTGAACGGCCAGTGAGTATTCGACATTTTTATTTGAATTCAGATGTATTCCAGTGGTCTTAATACGTTCGGATAATTGATTTAAATTCGTATACGAATAGTTGAGCGTAAAACCGAAAATCTGTAAGTAGATGGACACATTACAACCTGAATTAACTAAATAGAAATATTAAAACAAGTAATGATAGAATTATACGGAGGATTTACAATGGGAATATAAGCAAAAATTAAAGATTTGTCAATCGGTTGTTATTTAACATTTCATTGCATAATTTCCTGGATAGTTGTCGAATTACATCTCATGGTATCGGATGATATCTGACGAAACCACCGAACGGTAGCCTCGATTCATGCCAACAAACCTTTTGAGCCCGGATGATGTGGCCCTTCAATCCCAAAAGTTAAATCGGCTCACCATTTTGAGTTAATCCATGCCGACAATCATTTAAGTCCCTACAAGAAGACTCATCGTCGAGGAAACCTTCCCTTGCAATGTGCATAACATTCACCATAGTTGGTAAATTTCCTCCTGTGACAATTTCGTAACACTTACCTTCGTTAGTAAATTTCTTCCTCGGACCATTTTGTAATACTTACCTTATAATTTGGAAATTCTGCGGCCAACATATTATTGTACTTTAATTCCTCATAGGAAGAGCCACTGCCAAAGGTAATACTTTGTTCCATCGCTTGTAATATACCCAGCAGACGAGGCTGGAAAGCTCTGAAAAATAAATAATCTCATCATTCACATGCCCAGGCTATTGCAATTTGGTTATGCAACCACCCGCCAACCTGTTCCAAATAGTTTTACGCATCGTACGCCAACCGCTAATCTTCTTCATAATTTTACGTTCAATATTGTAACGTAATTCGGCAACACTAAATGATTGGCGATAGTGGTATGTGAGACATTGGAAACCGCCTAAAGGCGCGGGATTTCTTTTATTAAAACCGGCTAACCAACAAGACGAATCATTAAAGTTGAGACTCATCATGGAAACACGATGTTCCGCCTGTATATTCAGATAATACTGTAACGAGGGAATATTATATATTTTTTTAAATATTTGTATACTGGGAGCAAACTCACATTGCTGGTCGATACGACCATTTTGATTTGTTGCAACGGACAGAAGACGTCTTTCACCGCATACCGTTTGCCAGTACATGGATCTATGAAAAGCAGTTCATCCTCTGAACTGCACAGAACAAAGGAGCATTCACCATGAGGATAGGCAACGCCCAGAACCAACCAGCACTGCAAACCCAAGTGTAGTAAATAGTTGCACAATAGAACACCCAAATCTTTGGCAGAGCCCCACGTCGTATTTAGCAGTAACTGATGGTGAGAAGAGCAAACAAAGAGTTCACTTTTAGAAATAATCATTTTTTTGGAAAATTATTTTCTATTTCCTTCGACTCACCTCATTGTTCAACCATATCCCTGTAAAACTCAAACAGGGATCATAGGATTTTGGTGTTGCCAACAATGACACAAATCGACAGGCACTATCCAACAGATTCTCACTTGCCTCCACTGGTGGCACCAACGGCTGCAACAGTCTTGTTATGCAGACGCGTTTCCCCTCTGCCGAACATACCAAAGGCTCCAAAAACCTTTCCGGTTGCATTTCAAAAGCTTCCATGCTCCAGTTATTTAGAAACTGCCGTGTCTCGATAAGCTCAGAACATTCCAGACATTTCGCATTGATGGTGGGCAATTCGAACGTAGGCTCCACACTGACAAAACACCATAAATGTACCGATTCTTTAATTTCGGGAAATTGTTCTATCATTATATTGGTCTCCGCATTCGAGGTGATATTATCCAGTGAGGGCCGTTTGTAGCCTATGAGTAGCTTGGGTGTATTTAACTCAAAGACGCCATCCATCTGTAGAACGAAGAATTATTTACAGATTATCTTTAGTGCCCTTTCATTCATACCTTTTGTTGTGTCAGTATGGCATTGATTGGTATTCGATATTCCCCCAACCAATTATTTTGTATTCTTTGGAGAAGATCTGCATTTTTGAGTGACATATCATCATTCCATTGATTTTCAATGACTTCATCATACAGACAGATTTTCAGATCATCTCGTAACTCAGTTAAACTGCCACTAACAAGAGAAAAAAAAAATCTAAATGAATTTGACTTCGCATGAAGAACCTAAGCAACTGCAAAATTTTTCTCAACCGGTCCAAGAACGTTTCAGAACAACTTTAGACGTAAACAAGTAAATACGAGTCTTTCTTGCTTTTCCAGAGCGATAGAAAATAAAGATATAAAAGTCTGATGTATAGTATAATCGTCCGACACCAACAATAAGGGTCAGCAATTCCCAATTTCTCGGTTGGTGAGGTTTCAAATAGCGCTAACATGACCCTTTGGACGGTCGTGGTGTGGAAGGTAGTGTGTGCGACTATCACACACAGAAGAACCCAAGTTCGAAACCGGGTAAGACCATCAAATATTTTTCAGCGATTGTTTCCACCTCGTAAATGTTGACGACTTTACGAGTAAGAGAGCAATCACTAAGCCATTTTAAACTTCTCTAGAAAAGCATTAGCCGTTCCGGCTTTAAACATTAGGTCACGGTCAGTGAGCATACAAATTATATCGTACCCAACTCACAGATTCGAGCGAACTTCCCCGTTTGTTTCTTTATAGAATGTTATTTAAGTACATACTAACATGACCCTTCTTTCACGGTACGTTGAGAAGAAAAATGTTTTTCTAACATCTCAACCACTACATTTACCTTAATTGTAATATCAACTGTTCGTTCCACGTGGGATTTGATCCCTCAGCAGTCATGGTGCGACAAAACTTATCTTTATAACTTACAGCTATAAATGGTCTGACATTCGAATATTTTAAATCTAAAATAAAACAAATCATAACATTAGAATTCTCTACCGCTGGTCACAACAACATTTCCCACTCACTCTGCAGTACAAACACATTCGATGACTCCGGACTACTTCGACCCTTGCTATCCGAATCGTCCGGGTTGGTAATTCTCACCGGTATACCAGTGGCTCTGGTTATGTTACAGACAATCTTAAAATTCTGTGCATAGTCCATGGTCAGGATTTGAGCGCCCGTGGACAAGGGAACTGTTTGGGGAAGGTTGGTTATAAGGCGTGGCTGAAATATTAGCCTCAGTGTTTGAAAGAAGGCCCTATAAAATATAAAAATGTAGAAACATGTCCATGTATATGATCAAATTAAAGTCGTTACCTCCAGCTAATGGGCTCATCATTTAGCAGCAAATTCTCCCGACTTGCCACTACCTTTGTCAGGCGACTGCATTGGTTTTGTATGGCCGTATAGAGATTTTTCAAATACTTTTTGCCTTCATGCTTATGCAAATCAACTGGATCCATCCAGTTGCCCGCATCAATGACACTCTCCTCGGATTCCCAATCGAATTCCAATTCATGATCCAACATCGGTATAAATTTCAAATCCCTGGTGCGAGAATCAGTTTTCAAATAACGCGAACGTAAAACCTTTAGTCGGGGATTGTTATCCAATTCGGAAATACTGCAGAAACGCAGAAGATCTTCTTGGAAAGTGCATGTTGTTATGGCGTTGATTTTTTCTGCCTCCTCCTCGGTTTCGCTGCAGGAAATAACCGAATGCTCTTCGGACTTTGTGGCGGATTCGGGCAGGGCCAAAAGATTCCTTTGATACCAGTCCTTTATAATGTTTCTGGGTATGGTAGTGTGCTGTCTGGGGGCTGGAAATAATTTGTCCATCACATCTGGCGGATAGATTTGTTCATCACTTTGTAGATCCAGACGCAAGTAGCCGGAAATCGGTTGTTTGTGCGAAGAGAATGTAATGGCGAAGTTTCGTGGTTCCTGTATCGCCAAAGAGGGTAGGGGTAGTGGTACTATGATGTTGGCTATTTTTTGGGATGCTGATATTTTGGATTTTTTGTAGAGCTAGAAAGAATTTAAAAAAAAAAAAAAAAAAAAATCAAACTACTATAAGTTGATAATTCGTCAATAAACAGATGGTTAATATAGACCAGGCAGAATAATGGTTATTGGTCGGGTATAGCATGGCTCCAGATTCACTAAATTATTTCCATAACATTCCATGAAGAAATAGACTGTTAACTTCTTTCAACTCGGTGAGTCGTGTTCTGTATAATTTGTGTACTCACTAACCGGGACCGACTGTATGAAGCCGGATCCAACCGGCTAAAGCTTTTTCTAGAGCAGTTTCAGAGAGACTCATACTTTCAAAGTCCCCGGCATTAATGAAGTGGAGAACTGCGACTGAATATTTATACCCTCACCCTACGGGTAGGAGGGTATATATCATTTGATACGACCCAAAAGTGTAACACCTAGAAATACTCAGATTAGAACCCAGGTGTCTTTGAACCAAATTCGATTCATGACTTTCTAAATCGTTTGAGCCATGTCCGTCTGTCCGTCCGTCCGTCTGTCTGTCTGTCCTGCTGGTACGCACGATAACTTTCGAAAGAGTTAAACAATCGCTCTGAAATTTGGCATGGGTTAATATTTTCCCAAAACTGCTTATGGGATTGCATATGGGCTATATGGCCACACCCCTTCGGGTACCTCCCACACAAATCGTCTATTTCGCCCACTTTAGTAATCGTGTAATAATATCAATACGCCCACACCGATCTTGGCCAAATTACGTATTTGGTAAAGCTATAGCTAGACAAAGTTTCGGACAAAAACTTGGAAGTCTGGCAACTCCCCTTCTGGTACCTCCCATACAAATGTACCATCCCGCCCCTGATAAACCGTCTAATACTATCAGTATAACCAATGCTATCTTGCCCAAATTTTGTATTTGGTAAAGTTATAGCTAGACAAAGTTTTGGACAAAAACTTGGAAGTCTGGCAACTCCCCATCTGGTACCTCCCATACAAATGTACCATCCCGCCCATTAAAAATCGTGTACTAATACCAATATGACCAACTCGATTTTGCCCAAGACAACGCTTTGAATAAAAACTTGGAAGTCTGGCAACTCCCCTTCTGGTACCTCCCATACAAATGTACCATCCCGCCTACCTTAGAAATCGTCTAATAATATCAATATGCCCAACGCGATCTTGCCCAAATTCTGTATTTAGTAAAGATATGGCTGAAAAAAAATTTGGACAAAAACTTGGAAGTCTAGTAACTCCCCTTCTGGCACCTCCCATACAAATGCACCATCCCGCCCACCTTAGAAATCGTCTAATAATATCAATATGCCCAACGCGATCTTGCCCAAATTCTGTATTTAGTAACGATATGGCTGAAAAAAAATTTGGACAAAAACTTGGAAGTCTGGCAACTCCCCTTCTAGTACCTCCCATACAAATGTACCATCCAATATTTTTTTCTATAGCATTTCTATAGTATTTTAGGTTGTTATTATGACATTCCATGAGATGTTACATCAAATGATGGTAGCCACGGTCACAGTTGACTTTCCGATACTTATGAGTATGACACTTGTAAGTTTTTACTGAGGGTGAGGGTATATATAAGTCGGTTTACCCGACTGCAACTTTTTCACTGGTTTTTATTGTATTTCGTGAACATGTACCTGGTTTTGTTGTATGATAGTCACAAAACACTACCTACCAATTCACGGATGACCAGACTATACTTTACAAAAATCTTTCATAGAAATACACAAAAACTTTGGATAGGTTACTTTTTTTAAATTCTCATAGTCTCATGTCCAAAAAACACACAAATTTATTTGTTGTCGTGAAGAAGCCTCCTTTCATTTCAGTACCCTTCTGTCCATATTGGTCATTAGACTGACCCCTAGAATCCACCCAATACGATTAAGCTAGCAAACCATAGCAACCGCGAAAGTCCTCAACGGACTGATTCCATTGGGTCAGTCCTAGGAGCCCCTAATCAGCCGTGTTAACTGATTATAGACTCTCGCATGACCACGTATCATTACTAACACCTGTTCGACCCCAGCGAGGCGAACTTAAAGATTATGTGAGCATAATAGTAATAGGCAAAATCAGTTAGTATCCACTCACCTTAATCCTTATATCCGTCGGCAATCGCCTATTCAAAACAATACCAAGTTTCTCATTAACCGTTATGCTCAGATCTCGTTCCAAACGATAACAGCGCGTCTCGCCCACCATTTGGCCATCGAAAAAGATGCGCATGCAGTAACTATGTAATTTCCTCGGACCCGGCATATCAACAAAACCGGGATCATTAACAAAAACACGTATAACATCAATGCGCGGTTCTTTAGCATTCACAAAACATTTCTTAAACGTATCTCTCAGTTGGTGAGACAACTCGTCGATGTCCGGTTTCCGGGGACGTGGCAAAATCTCTTCATTACCATCACGTTGACTGCGCCACAAACGTTTGGCCCGATAATATTCTTCCAGTTTTTCGCGATACACTTCATTGAGGTCCGCATCGAATCTGTGCGACCACAGCCTCTGTCGACTTTGCATTTCAGCTGCTGATAAGTCTTCCATTTTCAGACGTAGCTTAAGTCGGGTATACTGGTGACTCTGTTGCTTCCGCAAATTCTTAAGTTTTATCCAATTCTCTAGGATATCGTGCAGTAGCTGTTTGTTGGTGCGTTCCTCGTCGTAAAGCTTCTCCCTCAAGGCCTTGACCTTAAACATATGTTGCTCGATTCGGAACACCTTTTTCTGCTGGCATGACGTTGTGTCGGATTTTGCGGCATTCTCCTCAATTTTTAGCAAATCATTCAAAATATTCCGTTCCACCTGCAGATCGGCATAAAGTTTTTCCGTTATCTTTTCCTTTAAACGTTGGCTGCGATGTTCATACAATAACTCTAAATTATTGGCCATGCGATGCTCCTCTTGCAGTTCCGGATGCTCGGTAAAGCGCAAATCTTTCACATACAGAGTCAGCAGCTTTCTGGAGGGTATGTCCATACTTTCCCAAGAGGGCTCCATGAATATGGGCTTAAACTTGAAATCGCATAACGATTTGTAAAGCATCGTACTACAGAAAAATCTGGACGGATCACGCGCATCCTTCACGGCCTGTATAATTTTAAGATCAACCTTTTGCTTACGATTTTTTGCCTCCATATACAGACGGTTTATCATTAAATTCACATTGGCATTCGTCTTCACCTCCATGGGATATGACAGCAAATTTGTTTCCACTTCCAGGGCTGGCTTATAAATGAACTCATCCATATCACATATTTTCTCCACACATTCCACTCTAAGTAAGTTTTCGATACGTCCCTCATCGATCTGTATGAAGGTAGAGGCCAGCGTGGGCTGTTGACTTCTGTTGGTCGTCGACACGTCATCGGTCGATTGTTTGGACACAATTTCGTCGGGATCATTCATTCCTTCACTGCTGATTTCCTCTTCGTCTAATTTCCCTAAATTAAAGTCATCACTCATTTTCCTAGGGGCGCTGCTCTCATCGTCTGTGGTACCACAGAAAAACCGCTCACTTGGCGATTTGTTATCATCTCGGCCGCCATTGTTGCTCGATTCACTTAGCAGGCTTACGTTTTCCAAAAGAGCCGTGACTTCCCTTTCGTTTGCTTCAAATTCATGTGTAAGCTGAATTTTACGCTTTTGTGGAAATTGTTTCACTTTTCCATGAATGCTTTTCGATTTCTGTACTTTAGGCTTCTTCTTTCGTCTTGTAACCATTTCGATTTCACTCATTTTGGGTTTTTTTGGTTTAATAAAATAACGCGTTCCTTGTCTTCTGTCGGTGTTCTCAATTGTTTTATATTTTTTGTTTCTGTTTTCTTGTATATTTTTACAAATGTCAAAAATCGCTGTTGTTGCCATGGCAACTATTACAGAAATTCATTTGATATGAACATTTCTGAAGGGTTGTATTGTTAGGTGAATGTAGGTTATTCTACAGTTAGGGGTGTTTTTTCAATGTGAGTTTCATTGAACAGCTTAATAGGGTGGCCACTGCTGTAGTACCTTTAGTTAGTCTTTAACTGCTAAAAACTCACCATTTAGGGTTGTAATTGAACGGGTGGTGTAATGAAATCGTTAATTTGAAATGCAAAGTCTGCGGTGATTTATGTTGGGGCTTAAGACTTACATCTTAGAGATTTCACGAAACTTCACTTTGATCCCATACATCACTTATATCATTTGACACATATACAACATGCGGTCACAAATACTCGTATGAAAACTGAACAAAAAATAATGGAAATGCCGCATTTGAAATAAATTTTAGCCTGTGGTTGTTTTTATTGTGGTCGATTTTGTATGGAACTTGGCATTGCACCTCTTGTTTATTCTAGAAAGTGTGTGTACTAAACATGCTTGGATAGGCTGTATTATATTCGATGTGGGATGTGGAATCGGTCGATTTTAATGATATTAAATTTTTTTTTTAGTTTAGTTTTTAGTATTAATTTTGACCTTACAGATGACAGCAACATTATTTCAATCGCAAATCGTCTACCAAAGCTATTCCATCTTCAAAAACCTATGAGATAAACAAATTTGAAGCGCTTAAAGCGCGAACCACGAACAACTTCGAAGTAAGGAAACGTTTTATTATCCGTTAAAATCAGTAAAGGGATATTTCCTGAAAATCGATACCAAACTACCGTTTTTTGGTCGTTTTTCTTTGGAATTACCCTAGCAACTTTCAATGATCTGGGACCACTCCTTCTAGACGTATAAAGTCATCGCACTGTACGCTTTACAAATGGATCAAGAGTGTCGTGTCAGATCCTCAGGAATTTTTTTTATATTAACACATATGGGTAATTCCACCAAAAGGTCTACCGTGATGAAAAAATTAAAAGTTATTAAAATCACATTAATGTAATATATTACTATACAAAAATATTCAAATTTTAATGAAATTAAAGAATTTCACGTGTATTTACGAAAAACAATTGCAAAGTGGAAAATTGTAGTTTTGGATCATTTTCAGATTTGTAAATGCACATTTTTTTTAAAATTTCCTTCGTAAAGAGAGGCTTATGTAAAAAGAGGCTTATTATAAATAATCTTTCTAAGAGCATAAGAAATCTTAAATTGAAGAGACGAATCAAAAGGAATGAAGAATAACGGAACTTTTTGGTCTAATTTGTCTATATGATAGTCATAGAAAAAATGTCACGTTCGAACCAACCTAAAAATTATATGTAAAAAAACTATCCATGATTTTTCTATGAAATAAAGAGGATACGAAAGCTTTGTCATTTTTTAACATTTTACAATTTTCATCGATAACATATTCTGTTTGATTTCGCTGATTCTCATGTTTTTAAAGATGTTCACGGAAACTACTTCTGTTTTTGTCGCGTTCGACCCGCTCCCTGTTTTGTCCTTATTTTGTTATCACTATTTCGCCTGAACAAAACTAAACCACCGGTGATAGTACTACTATGGACCTGTACGAATATGTATAAGATGAATCTAAAATATATTTTATTCTGACCTTTTTTGCACTTTGAATGTGTACAACGGTCACGTTCGACACCGTGGAATTGCCGATATGTTATATTTGCACAAATCTCTTTAAGCTATTATTGATTAGACTTATTTCGTTTCAAATTTGCTAAGTTTACCATTATTGTCTTAAACTACAACGTAACACACAGTGAAGCAATTTAAGTTAAAGAACGACCAACACTAGAAGTTGTTGCAGAAAATTGGAATTTAAAATAATTAAAATCTACTGCGGAAATTGTTAATGTGTGATGTAGTTTTCATGGCAAAATTGCGGATATTTTTGGTCGATCTCATAGTCCAGCAAAACTTGAATAAAAATTGTATTAGACTATTGTTCCATATTTATTCATTAAATATAATAAAGATGTTTCCAACAAGAGGTGTAATTTTGAATCGCCCGGTATTTCGGTAGCTGTTACTTTTGAAGTTTTAATTCTTTGAGATTTGACAAGTGGAAACTACGCCTTAAATAAAAACTAAAAAAAAAACGATATACCATTCAACAACGTATTGAAATTTTTAAAATTCACTACAAAAATGGTGAAAAACTTGCAGCCACAGTTCGCAAACCTAAAAAAAAAAATCCGGACCGTGTTAGTTCTCGAAGACGTGATCACAATTGACCACCGATATCTTGTGATTTAACACCTTGTGACTTCTTCTTTTGGGGCCACGTGAAAGACAAGGACTACGCCAACAGCCCAGCGTCGATTCAAGAACTCATAGGGCAGTCACATTGCGATTTGGTTTTTGGAAAAATTCATGAAAAGGATATAAATTATCCCAATTCATTTTTTATACCATCCAAGCTTCTCTCAGAAGAGTTTCCACGCCACACGATCATTCAGTTCTTCAACGTTTCATTAAAAAATCAAAATTGTTAATAAATTTAACAAAAGACTCACACGCACACAAAATACCTGTTCACTCTACTCCGATGTCTTCCCCTGCAAATGAGGTTTCATCGACATACAATGGAAACAACAATATCGTCTTAGTGAATTGTCCGTTACAATGAAACAGAAACACCCACAATACAAAATTGAAAAATCTTCAACAATAGAACGGAAAATAAATAAATACGCACATAGAATCCAAAGAAAATGCAATATTTTCAATGGTAGACGATTTTTATTAGAAACATTTGCTTTTAAAAATCCATAAAGACGAACAACACATGCTTGCATCGAGTGTACTCACCGAGGATGAAAAGAACATCTACGGATTCCCAGATAGAAAAGATTTTTGTTAAATTTTACCAACACACGCACCTATTCACATGTACATACAGGCAGGCACAAATATCTAAACTAATATAGACGAGGGTTGTTCCAAAAGTTGGTAATAAATAAGTGAAGAGTTTAAGAGTTTAAGTAATAAATAATTAAGAGTTACTCCAAATTTTTAAACTACTTAATCGTTACGAAAAAAAAATGTTTTTTGAACTGAAACCTTAAAAAAAAACGATAACCATTTAAAAAAAAAATTAGGAAAATCTGAGAATTGATAAAAATCTATTTTTTAAAAAATTTGACGTGATACATTTCCACGAGCCTGCCTGCAAAAAATCAGCTCGATTGGATCACTGAAAAAGGGTTAAAAATCGGTCCAAAGCCTTTCACACAGGCCACAACGAGCTTTATACTTCAAACTTAAAAAAAAAAAAATTCTGACGTGTACATGAAAATCGCCGATACACGTGTATTTTTATTTTTTATCCCCTTTCCGAAAAAGTAAATTTGGTTCATAGGACAGAATGTGTGTAACACGGTTTTAGAATACAAATCCACTTTAATAATAATATAAAAAAAATATATATTATGAAAAAATAATTTGTTTGATTGTTAATTGTGCTGAAATCAACATTCCTTATTTTAAATAAAAAATAAAATTAAATTATTCTTTTCAACTGAATTCACGAGGCTGTTTGCCCAGAATGTCTGCTCCACTCATTCAGGTGTGGTAGTTAAAGGGAGCAATATTGCACCTGCAGTTGTCATACTAAAAGTCGGTAGTTTCACTTTCTATATTGCAGCACTGCTGAATGACTTAGTGATCGCCCCTCGCATATATTCAAATATACATTCTATGTACTGAAATTAAAGAATTCTCTCCAATGTTTTGTATAATGCAAAAAATGAAATTGAATGCAGGTGTATATTAAAATGGGTTAAGCTCTATAGAAAAGAGATTAGACTTCTGTTGGACATAGAGAATATTGCTATCGTATCCGCCAGTGCTAATAAAGATCACGATATGTCCATCCGTCCTTGGTCAAAATACAGGTAGTAAAGAGGCATAACGTCGTCTTATTCGGTAAATTGGCGGGCAGAATATCACCATTTTTTATCAAATCATTGCCGAGTCTTCAGCTATAAACCTAATTTTTGGTTCAATGGATACGTCAATAAAAAGACGTGCATCCAGAGGCTATTTCAGAGCTGGAAATGCTCCCTATAAAATTTACTGTTTCACCGGCAGCATCATAGTACCGAACTTCTTCAAAGACGATAATAACATTGTCAACGGATCAATTTACCGTTCGATGTCCATGGATTTACTTTTTCTCCTATCGTAATAATTGGAGATGGTTGACAAGAGAATTGTGTCAAATGCCACATTGCACGCGAGACCAGGTTCCAATTGAGGGTTGAATTCGATGAACTATTAATCTCACATTTTCGTACTGTCAAATAGACACATTGTTCCACTAATTGGGCCCTAGTGGTGGAAGGCACGTAACTTTGTGTCGACATTTTAAATACAAGAAGACCTTGTTCGTCCCATAACTTTACTGATGATCACGCATTCTTCATTCAAAATCGTTCAATATATCATAGAGACCAACTCAGATTATACGGGGTTCACATTCAATATAGCTTTCATAGTCCTAGACAGTGGTTCGCCATACCACAAATGAATATGTACTTTTGATTCCACACAGTGAACTTAGTCACCCATGGAAAACTAAAGAAAATTTAGTCAGCGACCCACTCTTGTGAACATATTTTACTTTCGTTTTATTGCAAATGCATCAATACATTTTGAGGGGAGTAGAAAGAAAGCTTAAAGAAAATTGCATAAATATGAACTATGCACACCACCTTCAATAGTCAGAGGAGGACAACATCATCATTCAATTCTGGATTTCGATTTATTTCAGATATCGACGTATGGAACACAAGCCTAGAAAGCAAGAGCTCTAATAACTGACACAAATTCGTTTTACATAAACTGGTTTTCAATCAAGATTTCGTCGCTTCATTCAATTCTGGTTTTCGATTTATTTCAGATATCGACGTATGGAACACAAGCCTAGAAAGCAAGAGCTCTAATAACTGACACAAATTCGTTTTACATAAACTGGTTTTCAATCAAGATTTCGTCGCTTCCAAATTTTAAATTGTCTTCTACCAATTTTTTTATTTATTTTCAATTTTTTTTTCTGTTGATCGAGTTCGAGATCATTGATTTATTTATATTTCTTTGCTTTGCCGGATGCTTATGGAGGAATTTATAAGACTCAATAGTATGCATTTTTTTATGATTAGTTGCCCACTTCCCACTTCCAAATTTAAACATTTCATGATGTTAGTCCTAGATCCCTCACATTCTCCGGACAGTGATCATTTTCCTTTTCTAAACCCATAAATATTGCAGTTTTATTTGATGACTAGTAAGTTGCAATGCGCCTATGGCTCCCGTTGAAATATGGAAAAAAAATGTTGTTGAAAAAAAAAAAAATTTTGTGGAAAAAAAAATTTTTTCTTAAAAAAAAATGTTTTTGTTGAAAAAAAAAATTTCTTGAAAAAAAAGAAATTTGTGGAAAAAAAAAATTTTGTTGAAAAAAAAAATATTGTGGAAAAAAAAATTTTGTTGAAAAAAAAAATTGGAAAAAAAATTTTATAAAAAAAAAATTTGAGTAAAAAAAAAAATTTTGTAAAAAAAAAATTTTGGAAAAAAAAAAATATTGGTAAAAAAAAATTTGGGGAAAACAGAATTTCTGTACAAAAAAAAATATTATTTTTTTTATTATTTATTATAGAATTATAGAATGCCTATTTAAATTCCTACGTACTGCGTGACAGAGTCAGTGAATCAGTGTATCAGTGAATCAGTGTCGAGGGTAAATATATATTAAGATAATAAATAATATTACTTTTTCGAAGATAACAACTATTAATCAGATTACCTTTTGTTCAAAATCGATCCATTTTTTGATGTATTCCTGTTTTTCGCAGTACTATACGGTTTTTCAACATCAAAAACTGCGTACTGCTTTTCTCCCTCAATATACTGTTTTTCGATACATAATAAAAATACATTTATTTAATTCAAAAATAAGCATTCGTGACAGAATTATGCAATAGAGAGAAGGCTATGTTTCGATTGTGGATCGGTGGGTGGAGAAATGGTCACAATCGTTGAATATATTTTATGTTTGCCAGGAACTTCAGCATTCGTGGAACGAATCTTATCTGCAGTGAACAAAACTTGGACGTCTGACAAAACCCGATTAGATGTGCAAACATTGAAGGCGTTTCTGACCGTCAAATGTAATTTGAAGTACAAATGCGTTGATTTCTACACATACCTCAAAACGACGTCGGAATTGCTGCGTCAAATTGCTTCAAACGATTATTAATATTAGTAATATTGTTTTTATATATTGAATAAAAAATATACTGGGAAAAGTACAGCTTTTCCAAAACGATTTACTGCTTTTTTAAAAAATTTCAGTGAAATGTTCGTTTTTTGGTCCAAAAAAATATACGAGCGTTATGTATACCACATAAAAATATACTACCTCCCGATTTGGAGTCCAACTGATCTATTAGTTAGTTAAGTGCTTCAAACAACAAATATACCACTCCACTACAGATCTAAATTCGTTACAAGCGCGCTATTTAAAGAACTTTTATCAAATTTTAACGCACACTGTAGAGATTATAAATGACTCTATTATTACCACCTTAAGTAAATAATACTTCTGTAGGGTGTAGCATATCATAAAGTCGGTCCACCCGAATTTTCTTCCTTTACAATTCTCTACGCGAATTTTACATTTCACCTAATTGAAAAGTTATACAGAAATCAATAGACTTAGTACATTCGTATTGTAATTTATAAACCCGTGAACTTTTCATTTCACATCATGAAAACAAAATATCTATTAAATATCAAAATCCAATTTTTTTTATAATTTAATGGAATATTTTACAGAAATATTTATTTATAATAGAATAAACTTTAATAATTAATTGTACTCTTTTAATATGTAATTTAGACAACTCAATACTCATACGCACCAAAGGTTTCTGCACACTAGACCGGATAGTTTGTACACCTCCGCTAACACACACACATACCAAAATACGTGAAAACCTAATGTTTGTACATTGCACACATACACTTGTTTGGATTATTATTGCAAATTTTACATTTTTAATATTTTCTCTTTTATTCCAGAACGAAAGGCGGCACTGAGTCCATCCAATATCCAAACTCACGAATGATTGGAAACGAGTTCACAGCACAACTAAAATTCCTTAAACATGCTATCCTGTGTGTTAAGAAAACATTGTAAGCCACATGTTTCTTTTTATAAATTTCTATCAATATTTTAATATTAAAAAAAAAATAATTAAAGCAATGGGACTTCGAGTAGCAAACAGTATTTCTTCTTAATACCTGTGATTATTAGGACTTCAAAAAGCATATCCCAAAATAACCCAGCAACATAGGGAGGAAATGTTTTGTATTTCAATAAAAGATTCAATTTCAATTAAACATGTTGGTTGGTTGACTCATTGAACATGTATGCCAACCCTCTTAAGGTCTTTAGTTCAAATAACAGAATGGAAATACGACATCGTTTTTGTTAAGAAAAATGTCAGCTGTTGCCAACATACAACACTAATGACAAATTCAAATTACTTACCCGCGCACGCACTGGCTATGGCTTTGGGGTGTGATGTCAGGGGGCGGAGATGAGAACGTTTGACTTTGCATGTGTAAGAAATACTTTTGTTAACAGCTGAGAGAAGCAGCGGATGGAGACTGTTCGGTCATATACGATCAGAATTTCAGCTATTTACCGATGGAAATTTTGTATACAATTGGCTAATATTCGCTAGAAAGAGATGTTCTAATTGCATTTAATTGTAATCATGAAATTAAAAATTGTAATTATTTTTCAACATGTTGGCCATACCCTGGACATTTGGCATGTAACTTTTGATATGAGCGGTTAATCTTAAACATATTTTTTAACCACAACTATAACACACACAATAGAATTCAGAATATGTTAAAAAAAATTAATCAACAGAAAATATTTGTTTAATACAATGGATTAATTCATAGATAGGTTTTTTTTAATATTAGTTCACATGCCACCAACATATGTTGACATTATCAGCAATTTTTCGAATTTAGTTGGATTTTTAGACCGATATAAAACTTATACATTTTAGAGAAATTGGATCAAAGATTTTGCATTCAATTTGGTGTCCAAAATAAAATTAAGTCCTCCATTTCGAATATACTTTGCGCAAAAAAAAAATTCATTAAGGACGATGTCCTCTCTCAATAAAATGTAAGTCATTCAAGGCGAATCTACATTGAGCAAAAAAAAAGAGGAGATACTGTGACGATGTCCTCCCTAATCCTAAAAACTTTGAAGCAGTGAAGGAAATTGAGATGGGGAATTGTTGCAGTGGAACAAAGGAGTGGCCAATGATGTCGTCACAGCGCTTAGCTCAGGACATGTATATTTTTTTTAAGCTTGTTTCAAAATTATTAAATTTTCACCAGTATGTCTTTTAAAAAAAAAATGTAACGCTGTAATTATTTTTTTATATTCTCTGGGCATGGCCAACTGGAACTTTTTTCCTGTTTAGGAAACTGAAAAGACAAATAAGTGGACGGAGGAAATAAAATCCGTATCGCTAGAAAAGCTCAGATCCATATCAGATGTGTTACAAAGATTGATAAATGTATCGCTGCAAATTTTCTCAATCTAAGGAAAATTATGTATAAATTAAAATAAGTCCCCATTTTTTTTAAACAAATCTCGCATTCAGTCAGGATCTGTATGAAATACAGAGACGATCTAGCCATATCCTTCTGTCTGTTGAAGATATGATTGCGTCCGAACGAAATTATCCTGAAGTTATGTATTATTAGGTGACTATGTGGAATTGTAAATGGTCCAAAAATACTTTCTAGAAGGGGAGAAGATTTTCTTTGAGCAACAAAAATAGTTCTTAGGAAGTCTTACTCTTTATACTATTTCTCCAATGTCTGTGGTTTTTCACAAACAACCGCTTAAGTGCATTTCTACCGATTTTGAGCTATTGACACCAAATGTCCACATTTTCAATGCTGATTAGATTTGCCTAATATTTTATTAAAAATATTGTATTGTTACTAATTTTTTTAGCAAAAAACAATCTAAATGGAATGTTTTTAAAAAATTATTTTCACCATTAACGACATTAGTAGATGTAATTCTTATCACAGTTCAATTCCTTTCGCAAATCAAATCATATGTGCACATAAGTTGCGGAAAAGAATTAAATTATGATTCGATTTCTTTCTTTTAATAACCACTTAAAAAGAATTGTGTGCTTCTTTTTTGCTCAATGACAATATTAAATAAATAAATTTTATTTCCACAAAAACAATGTCTTAAATGGAGATACACTGTTAGTTTGCTTTGAAATTTCCGGCATTACGATTTTATTTTGAAAAAATTTTAATCCAAAAACCAGACACATTGTTTGTATAGTCATGTTCTGCATGTTTATTAACAAAAAAATTTTAGACTATTTATAGGATAAATAACATACTAAACTATATCGCCAACTGTAGTGCCACAACAAATACAATTTATTTACATTTTGTATATATGTGTGTGTGTGTGTATCTGTGTACTTGATTTGTATATCAACAACAAAAGCGTAAATAATCTCATGAATTTCTTATGCACATACCTCGACCTCCATCATCCCATTCCCTATGTCAGTCCACGACTTGTAACTTATTTTGGGCATTGCCCCCACTGTACAGCATGGAGAATACAATTTTAATTTCGCGTAAAAACGCACAAAAAACACTTGGCACATTGTCACCGAAATATTTTATGAATTTTCAATAAACTTTTCCTTTTTGATTGTGCACTTGGCCAACCCCTGGCGCATGGGGTCGTATAACTAAATTGTCACATTACACGCTGAGTTGTCTAACTTTAATCAGAGAACTAAGGGAGAGAGAAAAAACGAAGCTTGAAGAAAAAAACAGCATATTTTCATATTTTACAAACAAAATCAAAACTTTTCGTTTTATTATTCAGTTGTTTTTGTTTTGTAGCGCTAACCTCGGGGCGTCACATGGTGTGTCAACCAAATTGATTAAAAAATATTTTTGTATCGCTGATGCTTTATTAAAACAAACGGGAAGTATGAGTATAACAACTACAAATTTTTTGTTTGCCATGCAGCGTATGAGCTTAAGTTAGAGGTTAACTTAATTTTAAGTGTTCGAAACACTGGGAAATAGTGAACATTTTATTTAATACTGAGACTCGGAACCACATGCTGATTACGGCACAGGCTTCTATGAAATCATGCTAAGATAAAGGATCTGTGACATCTAAATGAGACGGTACAAACAAATTGTAATAAACGTAAATTGGCAAAACTATTTAAACGATTACAAAAAAAAATATATGAGATTAGGGGAGGATCCAGGCTTTTAGAATATTTACCTGACGGTCATCCTGTAGTAACGCAATTTGAGTCTGAGATGGGAGTCTGTCAATAATTTCAATGAATTGCCAATGAAAATACAGAAACTAAAACAAATTAATTATTATCTTATTTTAATAATTGTTTTAAACCACTATATTAAACATTACTTACGAATCATATTTGTAACACTTCATTTGATTTTTTTGAAAGTATTTATAATAATTTTCAAATGCAAAAAAAAACAACCAAACACACAAATTTAATTATGTGCTTAATATTTTAATTAATTGCACTACTAACATAATGCGGTTTCATTTAATTCTCTATACAATCTACTTAAAATAAATTCTCTTATTCATTTCTCACCGCAATCAACTCATCAAAATTTTAATCCGATTACCGAATAGTTGTATGGAAATGTATTAGTTGGCTGCACCCACATTCCACACATACATACACATATACTGCGAGGCTGTGAATGGTTGATATTCCGACAGGAATAATTACAGCTCTTGGGAGAATTTAGGAAATAGTCGCATTACCAAGTAATGTTGCGTGTAAGGTAAATAGGTTTCGTTTTAAAATATCACACATTTCGTAGCAACGAGATCCGCATGGGAGAAATATCGAAAGGTGAGATGGGATGAAAACCGACTTTAGGGAGAGAAAAAAAGGAAAACCGAGTAGAGCGAGTGTGCGGGAACTGTGATGTCAAGGAGTAGAAATGTTATCAAAAAGTGAAACATCATATTGATAAAAAAACACATGAATTCCTGTATAGATGGAAATGGAGAAATTTAGAAGGGTGAGAAGAGAGGAAACCCGACATATGGGAGAAAACCAAAGGAAAATGGAGTTGCGGAAATGGCGAGAGATATTTTTCAACCTACGGCCACCAGAATTTCGATGGAACACACAACGCTGTAACAATAAAATGTTACTGTTCACTACTCTGTCCAGTCGTAAGTCAAGACTGCAAACATCCACCTAAGTAAAGCTGAACTGCTTAAGGTTGTTGGCGAAAAGAATGCATCAACTGATTGACAGAATGCATGTGTTATGGTTGGACTCTCAGTGCTTTTACGAATTACCGTGGTTTTAATTTACTCCAAATGGTTTACAATATTCACTTGAGCATGCTATGAGAACGTCGGAGGCCCCATGTTATAATCGGCTTATGCCAGTGCTCATTTAGGACTGGTAAATCATATACTGTAAAAGACTTAAGCAAAGTCTGAGATAATAAAAAGACCGCCTAATATGATGAATGCCGAGTTTCGAGTTCCCAAAATTAGTACATCCTTAGTTACATGAACTCAACCGTTTAAATAGAGAAGGACTTCTCCGAACCATTATAAGGAATTATAAAAATCTAACGGACACGTATGAAATTGAGCTTTATGACCATTTAACGGGAGTTCGTAACGCCCAATTTTTTTTCAATGTGTCATTGCCCGTCACTGAAAAGATTATTGTTGGATATCCTTTTTAAAGCCAAAAAACCACATTATATTGAGTTTGGTAATTATTCATTCTACGGCCATGGACAAAAATAAATCTATCCATGACACGATTTGCTCAAACACAGGTTGATTGGCTACAATGTTTGTTTGATATTCTTTCTTACTTTAAAATGATCCCCAGAGTATTAGTTTTAATTTCTTCTAGCCATAAGGGATCAATTCGACAAAATGCTTCCAATTACCGATACCGAGCACTTCGTTTATTATTCATATTCCCTGTGTACTTTGCCTGCATGAGTGTACGTTCGTCCTCATATTGAAACTTATCAATCCAATTAAATAAAGTAATTATTATTCCCATTTTGTAAACCTGTAGCGTGGTTGGGGTTGTGTATGAACAATCTCGCCCTCTACGTTACGTATACGCACCGCCTGACAATACCCATATGAGTCGGCGGTTTTGGGCCCGCATGTTGTTTTGTGAATAAAGGAATCAGTCATTTCCAGAGAAATCCCATTTTGCCACTAAGTTGATTAACAAAAATACACGCAAATATGATTTTGATAAACGTCAATTAAAACTGTACTTAAACACACACACACGCCCACATATTCATTAGAGAATACTTACCGCAAAAATACTTATGTACCATAAATCTAATATCCAACCGAAAACATTAAAATATGTTACAAGAAGAAATTATAAACTTCATGGATGGATGCAAAGAATATTATTAAATAAATACATTACATTACATTGCCATGAAAATTAGACAATTTTCCACTGTGACGTCTGCGTTACATTCTCAACGGTTGAATGAAAGAAATAAAAAGAAACGAAACGAAAGTAATGTAAAGGAAAAGTAATGAAGACAAAGTTGAAAACATCAAGAATCTAAACATTATGTTTTGTTTTGTTAGTTGTGGAAATTAAATATTTATACAAGAGTATTAAGAATATTTCATAACGTCAACAGTCACACGTGTAAACGGCTATGGGTGGTATGACAGACATTTTACAAATGAGTGCAAAACCAGCTTCAAACTTCAGCTTTATCGCCTTTTTATCTCGTATTTCACTAACGATCGCAAATCAACTCTTACCCGTAAAAGAGTAATGTGTAAGTCATGAAAGACTTCGCTAGAAAACGCATCAGCTATTCGGAGACGGCATTAAAACGTAGGACCCTCTCAGTGAGTATACAAATTATATCGCATACAACTAGCTAATTTGAGAGATGTTGCCTTAATAATATATGGAGTCAAACTTAAAATGAAAAGCTCTAGCAGTTTCAATCATCGGGTATACTTTCTATGTCACAGATGGTGTAGACTAGTTGATGCATTTACCTTATTAGTTCATATCAATATCCTCCATGTTACAGTCTTTCTATTAAAATTTTCTTTCTTCGGAATAGATTTTCACACCCACCTCCCCCCTCACAACTCTGGGTATCGCTTCGACGTAGCTTCAGTTGCTACAGCTTCAATCACGACCTTCAAATCCTTGAAGCACCAGCGTTGGTTCCTTTCCTGCCGCTTTTGATAAGCAATTTTTTCTTCTACGGAATTTGTCATGCAGCTGTGTTTGTCAGTATTCTTGGAGAATTTGGTAACTGAAGTAGGGTCACAAAAGTTATTCAGAATACACTATCGCCCATATGTATATCTAAAATCAAATTTGTTCCTCACAATGATCCTCTTATTGGGCAATCACACCAAACCAGAAAACCCTATATGAAGAAATAATATTCAAATATAATGACACACACACTCGACTACAGGCATATATTCACATTAATACATACAGATGTATGTATATAGGACATACGTGTATGTAGGTCTATATGAAAAAATAAACATTTAAATTTTCCTCAAGGAATGGCATAATATAACCAACACGAAACAAACCAATGTACACAGAAACAAACAGACAGACAGTTCTTAGACATACATATGATTATGAATGAATGTTTTCAATGTTTAGATCTACACATACACATGCATATTAAAGGTATAAATTGGTATGTATGTGCGTGCCACATACTTTATCATAAATTCTCATGTTAACGCATAACAACAGCAACAACAACGACAACATTAAGCATGAGCAGCAGCAGCTTGGCTACCAATTAAAAATATACGATCAACACGAAAAACAACAGCAGCAGCAGAAATATTCAAGATAAAAACATGGAACAACACATTGGCATTGGTATTAATTTCAGACATCAAAGAATGGTTTCATTCCTTTTCGTCTGGCATTACTGTGTCGTTGATGACGGCAGTCAGTGGCGGTGGTAGTGATGGTTGTTCCAACCGCAAGAATGAAAACATATTTTATTACTTAACAAAGTCATCGTGTAAAAGAAAACAATAACACCAACAACGACGACGACGACGATGGCAACATCAAGTTGTAGCAGTACAATTACTAAAGTATCGTATGGGCAATTCCCAAAAAAAAATCTGTACACCTGTGTACGAGTATAAGAGTGGTGGTATACACTGTACATCAAATCAATGAAAACGATTCTTTAATAGTTCTGCATAAAATAGATGAATTTATTCATTGACTTGATGAACAAATTCGTCAATTTGAAGTACTTAGTTTTCTGCGTTCATCAAACGAAAGAGTGGGTCATTTTAAGACATTTTTGTCGCTGGCATTGCACACAACGAAGAAGTTCGTGCATGTGCTTGTTTTGGCTTTACTGCCTGATAAAAACTATTCCTTAAATTATAGCAATAGGAATCATTGCAAAGGATACCGATGAAGAAGCGAGGTAGCTTCCGAAATGGAGGCGTATACCTTGGGTTGTAACCATCTTAATATATATTTACACTGATTCACTGACTCTGTCACGCAGTACGTAGGAATTTAAATATAATTCTATAAATAATAATAATAAAAAAAATATTATTTTTTTTTTTTGTACAGAAAATTTGTTTTCCCCAAATTTTTTTTTACCAAAATTTTTTTTTTACAAAATTTTTTTTTTTTAAATTTTTTTTTTACAAAAATTTTTTTTCCAAAATTTTTTTTTCCAAATTTTTTTTTTTAACAATTTTTTCTTTTACAAAATTTTTTTTTTCACCAAAATTTTTTTTTTTTCCACAAAAATTTTTTTTTTCAACAAAATTTTTTTTTTCAAGAAAATTTTTTTTTTTTTTCAACAAAATTTTTTTTTTTCCACAAAATTTTTTTTCCATATTTCAACGGGCGCCATAGGCGCATTACAACTTACTAGTAGCAAATACATAGCATAACACTCTTTGAGGAAAAAATAAAATATTTTTATTTGAAAAATGGAAATGTTATATTTTTTAAATTTTTTTTTTTTAGAAAATAGAAACGTTTTATTTTTATAGAAATTATAATTAATGTAAAATTGTTCATCAAATTGATGTACAATGTTCTTCCAATTGACGTACAAAGCTCTTCAAATTGGTGTACAATGTTCATCAAATTGATGTAGAATTTCATCAAATTTATGTACGGAATTGAAGAAAAATTAATGAAAAGTTCTACATCAAATTGAAGAAAAATGTTGAAGAACATTTTTTTTTCAGTTTAAAATTGCTTGATAAATAAAATATTTTAAAATACTTATTCGACTTTAGTAAATATTTGAAATTCCATTGTTAATATCACATGTTTCGAGTCTGCTTCCGATTTACATTTAATGTTTATTACAAATTCTGTGGTGTAAGCATAGGTTTTGATCGAGGCAGTTTTTTTTTATATAAAGACGTAAGTGACTCCCATTGCTCTACCAGCCACTTTTTTTAAAAAAAATACATTTGTGAGATACTTATCATTCTTTTCACATTCGAAAGGATTGTTTTTTTTTTAATCCTGATTGTTTGCTTTATTCTATTAGCTATTTCAGTCCAAGGTTTACAAACGAAATGTCCTTAATATTCTCCCCACCTATATTCACATGACTTACTAAACCCACCCCACACTGGACAACTTTTCCAGCCATTCTCGCATAAACCACAATTCATACAAAATCCATTTATGGTAAGAAAAGTATTCGTATAATCGTTTTTCTATACAGAATAAATATTTGTTGATATCTCTACTTAAGTTTTAAAGCAATTACTTTGTTTTTCAATCAACCAAACTGTGTCATCTAAAAATTGTTCTAGATTTCAAACTCCTCACACAACGCCAACCACCGCCAACATTCCGTTCCATTCCGTTCCGCACGTCAATCAAAATCAAATTGCGTTTCTCCCAAAAGATATTTGCATTTGCAGTGGCATCTTCACCAAACAGTTCTCGCTACAAACTTTTTCGTCTGAATATTCGTTTCCGGCCACCTCCGCCAACACCACCATCAATGCCACACCGAATAAAAACAGAAGTTCAATTAAATTTGTTGGAACAGAAACCACTGACGAAATCAATACAACTTCAAATTTAAAAGTTTGCACAGCCACACCCACCACCACGCACCTCAAACTCGGGCGTAGGAAACCTTTCAATTCATTGAATCGACTTTAAAATGGGGGGAGTGGAGGAACGGTGTAGCAATGCATAGAGTTTCCCTCAGTTGTTGTTGTTTGCTTTCCAACCAATTTATCTCGATGTGTGAAACTGTATGGAAAGTTTTCTGCTTCGTCTTTTATGTGTGTTATTTGCATTCGGAAAATACAAAGTTTTTCGGGTGTTTTTTGTTTGTTTTGTTTCATTTTTTTTTTTCACCAAACTGTTTGCCGCAATTCAAATCGGGCATAATGTGAATTTATTGGCGGCTGTGAAGGGTGCATTATTTTGGAGTGCTGTATATGAATATTAGTGGATGGTTTATGTAATAACTAAATTTTATCAGATCAAGGACGTTTTTAATACATTGAGAGCCATGTCATTCGAAAACGTATGAAAAATACAAAAAAAAAATTTTTCAGGCTCCGGAGAAGGGTTTCGTTAATACCGATTGGCACTAAATGTGTTTAAAAAAAATATGTACGAAGTACGCGTTTAGAATTTCTATCAGGATATCTATCAGGATATTTTGATTTAAAACAAAAGTCTTATTATTCCCAACATTCATCTGTTAGCCTGTAGAATCAAAATGTAAATTTCCCATTTTTATTTTATTTCTCTTAAGGTTAGACATTTTAAGTATATTAAATTAGTTTGCCTAGCCCATCCTGAATAAACAAATCTTAAATTACTCCTTTCCAAGGTGGAACTCTTAGTTTTTTTTGCGATTGAAAATCACTTGGTTTGGAAGAATTACATTGACCGATTATTTTTTAATATTCCACATACAAACCGCGCAGACGTCACGAAGAACAGTCAACAAGTCTTTAAAAAAAATGACAATGTTCCAGAAATAACTCTCTCCACGAACTTGTTGGTCGACGGAAACATCATTCGTTGTATTTGACTCACGCTTACCCGGAGTTCTTGGATTTCGACTGTTCTGGGGGTTTTCGTGGTTTCATATTCCGTCTGCGGTTAGAAAGCTCCTTCAGATTACGGTTACGCATCCATGGATCCATGTTTAAGCTAAAAGTAGAATGTGAGTAATTGTAACACTTGCCCGCGCTCTAATGTTCGCCATGTTCAATAAAAATCCAATATATCCTAGTAGTATAATAGTTACCTATGAAAGGTTCCTACTATCATCAACTCATGCCCGATGCACCCTTTATGGAAATGTGGTGTCAGCAAATCAAAACAAAAACTCAAGTTCATGATGGCATAAAAACAAAGTGTAGTAGGTGTAGTGGGTAGTTTTCAATTTGTGGTTCATTGTAGTGGTTAAATAAATGTGTATATTTCATGAATACACACATACACAGTTATATGGTATTCGAATTGTTAAAGCTCTACTTATTTGTGCAATTTTTTAGTTTAGAAACTTTAAAGTTCGTATAATGCAATTAGTATTAAATTTTTTGGAAGACATATGAATAAAAAAATAGAATAAGGAAAGTTGTGAAGTTCAGCCTGAAATGTTGAGGGGGGTCTGTACAAAAGAAAGACTAAAAACTAAATTCGTACTTTAAAAAAATAAGTACGATTCGTAGTTAGTTATTCTTAAAACAAGTATAAATGGGATAGTTTTAAAATCAGTTACAAAAATTTTTGTAATAAGAATAAAATTTTTGATTTATTTAAAAAAAGTTTTGTTTGCCATTTTACGCTAGTAAAAATAGATTTTTTTTCTAGCCTATGAACCAAATGCACATATTCGGAAAGAGGGGAAACAATTTTTATCAATTCTCAGATTTTCCCCAATTTTTATTTTTGAAAAAAAAATATTTTTTCACTTTTCTTAGCATAACTTGAAGAGACTCCAAATTTTTAAACTACTTAAGCGTTACGAAAAAAAAATATTTTTTGACTGAAACCTTAAAAAAAAACGATAAAAAAAAAATTTAGGAAAATCTGAGAATTGATAAAAATCTATTTTTTATCGTATTTACCACTACGAGCTTCATACTTCAAAATTAAAAAAAAAAATTCTGACGTGTACATGAAAATCGCCGATACACGTGTATTTTTATTTTTTATTCCCTTTCCGAAAAAGTAAATTTGGTTCATAGGACAGAATCTGTGTAACACGGTGTTACGGAAGACTATAGCCCATAATAAACCAATGAATGGTGAAGAAAACATTGAAATGGGTGCATATGTCTTTAAACGTATTTAAGTATTTATTATTAGGAAAAGTAAGTCCAATTTGAATTTAGGTAAGAGAAAAAATTAGTTCTACATTTTTGAAAGAGAATCCTGAGACCGCATAAAAATTCACTCTCTTTAAATCCATATCGTACTCATCCTATTATGAACTAGTAAGTTCTAATGCGCCTATGGCGCCCGTTGAAATATGGAAAAAATACTTTGTTGAAAAAAAAAAAATTTGTTGAAAAAAAAATTTTGTTGAAAAAAAAAAATTTTGTTGAAAAAAAAAATCTAGTTGAAGAAAAAATTTTTCTTGAAAAAAAATGTTTGTTGAAAAAAAAAAATTTGGGGGAAAAAAAAATTTTTGTTGAAAAAAAAAATTTTGTGGAAAAAAAAATTTTGCTAAAAAAAAAAAAATTGGAAAACAAAATTTTTACTTTTGACAAAACAACATAAGTCGAGATAGGAAAATTTCCATTTTTTTAATCATATGGGCATTCAGGCAATCTTTTGGGCTAATCTGCGTCTTTCTACGATATCTAGATCGGAAGATATGAACTTCGAAAAATCAACGTAAGTTGACTTTTTACTTATTTGCATTTGATAAAACAACATATTTGAAATGAGTTGAAAAATCGATCAAATGTTCCAAAAAAAATTTAATAAACATTTGACAAAACAACTTATTTCGACGTACCAGTCAATGTTTTTTTATAATTTGCTTTCCACAAAGCAACATATTTCGAAATATGTTAATATGAAATCGATTAACGCGTTCTGTTGTACTGTGTAATTAATGATGTGTAACGACATGGATTGTAGAAAAAATTTCGCAGATAGACTTAGAGCTTTCACGCCGTTAGACTTCTTTTTTTTTGTGGTACTGTGAGCCAAACTTAACAAACAAGGAAATTGCCAGTTTCTAGACACATAAAGAGACGCAAGTGGATTTGGTTCGAATATATTCAACGAATGCCATCAAATGGCATCACCAGAAATGCCATCGACTGGAACGCGTAAGTACGAGGGAGACCTGTACATATATGGAGGCGACAAACTGATATCGAATCTGCAGCCATGAATAGAATTCCGCGAAATACAATTCTTTACTTATTTCCCTTAACATTCCATGAAGTACCAGACGGGGAACTTCTCTGCCCAAGACAAATCAAGAACAACGTGTTTCTTCGGGCCATTGTCCTTATAAGAATGGCGGAAACGTATTTATATATATGCAGTGTAGTCTCTTCTTGCGGATACCTCTGTTAAACGGACACATTTTTCAGCACCAATCCGCTTTAGTCTTCTTGTGTACTTCTCTCATATGTGGACACCTCTCCGCTTATGAGAGAGTACTCTGTATTGTGCTTCTGGAAGTTGTATTGTTACTCAATGTGAGAGTAGTCTGTTACCTAATAAAGAGAGTATTCGACCCCCCCAAGTGTGTTTGTCCCAGCCTAGGTTGGAACATTAGCGAAAGGGATACAAGGGATTTCAACGGGAGAAGAAGTTGCCATTCAATGCAATTTTGCGGCAGAATAGCTAAAGTTCTCTGATTTAAACATTAGTCTGAAACAAATTGCCAAATATTTAGCTAGTGTCTAAAT
The DNA here is from genome assembly GCA_958296145.1 of Hydrotaea cyrtoneurina. Taxonomy (NCBI): domain Eukaryota; kingdom Metazoa; phylum Arthropoda; class Insecta; order Diptera; family Muscidae; genus Hydrotaea; species Hydrotaea cyrtoneurina. The sequence continues at coordinate 23,461,085 of OY282514.1, read as the reverse complement.
ATCTATATACCAATGGCCTTTCCCTACTGAATTTATTTACATTATCATTGCTAACCACAAACTTAAACATTGAAGGATTTCCCAAATTGGGACTTGTGCTCCAAAAAGTATATTTATTCATTGACACACATATTATGCAGTTTTTGTTTTGGCTCTGATTTTCAAATCGATACCTCAAAAGCCAACTAATTAAATATACACTCTTATGTATGTGTATGTGTGTGTGTGTGTCTCTCTGTACAAGTAAATATTGAACAGAGGTATTAAAATGTTGGTGTTTTCCCATTGTTTTTGTTGTATAACCCATTTGGAAGCACTTTTTGGCTTTTGAATCTAAAAATTTACACACTACAACCTAAACTGTAGCCACAAAACAGCTCTTCGCCGTTATTTGCCACCACAACACCAGCCCACAGCAAATAGCAGCAGCACCAACACCACCACGACAGCATTGTACTAAAGTTTCAATTTTGGACTAATTTCAAAACGCCACTGCGTCATGGAGTGTAGTGTGAAGTATGGTAAGGGGGTGGGGGGGGGGGGGGGGGGGGGTGGTAAATTGTGGCCAACCGGGTGAAGAATTCAAAAGCCAAATATTCATTTTCAGCAATTTCGCTGTACTTGTAAAGCGAACACAGGCGAAAAGAAAAACTGTATGTATTTTTTGGTCGTTTTCAAAAAAAATATAACAATGAAAATAAATGACATCATTTTAAAATCTAATAAATGTTCAGTTCGGTTCAGCTCAATGAGATGTTGTGCTCCCGTACATGCTGACATTCAGACAAACACAGACACACACACACACACACAAATGTCGAACATATTTTCATATATTCATATATACATCCCTATAAACTGAAGAACATATTAGAGTCATAATCAACATTACTGCTACTACCACCACCACTACCGACATACACACACGCACACATGTTCATTTATATTAATACAGAACAACGTTATGGAGTGCTTTTATGGTTTGATGTGTGTGCCGGTAAAGTTGTGCGTCCTGTATCCTGTGTCCCTTTACCAATGTCGATATATTAGTAAATGTCTAGCTACATTTAAATTTGTAAAATTTTACGCAATTTGTTACACTACACAAACACACGCACACTCATGACATCCTTATTTATCTAGACAGCGACAGTATGAGCACAAAGAATACACTTTTCGGCAAAGTTTCAAGGTTTCTTTATTCAGAAAACTATTTCATGTTTAGATTTGTCATCGCTAAAAACGGTTGTAAAGCCCCTTGTTAGATGATTGTTGGCTCCATCCAATTGCATTGTCATCCGAGTAAAACCGGAGGTATTGGGTGGGCCTTAATCCCTGAAGCATGTTGCACGAATGGCTGAAATGTCATCGGTTGTCAGAATCTTCAACACATTTGCTTCAGCTTCCGCAAGCGCAAAAACTAAATTGCATACCATTCGATCCTCCGAACATACACATATTCAGAACTAAATAAAAATTCATTTTCCGGATCTATTGCATCGTACATACAATCGTTATTTGGAAATATACAACCTCGTCTAAGAAAACACTCATATTTACCATAAGATGCCTGCTTCAGATACTCTAGATTATAATTTTAGTAATACTCCAAAGACCCTACCACCGCATTTTTTCGAGACTTTGTCATACCATATTGGCTGCACACTGTACACCGTGCACAGACACATACATACACACTTACGTATGAGTATAGAAGGCTTTTACATGACAAATATCTGTATCCGTATGTAGAGGCTGCCGTTCACTCATACATACACAGACACTTGCTTTGACTATTATAATTGGCAATTTGCATATGAAAGGCATAAAAACTGAAACAACTGAATATTTTACGCGTTTTAAAAATTACTACATTACACGTACATACAGACAACAACAACTGAGAAGGGAGCGTTTGTTGAGGATGACAGAAATTTGGTCACTCTGGAATATGGTGTCTCATAAGTTCAAAACAGAATTTCGTTCGGAAACCAAATTGTTGAAGAAAGTTAACAACTTCTTCAATTTGGGGCAAAGAAACGTGGGTTATCATCGAACGGTAGCTTGCTTATATCGACCATAATGTTACAGCCATTGATGAAAGACGGAGGAATGATGCCAGCACACAAAACAAAGCATTTTTCTGGTAAACAGCCTCTGCCTACTTTCGGCCCAACTTCGGGAAGTTTGGTTGACGTGACAATCATCTGTACTCTTTCATCGCCTGCATTGGCATTCAATTGGATTTTTGTGTAACTCCACCCATAAGATCCTTTATAAGGTATTTAATTTTTTTCCTTTAAATCAAATTAGAACCTCAACTCATTACAAGTTGTCTAACTCTTAAACAGAACACCCTTTTACTTATACATACTCACACTGACATCTATCTACACATGCACATCCTCACAATCGCATATGAAAGCATTTCACTACCGTGCCTGCGTTAATGTGTATTTTTTAAATGTCTCCATATTACACATGTAAATTATTATAATAGCCAACATTTGCACAGCAAAACATAAACGAAAGAAGGCGAATGATAGAAATTAAGGAGCACAACAACAAAGATATGAATTTATTTTGGGAATACAAACAGACAAATGTTAAATTATTTAAATCATTGGCATCTTTAAAAGTGTCACGCTTACATACGAGTACGTAAGCGGGAATAAGTACCCGTATGTGAATTCGTACTCCGAGTGGCATGGCGAACCTTTGTCAGCATCTTCTTTATCTTATTAAGTACCCGTCCGTACACTCACAATTGCTTATCTTTTTCTTGACACAGCCGGTACCTGTTTCAACATTATCGCTTGTCCCTTTTCACACAAGTGTGTCCTCAGCAAAAAAAGGGCTCAAATGGTGAGATCAAAATGGAAAGTGTAAGAAAACCCCTTACTTAGTTAAGTTGTAATAGAAACTTAATCTTGAATGCTTTTAACGTGTCCATTTACATTTCGTACCAATGAAGGCGGCTAATGTAGGAATGTGTTCAGTTTCGAAAGCAGAAAGGAAAACCGACAGATGATAGATGTGACCGACCATCTGTCGTGTATACAGCGGACTCATGCAGTGTGAACCCCTCATCAAAGTGCCACTCACTTTATGGTCAAGATATGGAAATGCTAAAAAAAAAATAACATTCAAAAGCCAATTGGAAAACTTGTGTGAATATTTAAGTAGAACTGCTAAACAAATTTTAATCTACACTTTTAAAGTAAATAACCTCAAGTAGACAATTAGAAAATATGTGGACCGGTCAAGGCGAATCGTTTATGTATCATCAGAGAGGCATAAGTATTGTAAAAAAAAATGCCGGAAGTACATTGAACTGGAAGCAGCAGTGGTAATAATTGAAACACACAATTTTTGGATTAAATTTCAGTGAGAAAAGCACTATACGAATTGTCTCAATATTAACATTTAATATTTGAATAAAAAACTTGAATTTTTGAAGTTTTTATATAAAATTTCATTCCCGATTCAAAACCTCAAAGATAGAATTTATGAGGCTATCGTGGACAGCCACTTTGCGATTTGGTTTTGGAAAATTTCATGAAAAGGATATGGTCTTGGTGGTAATTTGGCTGATGTTGTTTTTCATTATTAACGGCATACCTTACTCTTTATTATGAAATAAACATCCGATCATTTATCTCAAAAAATGACATTTTTCTTTGAATACCATAATAACACCTGTTGTTGGATAAACCTCTATTTAATACTAGTAAGTTGTAATGCGCCTATGGCGCCCGTTGAAATATGGAAAAAAAATTTTGTCGAAAAAAAAAAATTTTTTCTTGAAAAAAAAAATGTTGTTGAATTGGAAAAAAAAAATTTTTTTTTTCAAGAAAAAATTTTGTGGAAAAAAAAATTTTGTTGAAAAAAAAAAATTTTGAAAAAAAAAAAATTTGTAAAAAAAAAATTTTGTTGAAAAAAAAATTTTGTAAAAAAAAAAAATTTGTAAAAAAAATTTTTCGAAATTTTATGGGGAAAACACAATTTCTGTACAAAAAAAAATATTATTTTTTTATTATTATTATTTATAGAAAATTATAGAATGCCTATTTAAATTCCTACGTACTGCGTGACAGAGTCAGTGTATCAGTGAATCAGTGTCGAGGGTAAATATATATTAAGATTGGAATAAAAAACTTGAATTTTTGAAAAGTTTTTAGATAAAATTGAAACCCCTACCATATAAGTTCATAGCAGAAGTTTTGCCCTTTACATCCAATTTGGAAAACCAATCAATCTTCCTCTAATAAAGATACAGACGAAAAAAAACACATGCGACTAGCGTATGACAACTCCTCTCCTATAAACACAGGGCCTGTCAACTCTCATCTATTGGTAGACTAGGGTTGAATTCGTATTCGTAAATTTTAACAAAAGTTGTGAAAGCATGAATTTTCTAGAAGTGGAAAGGAAAGATAGTTTTGGTTTGATATTCCGTTGTGGTCTATCAGCATAAATAATACAAATATACAAGCCCAAAGAATTTCTGCAGTACGAAAATCGTCGATAAAATTAATGATACGCACAAAATCCTCTTTGGACGTAACCAACTGATCCTTATGTACAGTGATCTCCTGAATCCGAATTGTCCCATCACGTATAGTTTTCGAGATAACATTTTATTGACTTGTTTAATTAATTTATCTAAAACTTCGGCAACTCTTATCCTATTCATTTATTTGATAAGAAATACATCATTCATATAAATAATATAATTTATTAAAATCGAATAAAAATTAAGAATTCTATTTTTTAGTAAGTTTCTTGTGGGTCGTTTCCAGGATTTGTTGAAGTATTAGTTGATAGTTGAATTATTCGATTGAATGAGTTCATCGATTTTGGTTCATCAATCTTTAGCTCAATATATTAGATAGTATCTTAGAGACTAATTCGGCTAAAGATGAGCAAACAGTCCTGTCTGCTTTTCGGGTGTGCAGACTAGCTGAGGAATACACTGAATTAGCTCACCTCCTGTGGTATGATATGAGCTGATACTCCTGTCCATCAGCATCTCTTCAGTTTGAATTCGCCCTTATCTCGTATAGAGGGCGGGCATTCAACGCCAACATCTATGATTCATTCCGAGTTGTGTTTTTCTCATCGTTCTTCGGCCACTAACAAGCTGGAGAAGTATGTTTCATATGTCTTGATAAGTCTATCTCCGGATTCCCATTTCCATCTCTACGCCAATTCAAGGCAAAAATATTCGAAAGTCTTTATTTCGTTCATAGGTTGTTCTACAGAATAAAGATAATTGGTAAATTCACATTACCAACCGAAAGTAGTCTGCTATTTTCGTTTGGATCCTGTTGTGCTTTCAATAGAAGAACATATGACTCAAATGAATATATTTCACGGATTACAAACGGAATAACAAACAGCCTATTGTGGAGGGCATACACAGTTTTACCAAGAACTTCCGTGTTTTGAGTTATGGCGGTCTTCCTGCAAATGAGCGATACACATGCAGAATATTTCCCGATGTTACAATCAAAATATCAAAATGAGCATGAGGATAGAAAAATGGTTTTCAAAACCAATATGTGGTATTGTAATATATCGTCTTCGCCAAGCATACAAACTACCTAAATATATATGTACATGTATATGTGTATGCCGATAGTGTAATAATGGACACTATTTATGTAGATTTAACGTTTTGCGGTATTTAAAATTTTTCGCACGACTCAAATAATACAACCCACAAACACCACACACATCCTGCCTGCTGAGAGTGTACTTCGGTTGTAGCATTGAAAATATTTTTCCTTGATAAAACTTAATACTACGATTAACACAACAGCTCACAGACTGAACTATGCTCGACTCAATCTCTCCGGTGCGTTCTTACACAGGCTGCCGCTGCTATTGTAACAGAGTATGTTACTTGATGGCGCTGTCGGGTTTCGGCAACGTCTCACATCAACATATTTCAACAAACAATTAAGTCAGAACAAAATTTATACATTTTAAACGTGATTCGAAAAAATGTAAGACATTTATTCTACCCTACAATGAATGCAGTGCTGGCGTATCAACCTACAGCTGAGTGTTCGGCGGCGTTGCTCACTAAACGCGGAGTTGGCAAATGCTGACGATGCTACTGCCAGCCAGAATTTCGTCGTCCTTAGACGTGGTTGGCTTGATAGCCGGCTGCTGCTGCTGCTGTACTGTTCTTATGTTCGCTGCGATTACTATTTCTCTGAATAAATATCGTAAAACTTCTTGTAAGACACAGTGGGGAAGTGCTTACGTGAGCGTGAATGTATATGCAGTAATACACTGTAACACACGTGCAGACACACACACACTCACTCACATACATTTTTTTTGGTTTAAATCTCAGTATGGATCATTAAGAACATACGCAACAATGTTGTGATGATGTGAGTTTTAATCGTTCTAATTAAGCCCCGGATTCATGTGTAAATATTTGTGTTGGCTGGTGAGCTCGTGTGTGTGTGCGCGCACGCTACCTTCTCGTCTATATTAATTTGTGGTTGTTTTATTTTTTGTTTTAGTAGAAATTTTAATTTTCTATTTTTGTGTAGATTTTCGGGAATCGGATGAATATTGAAAGGAAACAATCAAAAAGTAAATATGTGAGAAACGTGCATATTGCGGCTGTGTTGACTTCATTGTGTACGTTACTCAATTCGATAGCACATAAGAGCAACGACAGAAACATAGGGGCAACTATTTTCTAATTTTATATAGAAAGTCATAGTACAGGAAAACCACGCATAGTACTGTTAATCGGTTGCACCAATTTTGCCGTACTATTTGATAACGGACTAATCGAGGACCAATGCGGCTATTTACAGGCCCAATACCCCTATGAAGGAGGTTAAAGGACATGATGATATAATTTGTTTTACTGCTTTTAAATAAAAAAAAATTAACAAACATTTTTTTTAAACAAAATAAAATATGTTGAAAAATTAATTTCATAATTTTTTTTTAGAGAAATTTTTTTCAATATTTTTTTTTTGAAAATTTCAAATCCCTACAGTGCAGATACCTTACTGATCGAAGCAGATAATGAGATAATTTATTTAAAAAAAAAATGTTTTTTTTTTGAACAATTTTTTGCAATAATTTTTTTTTTAAATTTTCAGAATTGTACTGTACCCCTTACTGATCTTAGCAGTATTATGCGAGGTATTTTATTTAAAAAAAAAATTGATCAATTATTTTTTTAGAACAATTTTTTTCAAGAATTTTTTGAAAATTTCAAAACCGTCTATAGAGAAACCCTACTGATCGAAACAGTTCTACGCGAGGTAATTTATTTAAAAAAAAAAAAATTTTGAAAATTTAATTTAATTATTTTTTAAAACAATTTTTTCCAAGAAAAAAATTTTTTTATTGAAAATTTCAAAAACGTACTATAGAGAAACCGTAATGATGGAAGCAGTAATATGCAAGGTATTTTATTAAAACAACAATTATTTTGAAAATTAAATTTTATTATTTTTGTAGAAATTTTTTTTCTAAGAATTTTTTTTTTGTAAGTTTTAAAACCGTACTTTAGAGAAACCTTACTGATCCAAGCATCCCTTACTGATCCCCACTTAGGGGGATCCCATACAAAACTTATATTTTTATAACATTTCGATTTTTTCAGGAGAGCCATTTAAAGTTTTCAATTGCGTCTTACTGAGGTTTCCCGAATAAACTAGACCCATGACATATGTGTGTATTATACACAAAGAACTAAAGTCAACTTAAATAAGAGATGTACAGCTTTTTCTTGAGCAAAAAAAAAAGTGAATTTAGTGTTCTTCCAAAAAAAAAAACGTAATAACCCAAACTTATATTGCATATATTTATGTCACTTTTCTTGAGAGCACATACACAACATTTTCAATACACCATAAGTGTCACAAAATTGGGATCCGCACTCCAAAAAGAAATACATCACTCATATTAAGGTCGAATTTGAAACTTTTCTATAATTTTAAATATAAGACAATTCATTGAATGACTTAATGTAGAGTCATACCGAGAGACAAACTTAGCATGCCCACAATAAAATAAAATATAAGCTGACATGGCAAACAAATATTCGCGTATATTTCGAATTGAGATTAAGTCAATTGCTAAAAAAAAAAGAAAGATTTGCAGCAAGCAAATAAACCTTTCGCTAAAGCTCTTACTCTCTCCTTTTCTACCCCTTGACTTTAAATACTTTTCTTTGTTGATAATTTGTTATTTGATTTTTTATGAATTTTAAACAGTTCGAAACTCAAATTGAACAGAAAACTGAATGGAAACGAAAATCTCCCCTAATTTTTCGAAAAAGGTTCACACAGTTAATTGTGGCGGAAGGAAACTGCACGAAAGGAATCAAAACGAAACTGAAGGGAAAAGTTATTAAGAAACATAAGAACCACCTTCTGTTGTCTTCTTTGCTTCCTGTTTTTGTTTTTCTCTTTTCATTGGGGCGGTGGAAAAGGGTTTGATAATTTTAGGTTGTTGTTGCTCGTCAACAAAAAAACATTCGGAGATTTTTGCAACTTTTTATCCGGAACATTTTTAATCATTAATTAGAATTGTTCTGTTCTGCGGTGGTAAGCAAACATGTCCCACATCTCTCGACCTATTCCAAAAAAGAAAATGACAGCGTGAAGCTTTTTTAATTGGTGTGTTGAATTTCAAGTTTGTGTATTCGGTTCAGAGGGTTACTTTTTAAACATTTGAAAAATGCGGCTTCTTAGTAGCTATTTGATTGGTGAACAGTCAGTATAATTGAAAATATTTATGTTTCCGAAATGCATTGATTTCATTCGTGCTCTCGTTACACTAATGAAGTGCAAACTAATGTAAACTTCGGCAGAAGACATTGCCAAATTATGAATAATATTGGTATGTACACCGAATGGCTGTGACTTTAAAATCCACTTTTTGGGCAAAATCACTTTATTTGCCTTTCGTACGGCACCATTACTTTACAAAATGTAATTATTTTTTGAATTTCTGAGGAAATACGATATGAGTCTACACAAGAATGAAATATTCCAATTATTGGAATTTTGTGATTCTTTAAAATAAAACTCATGCCTTTTTTTTGTTAAGTGTAAAGCAGATTACACCTCCGTGATGCTAACAAGAGTACATATGTATTTGAAAGATTCTTTTTACATATGCTCGAAATGGAAACCAATTGCAGTGGATGTTTTTTTCTTTTTGTTAATTAAATCGAATTTAATCAAAGAATTGAAGTACTTTGAAAGATTATGCAACAGTGATGTGTAAACTCATACTTGTTTACAAAATAAATACTTGTAAATGTTACAGCTAAGCAGCGTCTAAAGGGTGAGGAGGGCCTTGCTTGGTATGGACAGGTAACACATTTCGAATTACCTATGAACCCAGTCTTTATAGAGAGTGATGTAATTTTCCTCTGTAAAACATTGTTTTTGCACAATTTATAAACTCATTATCATTCCATTATCAATTAAGACTTAAGATTTTTGTTTAAGATCCAAAACCTTAAAGACCTTACATGAAAACGATCCTTCACATATTCGTAAGGCCTCGTACCAATGATATGCAATTCACGTTCTCATTTCAAAGTGTCAAGGGCTTTTTATCTTAATATATATTTACCCTCGACACTGATTCACTGATTCACTGATACACTGATACACTGATACACTGATTCCCTGATTCACTGACTCTGTCACGCAGTACGTAGGAATTTAAATAGGCATTCTATAATAATTCTATAAATAATAATAATAAAAAAAATAATATATTTTTTTTGTACAGAAATTGTGTTTCCCCAATTTTTTTTTTACCAAATTTTTTTTTTTCCGTAAATTTTTTTTTTCCAAAATTTTTTTTTTCCAAATTTTTATTTTTTCAACAAATTTTTTTTTTCAACAAAAATTTTTTTTTTTAACAAAATTTTTTTTTTTTAACAAACATTTTTTTTTTCAACAAAAATTTTTTTTTCAGCAAAATTTTTTTTTCCAAAAATTTTTTTTTTCCAATTTTATTTTTTTTCGAAATTTTTTTTTACAAAATAGTTTTCTCAAAATATTTTTTACAAAATTTTTAAAATTAAGTAACAAATACTTTCTCAAGCAAATTAACGGGCGCCATAGGCGCATTACAACTTACTAGTTATTAATCACCAAAGATCGATAAGCTTTCCTGATCCTCTTCTAAAAGCAGTCCTTTAAAGCAGTCAATTAAAATGTCAACGAAACATTTCTGAGTTCCTTATTATATTATTATCACTATCGGGACTGTGTTTGTCTTGGTGATGGGTTGTTTTTAACACCGACGGTTATTTAGTTCTATAGTTAATAGTAGGTCCGATACAAAACTTTCCAATACAAAACCGTAGTGAAAGACTTATTATGTATGAAATGTATCTTAACTTATGTATAGCAAGGGCCTGTTACATGCCACTTCCACTCCTGGTTGTCACCGCTGTGTTACTGCAGTCACTCGTTTGTGCGTGTGTGGGTGGGTATGTATTTGTCTTTATTCTATACTTCAAGGAATCAATTGATAAATCGCATTGATTGGAAAAATTCCGACTTAAATTTAAAAAGTTGAAAAACAAATATTTATAAATGGGATATATCGACACAGACACACATTAAACATAGGTGAATACACACACATCAATCCGCAGTGACATATATGAACGGTAAAGTGTGTCATTGTATTCCGGTGTTACCCACCAGGATAAATTTGGCAAAAAGAAATGTACACACATCCTTGCCAATGCATAGACATCCTTCCAAACACATAAGCAAGACAGTGTGTACATTTCTACGAGTCCATACGGGCGTATGTGTGACAAAAAATAAACAAAGTTACCTCTTGGAGGACGAACAAAAAATCCTGATTTCACTGGAAACCATGAATTGCCACTTGTACCGAACGTCCCGTACCCAGACGTACTGAGAGCTTCTGAGCGTTTTACACATTCCTGCATGAGATCCATGGAAGTGAAAAGTGTGAATGGGAATATTTTTTTCTCCACTGGGAAACCAATCGATTTATTTCAGTCGAGGGTGTCTCAGAACACATCAGTCGAAGCACATGGATGAATCTGTGAGTGTGTGTTGTGTCTGTGCATTTTTTCCGTCTGTGCTGTGAAAAATGTTGTGTGAAAAACTTCTGTTTTTTTCTTTCTTTATTTTAAAGTATGACGGGAAAATACTTGTTTTGGCAAAAATTGGTAAATTGAAAATACCACATGCCAGAAAAAAACGACATGTGAGCAGGACTGGTGTGGGGGAAAAAGGGACATAAAATAATTTATATTTGGCTTCAGGGGAAATTACCGAATTTGTCACAAATAAAAAAGAGAAGATGCATAAAGGCGACGGAGTCGAATCACATGAGTTCGCTACCAAAGAAAAGATTTTTCACATAATTAATATTTTATTGCAACTATATAAATTACTATTCCATTGATCGGCCGGGTAAAAATGGGTAATTTGTCGGAGAGTTGTCAATGTGTTCACAACTGTCATTTTAGCGCCAACTTTCATTTTAGTGACAACTGTCATTTTTGTGACAACTGTCATTTTTGTGACAACTGTCATTTTTGTGACAACTGTCATTTTTGTGACAACTGTCATTTTTGTGACAACTGTCATTTTTGTGACAAATGTCATTTTAGTGACAAATGTTAATTCAGGGACAACTGTCATTTTAGTGACAAATGTCATTTTAGTGACAACTGTAATTTTAGTGACAACTGTCATTTTAGTGCCAACTGTCTCACAACTGTCTTTTTAGTGCCAACTGTCATTTGATTGACAACTTTCATTTTAGTACCAACTGTCTGACAACTGTCATTTTAGTGACAACTGTCATTTTATTGACAACTTTCATTTTAGTACCAACTGTCTTTTTAGTGCCAACTGTCATTTTATTGAAAACTTTAATTTTAGTACAAACTGTCTTTTTAGTGCCAACTGTCATTTCAGTGACAACTGTCATTTTTGTGACAACTGCCATTTTAGTGACAACTGGAATTTTAGTGACAACTGGGATTTTAGTGACAACTGGAATTTTAGTGACAACTGGAATTGTATTGCCAACTATCATTTTTGTGACAACTGTCATTTTTGTGACAACTTTGATTTTAGTACCAACTGTCATTTTAGTGACAACTGTCATTTTAGTGACAACTGTCATTTTAGTGACAACTGTCATTTTAGTGACAACTGTCATTTTAGTGACAACTGTCATTTTAGTGACAACTGTCATTTTAGTGACAACTGTCATTTTAGTGACAACTGTCATTTTAGTGACAACTGTCATTTTAGTGACAACTGTCATTTTAGTGACAACTGTCATTTTAGTGACAACTGTCATTTTAGTGACAACTGTCATTTTAGTGACAACTGTCATTTTAGTGACAACTGTCATTTTAGTGACAACTGTCATTTTAGTGACAACTGTCATTTTAGTGACAACTGTCATTTTAGTGACAACTGTCATTTTAGTGACAACTGTCATTTTAGTGACAACTGTCATTTTAGTGACAACTGTCATTTTAGTGACAACTGTCATTTTAGTGACAACTGTCATTTTAGTGACAACTGTCATTTTAGTGACAACTGTCATTTTAGTGACAACTGTCATTTTAGTGACAACTGTCATTTTAGTGACAACTGTCACTCCACTGACAGATGTCATTTTGCTGGTGTTTTAGCGACATCTCATGTTGTAGTGACATGTGTTGTTTTGGTGAAAGCTGTCATTTTACTGACACCCGTCATTTACTGACACCCGTCATTTAACTGACTGCTGTCATTTTACAAACGTTTCAATAAACACACCCCTGGACAGATTTAACATGCCTACAATTATTGGGTAAAGAAATATTTACAAAACATTCGAAAAAAACAAAACAAATTTACGTAAATTATAAGAGTAATTCACACAGGAATTCTTTGTCAATTTCTGAAGAGCTCTTTGTTGGGAAAACAAATTAAAGAATGTCTGAAATGTAATCACATTTTCAATACCGTTAACTCACATCATTGATAGAGCATTCAAGCGCTTACGAGTATTGTTAAAGAATATTTCCGCAGCATCGGTGTCTTCTGTAGAAGATACATTTGAAACGAGTTAAGCCTGATTTGAATACAAAATAAGGATGATGACTTGCTCTTTTTTCTTGACCTTACTGGTCAAAGCTATCATTTGCATAGAGAGTTTTATAGCAGCAAAGTATCATTTAGACTTTTTGTTTAGCTCAGAACAGCAATTAGAACAATTCAGAGAAATATTTATCTTACGCTACGTAATACAAAAAAAAACACCTGACAAAAAAAAATAACAACTATGGCACGTAAATTTACAAGAATTTCATTAATATACAAAACTAAACTATTTCCACATAATTGCCAAAATCCGCCAGTGTTCCAGTTGAAAGTTCCATATGATATTCATTACAATATGTTACAATTGTCTCATAATTCCACTTTCCAAACGTTTAAGAACTGCTTCAATATGTTTTCATGTTTCTCTATGCAAGATATTAACATATTAGTAACAGCCAATGTAACATTCATTACAAATTTTGAATTTTCTACCACGTAATTTCGCCGGGGAAAAAAGTCACATATGCATGTTCAGCCTAAACCTATTAATATTAATCCGATAAGAAAACAGAGCGAAGCGAATGCATTAAAACTACTACTGGCACTCTAGTGCTCGCACTTGTACTTAATATAGTCGTAATAATTTTATTCGAAATTAATTAAAAACTTTCATTAGATAATGGAAAAGTTTCACTGTATCTTTCGTTCCGTTCTGTGCTCTCAACGCTTAACGAAACAAACACATAAATTTCGTATAAGAAGAAGGCGATGGTGGTGGCGGCACACGTTCACGTTCATGCGACGACAACGACGAAGACACCCTACGGTATGGTGTGGCATGCCAAAAGTACGACTGGTAGTGACACAAATTGCAATTAAACTACGATAGACATTACAAACTTTAATGATAAAGTGCTCATCTTTTTGCTTACGTTTCACTGTATGTGATTTGCTTCGTTCTTCGTTCTCTACCAACTTCCATTGAAGATATACCATTCACACGTCCTTTCCCCCGAATTGCTGTCTTACTTACCCATGAAGCCACTGCATTGGCAATTGAGAAGAAATTAAAACCAACACAATACAAAATATAAATCTTTAGAAGTTCTTCCGGTACATAAAGAAGTATTTATGGAATTCAAGAGTAAATGTTTTTCACTTCAAAGAAAAATTATAAAAATTCTTTTTCCGCAAACGAAACCCTCCAAAAAAAAGGAAAACGTTTATGTGTAGCAAAAATGTTTCAAATAATTTGAAAACAATTTTACGAACAGGAAACGGCATTACATTCGAATGAAATGAAATTTATAGATACTACTTCCGCTACAAAGGATAAGTTAAAGAGACCTTCTAGCGATTGGTTTTAATTTATTAACGCAGTTCTTTTCGCGATTGGTTTTAATTTTTAAAAGCAATTAAATATTATGGGTGTACAAAGAGGTGGAGTCTGCCAGTAAGTTAAACTTTGTATTTAATTGTCATTCTGAAGACAACGACTTAAGGTATTGATCTGGTCCGTATTTAAAATATATGAAAGTCTTTAAAATAAGTGAGAAATTCCTGAGAAAATCGAATTTCTTTTTTGATAATAGCGGGCTTGTTTTTAATCCCATAGGGCTGACGAAGTCGGGACTAAAGTATGGTCAAGTCTTAAAATAAGAGCATGTTTTTATTTGTGAGGACATTTTGAGGCGGCCCGCTTTTTGCCCCATATGGACCACATTTCAAGCAAAAATTTCAAAAACAAAATGAATCAATGGATTCGTCTAAAAATGTCCATGTATTTTAATACTTTGTGTAATTTATGTTTATTGGTCGATAGTTTATTCCCGGGTCAGTGGCATATCCGCCTAAAGGGCCATTAATACATCAATGCCCGCAAAATCCAAATAAAGAAAAATTTCTCCAAAAAAAAAATAAGGTTTAGTGTGAAAAAAAATATTAAAAAGACGATCTATTACTGGTGAAGTTTTCGTTAATGTGTAAAAAAAAAAAGCTCTATAAAAAACGGCCCCAAAAAACGGAAGATGACCCAACAAATTCTAGACAAAATTGGTGAATTTTTCGTTATGAAAAATACAAATTGTGTTTTTTTTGTTTTTTAGTGCATTTTTCATATGCAAAATAACGAAATTAGTTTTTCCAAAAGTCCTACAAATTATAGTCGTGGAACCTCCAAAATCATCTGGGAACAGATAGGAGCCTTTCAATCGGGAAAACATAAGGAAGCGTTATGGATTGAGGAAAAATACAGCATCTCCGAAACAATTCCACCGTGTTACAAAAATTTGATTTTTTTCTGTCCTATGAACCAAATGCACATATTCGGAAAGAGGGGAAAAAATAAAAATACACGTGTATCGGCGATTTTCATGTACACGTCCAAATTTTTTTTTAAGTTAGAAGTATGAAGCTCTTAGTGACAGAATTTTTTGTTTTTTATTTTTTTTTTTACCTTTTATTTTTACCTTACCAAAAAAGTAAATTTGATTCATAGGACAGAATGTGTGTAACACGGTGTTCTTTAACGCTGCCACTTTTGCTGAAGACTTCATGTTTTATATATTTTATTCAGAGTGCATTGCTGATAAGATTAAAGTGAATATTTCGGTCGGGGAAAGACATTTTTAATTGAGGTTATATTTAAAATTGTGCTTTATGGGTGATTCAAAGAAGTAGCCGACAAAGGCGCGACCGGTTCTCGACTAGACTGGGCCGCCGCCGTTGTCTTAACGCCGATTTTGCATAGCTCAATTTATTGGGGGATTTTCCAGAATTTATTGGGAAAACATTCAATTTCTATGAATTCCTCATTTTTAAATCATGAGTATCTATGTACATATTTCCTGTTAAATTTGAGTGTTGAAGTCAAAATTTCAGCACGTTATCACAAAGCCATTTATCTTACAATTAAAATGAGGCATAGATCATTACAATCAGCTGTAGCTATGCTGCAAAAAATAATTGTTCAAAAGTAAACATCACATATTTTTTGACTAGGACCAATATAACTTAAACTACTTTTTATATTCCAATTTGCAGTACTTATGAAATTCGTTCATCGTCTTCCTAGACTGTCTTGAACAAACGTACTTACTTCTTTCATATTCCCTTATAACAGCCACCGATAACAGGCTTCAAATATGTAAATATGCCAACATGCACCATACACACCGCAATACGCGACAATTATGTGTTCTCTTCCATATCCGAATCCTGTGAAAAGCATGAACCCACTCACACACATGTCCTCTGTGAAAACGTCTGAACCCATAACAAATTCAAAACAACAACATAAATACATAAACAAACAGCATCTTAAAACTATTTATGTTTCCACATTTATTCAAAGCGAGAAAAATGGAAACAAAAGTCGAAACAATCATGTATCATCACGTCAGCAACGATTTTACGCAACTGAAACAAAACCAACATGAGACGCTGTAAATAAAGCCAAAATGATAAATGTACGACCTTTGACCGTAAGTATTTTATTTTACCGTTATTATGCTGAGAAAGCTTTCTAATGAATAAAGCTTTTGTTTGATTTCTCACTTTTTTCCGTTTGTCTAGCTCTCGACTTATGTCTGTCTCTCCTAATTCCTCTCATGACAAAGTTGAAAGAATAACGGTAACGGTGACGTGAAAAGAAATAGTGGGGATTTTTAGTGTTTTTGTAAACATTTGCCGTAATAAAAAATCAGCTGATGTTGGTAAATAGACTGGCAAGTTTTCGTTGCCAAACACAAATAAAAATAGGGTGGGTAAGGTATGAGAATGCGACACACAGAGGCATATGTACAAAATGCATACATAACGTGGATATATACGAAACTAAAAATAAGTACAATAACAAGTACTTAGGTATTACGAGAACATTTTTTTTGGAGATTCTCATATTTTAAGTGCGGATAATAACTCCGTGTTACAAAAAATGATTTTTTTTCTGTCCTATGAACCAAATGCACATATTCGGAAAGAGGGGAAAAAATAAAAATACACGTGTAGCGGCGATTTTCATGTACGCGTCAGAATTTTTTATTTAAAAATTAAATTAAAAATATTTTTTAAAAAATTTGACGTGATACAGACATTTCCACGAGTCTGAATCAGCTCGATTGGATCACTGGAATGACAGGTGCCACTGGAATGACAGGTGTCACTAAAATGACAGGTGCCACTGGAATGACAGGTGTCACTAAAATGACAGGAGTCCCTAAAATGACAAGTGTCCCTAAAATGACAGGTGTCAGTATAATGACAGGTGTCACTAAAATGACAGGTGTCCCTAAAATGACAGCAGTCACTTGAACGACAGCTGTCACTGAATGTCAACTGTCTCTTGAATGACAGTTGTCACTTGAATGACAGTTGTCACTTGAATGACTGTTGTCACTTGAATGGGAGCTGTCTCTAGAATAGTAGCTGTTACCGATCTGCAGGATCAATTGGAGCCATCACAGATATTATAACCATACCTAAACATTTCGTGCAATTTTCAAAAGTAACACACACAAATTGACTATGAGTTCACGTCTACCCTCTTCAACAGCCTACCAGTGGCCCTTACAGAATCAGTCATCTCGCAATCTTCCAGAAATAAAACTGGTGAAAGTGTGCCCAGAAATATTTTAGCCTCGTATTTGGTAAGAGCAACTCAAAATATTATGTCAGATGTCCTTAAAAGAGTCCTTACCGAACATACTGCTGTCCAAAGATAAGGGGATGTCAAAGATCAGTAATCAACTGTCGTCTCGGGCATATGTGATTTCGCTACCCAAAATACTGGACCCAGACGTTTCTTCTCTAGGAAGTCTTTAAGCCTTCTCTCCTTAAGTAAACAATGCTTGCTACTGTTACCTTATGCCAGCAGACAGTTTGTTTTAATTTCTGCTCTGAACATATTTGTAGTATGAAAAGGTAATTTATTTACATTATCCCATTTCCATAGAATTGTGGCCAATGATATTTGCAATGACCACACAAAAGACCCACCAACAATGGAGCCGACATAGGAAGATGGCAGGCACAAGTAACACAATCATCTTCTGTGGTCAATATTGGACAACCACGAGTATGAGAACAAAAAAAAAAAAGGCACACACAACCATTTCGGACGAATATCAGTGGAGGGCATAACCCGTGTAAATAACATTATGTGGAACCGGCATACAATTGTATTCCTGCCCCAATGGCTCACTATCAACTGAGACTCACCATGTGTAAACCGTTTGTGGGGAGGCTGTCCATTATTATTAAAGTCATTGCACTTCTACTGCTCCCTCAATCTCGCTGGCTGTTGCTCTCTACGTCTAACACTTTAAAAATGTGCAACAATAACGACATTTCCGTTTCGTTGTGGCAGACAATGACGGCGCTCAGGACTATTCGATGGCAAGTTGGTAGTCAGTCGCCAATGGATTGGTAAAATGATGAACAAAGGATCTTTCACTGGTTTTGTGGTTTAGCAGACACACACACACACACACACAAAAAAAAACTGTATGCTCAACTCTTAAAACCAGAACAAATGATGGCTACGATGATGTCAGACGAATATCTTTGCATGGCACAGTGTTTCGAATCAAAGAATTGTTTATATTATATTGGCTGCAAAACGGAAGCTATACAAATTGTAAACTCTATCACCGTGTTACACACATGCTGTCCTGTGAACCAAATTTACTTTTTCGGAAAGGAGATAAAAAATAAAAATACACGTGTATCGGCGATTTTCATGTACACGTCAGATTTTTTTTTTTAAGTTTGAAGTATGAAGCTCTTAGTGGCCTGTGTGAAAGCCTTTGTACCGATTTTTAACCCTTTTTCAGTGATCCAATCGAGCTGATTTTTTGCAGGCAGACTCGTGGAAATGTCTGTATCACGTCAAATTTTTTTAAAAATATAGATTTTTATCAATTCTCAGGTTTTCCTAAATTTTTTTTTTTAAATGGTTATCGTTTTTTTTAATGTTTCAGTTCAAAAAACGTTCGTAACGCGTAAGTTGTTTAAAAATTTGGAGTCTCTTCAAGTTATGCTAAGAAAAGTGAAAAAAATATTTTTTTTTTTCAAAAATAATAAAAATTGGGGAATATCTGAGAATTGATAAAAATTGTTTTAAAAAATTTGACGTGATACAGACATTACCACGAGTCTGCCTGCAATCAAAATCAGCTCGATTGGATCACTGAAAAAGGGTTAAAAATCGGTCGAAAGGCTTTCACACAGGCCACTACGAGCTTTATACTTCAAAACATAAAAAAAAAAAATTCTGACGTGTACATGAAAATCGCCGATACACGTGTATTTTTATTTTTTCCCCTCTTTCCGAATATGTGCATTTGGTTCATAGGACAGAAAAAAATCTATTTTTTGTAACACGGTGTATTTAGTCAATAACATTTTGAAACCGACAGTTCGGTCGCATATACAACTTCAATGATGATTTTTTCGTTCACTGATTCGTGCCATTTATTTGCCATGGCAACTATGCTCTGGTTAATTGTATTGCTTGAAAAACATGGTTTTCATCGGTTTTTAATTATAATTATGTCGATAATAATGTCGAATCTGCCCAAAGAATCATTCATCATTCAAAGTTCCATTTTTTGAGAATTAAGGGAAACTGCATCATCACCAAAACTCGGAAGCCGTGACTTTGTTTGCCAATAGACCCACTATGGCCTTCTTTGTTGCATTTTCTCCCAGATAAGTCCAAGGATTTGACTTTTCCTTCATCTCCTGGTTATTGTGATCGATCCATGACATCATCCCCACAACTTTTGCAGTAGTCTCTACGCGTTTATAAGAAAGCTCCCAGCTTTGCCAGCTCATCTGCTCTGCATTTCTTATAAGAGAGTGGTGAAGTGCTTAGCCATTTTGATATGAGATCTGCGACCGTCTAGGGCTGATGTTGAGTTCGTGACGACAGAATCCTGAAATGTAATGGCTGTCTCACAGTAAGAGAATGCGTTTGTCCCTAATATGATGAGGGCAGTAAGGCTCAGTCATAGTGCTATTTATTTTATCGCCAGGTTGTCACTCTCTAGGTCTTTCAAGTAGACCCCGAAACCCACTTGATTCTTTTTTTTTTTTGAGTTGTCTTGGTATTTATGTTCACTGAGATATATTGCTGATTTAGCCTTTAGCACCTCTTTGCCTTTTGATAGATGTTTCTGAGTACGCTTGACCGGGCTGCGGAGTTTTCATCATATAGGGGAACTCCGACAGCAAAATTGTGAACTTCTACTCCTAAACTCCGACTCTACAGCCCTGGTGCTTGAAAACTTCCACATCGAAGGTGAGTTTTTCCAACTGTTACACTAATTACCAGCAATAATGAAGACGTCTACGTTAACAACCGACAAAATTGTGAAGTGGTACTCTAACTTCGGCTCATAAACTCAGACTCCATAGCTCTGGTGCCTACAAACTTCCCCCTTACTTATATTTTCACATCGTGGGTGAGTTTTTCCAACTGTTACATTAATAACCAGCAGTAATGAAGATGTCGGTTGTCAACCAGTGTTTTCTTTAGATGAGTTTTCCGTTTTCCGAACACTGTGCCAAAGTCATACATCTGTGACCATATCTAAGTGTAAGTTAGGCCATAACAATGAATTTGTGCATGTCTGTATGCATGTATTGTAGCGATTTGTGGAAAAGGTCCTTCTCCGAAGCGTATCACTTCCTATTAGTACATTAATTAGAGGACAATAGCAGGTGGCATCGCATGCATATACCTTTGAGAATTTTCCATTTATGTTCGTATGTTCTCTGTCTATGTCTCTCTCTAACTGTATTTCTCTATTCCTATTATTCTGCTAGGATTAACATTGTCTTCCATACAATTATACTGTATTAACAAAAGGGAATTGTTTAATTGGCATAGAAACTGTGAGCCCAAAGAGTACTCCGGCGACAAACCAACGTAGAGCGTGAAATAAAGCTGACGCCGAAATCAATTTTAAAAAATGCCTTAATTACATATTTTGCTGCAAAACATTTACTTTGGAAAATGACTAGATTTAATCGTTTAAAATCCTGGTTGATCCGCTTGTCCGGAACACAAAACAACAACAAACTCTTCTTAATCTTAGCCTAGCGTTGACATTAACATGTGTAAAAGTCTGGGTGAATACTGTTTCGGTATCTGATACATTCTGTGGTTTTTGGTGTCCTGCACCATAACCTACGGCAGACTAGGTTACTTATGCCGCACGTAAAGGAAACAAACAACACTAGTGTGCAGACAAATTATGAGCTTTAGGTAAGCGTATCGCATAAAGCGGATTGATTTCATAGGGAGTGAGTAAATATTAGATACAAAAAATAATCGAAGTCCCACAATTGTCTTGGAAAGTGAGATTTTATAAAGAAAATTGTGGCTGAAGACAATTTTTGCATAAAAATGTGATTTTCTTTCATGTACATACAAGAAAATAGGGCGCCCAGCTTCAGCTGCTGCTTTAGACCGAGGTACTTACAGGTGATCGAATACCACAACATCAACGGCTGCGAACAAATTGACCCTTATCCAGAAAGCACATCAAGTAGGGTAATAGTTGCCCATACCCTACTACGTTTTTCTGCATATTTTTTTCTCTTAATAAGAGCGTTATGGTGGGTGTCGGTTTTTCTTTACTCATGTTTTTACCCGTAATATTATCCATGGCAATGTTGTTGTTGTGTATGCTGTAAATTTCCTATTCGGACATCCTTCGACAATCCTGTTAAACTTTACTGTGTAATTATCCTTGTGTACAAGTGTCTGTGTATGTCTGTGAGTGTGTGTAAATGTGGTTAAATTTCCGTCATTATCCTGGCCGTTCATTGTAGTTGTAAGAGTATAGAGTGTAATCATATCCATGCCATAAAAGTTTCAACACGAATATATGCATGTGTGAATATTTCAAGGAGCCTGTATCCGAATATCTTTTAAACTGTTTATTTTCGGCAAATGGTATTATTCTTACTTAATGACTTGATTTTACAAATTGTAATCAGTTTCTTTATTACCAGACCATGCAGACATATGGATGTCATAGCTTCGCATAGCTTCGTGATTGCCTGAAGAATATACAGACATTGGGTGTGTTTGATGGGGCATATAATATATTTCTCAATTAAAAAAATAGTCAATTTGAGTTTAAAGAAAAAATTAAACTAAAATAACAAGAATTTGTGTGTCTGCTTACACTTTCACTCGTTCTACTTCCATCCATTTCGGTGCTTTCCCTCGTAGTTGTCAACACCTGGAAACCGAGTTCAAATTCAAAGAATCTTACTTCAATTAAACATTATTTCCATGAATTGATTAAATTGACATTTTAATTAAATTAATACATTTTTCAATTGCATTCCAAAAACTAATAACACCCATGATTCAATCAGGCCAGTCTCTGTGTTCGACGTCAGTACTGATTTGTTTTGCTTCAATGAGGCACAACATCACTAAATGCGCTCCTACACGTAATCATACTTCAGCGCAGTACAAAAACAAAGTTAAATGAGTGTAGTGTCCTTCTACTCGGACATTATGGGGTTTGGTTACCGTGGATCCCAGATCCCAGCTAAATAACTCGACGTTGCAATTGCAGCCAAGCAAACATATATGTTTCGTCTTGTTCACCGTCAGAAGAATTGGTGGCTATTCCATCTTAATTTCTGCAAAAACAAGAGTACTTTTAATACTTGGACTTTGGATTTTGATAAAAATATATCCATGTACAGAGAACACTACGTGATACAAGACCAAAAAAAACACCCGTGTCCCAAGATTTTTTATTTAAGGAACAGCATTTCATTTATTTGGATGGCTCGAAATGAAGGCGAATATACCAAAAAAAAATCTTTCCAAATAATGGCGCAGCTCCGAGGTGACCAATTGATATGGTCGATTACCGGAATCAATTGTGGTATGGCACGACAGCCTGCTAAATGAAAATATCGTCCTAGTCCATATCTCCGTTCATACAAAATGGTTTATCATGGAATTTCCAGTTCAATTTTCAAAGAAAAAAGGGCCACAGTGGACGATTTCCCTAATTTAACTGGACAAAATTAATAACAGTCGAAAATCTGTACTACCTCCGAAAAAAGGGCCACAAACATTAAAGTTCGTGTGGGTAGTCAAAGTTTAGAAAAATTTATCAGGATGACGAATATGAGCAAAAAATGTAGGCGGGCCAAGGGTCGGATCCAGGAACTTCCTTAAAAACAGTGTCGGTCCCCTTATACAAGTGGGGATACTCACACTTCAGCAAATTGCATAAGGACAAGAAATAAAAAGTGTGTTACAATTTATCGTAAAATAAAATATTAAAAATATTGAAGAAAAAAAGTGAAGAAATCTTAATATATATTTACCCTCGACACTGATTCACTGATACACTGATTCACTGACTCTGTCACGAAGTACGTAGGAATTTAAATAGGCATTCTATAAATAATAATAATAAAAAAAATAATATTTTTTTTTGTACAGAAATTGTGTTTTCCCCAAATTTTTTTTTTACAAATTTTTTTTTTCAACAACATTTTTTTTTTAACAAAATTTTTTTTTTCAACAAACATTTTTTTTTTTGAACAAAAATTTTTTTTTTTCAAGTAAAAAATTTTTTTTTAACAAAATTTTTTTTTCTACAAAAATTTTTTTTTTCAACAAAATTTTTTTTTTCAACAAAATTTTTTTTTTCGCAAATTTTTTTTTCCAATTTTATTTTTTTTCGAAATTTTTTTTTTACAAAATAGTTTTCTCAAAATATTTTTTACAAAATTTTTAAAATTAAGTAACAAATACTTTCTCAAGCAAATTAACGGGCGCCATAGTTTATAATATTTTTGTATCAAATCTATAGTCGTTCGTGTGTGTTTTTAAATTATTTAAATTTGGGTACTCATTTTTATTTTGTTACTAAAACCCGGAACGGTAGAAATCAACACTTGAATTTTTCACAGCTAAAAATCTACATAACAGTAATTGATTTTTAAAATACGTGCAAATACAAAATCTTTCAAATTAAAAAAAAAAAATTAAAGAAACAAATTTTTGTTTTTTATACTGAAGAAAATAAATTCAAATTTATTTATTTTATTTATTTATTTATTTATTTATTAATTACAATACAAAGTTAATTTATATTCTAATTTTGGGTCCAAGGGTAAACCGGGTGACACAGACCATTTGGCTAAATTTTTGCAGCGACAGACCAAAGCCTCTGGTGGGAATCGAACCCACAACCCCCACGCTGATAGACAAGCACGCTACCAACTCGACTACCGGGGCGCCTAAAAATTCAAATTTATATCGGCAAGTTTTTATCAGATTTGCATTTCATAAAATCTATGAAGCATTTCATAAAATCTATGAAGCATTTCATAAAATCTATGAAGCATTTCATAAAATCTATGAAACATTACATAAAATCTATGAAACATTACATAAAATCTATGAAACATTTCATAAAATCTATTAAACATTTCATAAAAATTGGAAATATTTCATAATATTTTGCAAATATTTTATATAAAATCTTAAAATGATATTTAAGGAGTATTTTTTTCTGATTAAAACATGGCCGAAAACAAATGGGAAACTTCAAAAATTCCATAATAATCATTAATTCTAATCTAATCACCGGGTATATCTGCTTTTGAGTGGAGTTGGATTAGTTCTGAAGTATCTGCCAAAAAAGTAAATGTGAAAAAAAACTATCTTTCAAAGCAGTCATATTTGAAATGGTTCAACGCTATATTTTAATAAATATTCTGAGAAAAACGGTATTTGCTTAAACAAAAGAAATTCACTCGATCTTCGTTATTTAATTTCCACAATACCACGAGTTTGACGAAGCCGACAAAAATGTTGACACACAAACAAAATGAGGAAATCTCACTGTGACAACAGAAATACACGAATCATTTTACTCATATGAATGCATTTGTACCTATGTGTGTGTATGTGTGCGTGTATTTATTATAACCATTCACCCAAACCAACAGCCACAACAACAACTATAACAGAGGGAAAGGAGAAAAAGAAATAAGCTATTTGCTGTGGCAAAACAATTTCCAAATGTACATGTTGGAATACGAAGAAGCAGAAGAAGAACTGAAAACGGAAAAAAGTTTTGCTCTTTCATTTTATTCATTTTTCCACACAAACAATACGAAAAGTCGTACATGTATAAAAAGGAAACCTTGTAACAAATAAGTGATTCACACACTCACACACATACACTCGACAAACATACACAGTCATATGTGCTGGCTGACTTCGTATGCCATGAAAGGATAAAGAAATAGTTATGCATGTGTGCATTTGAGTGTGTGTGTGCGTACTCATATTTCGGTTGGCAAACTGTAAACTTCCGCATTAAAGTGATGCCAAAATGGGGAGGAGAAAAAAAGAACACAGAAGAAAAGCCGAAATAAAGAAAGAAATTCTGTGCATAAGTTTGTCAATGTGAATCTCACTTCACAACAACAAGAAGTACAATGACGATGACACTTATATATACCGACATACGTACCCACAAATGTGGATAAACTTAAGAAGATGGTGTAAGAATGTTGGTAAGTTTTTTTTTTAATTGAGAAATTCGAAGGTTTTTCCAATTGGTCCTTCAATTGTCATTTGACCCCTTCTATTCTCGAAAATTCTCGAAATATATTCATTTGTTCATTAATATTAAGTTTGTCATCTTCAAAATAACCTCCAGTGTGTTTTCAAATCTTCGAAGCATAGCGATACGGTCTTTTTCTAGCGATACGATCTTTATCTTCTCAATCGTGTCAAATGTGCATCCTTTCATTGATTGTTTTTTGTCTGTTAATGGACTAGACTAAGTCAAAAATAAGGTGATATAAGGGTGACTACTAAGTGAATAACTGTTGTCACAGAGAAACGTGGGAAGAATCGGGCATAAAAGCCTCCGAAAATGCATTGACGGGTCGCTGAGGAGTTTTCAGTTTAGTTTTGGTATCACATCAGTCTACAGGTTTATCTTAATTATTTTTTATGGCCCGGAAATCATCGATTTCTATAATCCTACTCAGGTCTCCGTCCAAAAATCTATATTGTCGACAAGGACATTGTAAATTTCTTTCACTGATTCAACGTTTTAGTCAGTTCCTGGCATGCTGTAGTGTCCACGGCGGGAAAAGTCATTTAGGATCTCCTCAAACTTCCGAGAACAGCTGGTAACATTTATTAAACTTTTTTCCTCAAAGTCATTTATAATGCGAGAACACCACACAGCTTTCGCCAAGCACAATGTCCAACAAGAAAAAAATCGAAAATCTACTAAATGTACAAAGTCTGCGAAACCTTCATCGAACCTTTGATATTTCATGCATTAAGACTTCTTTCTGCATTCCAACTGGATGTAGGGTATCGTATAGTCAATCGCTGTTTTCACTCGTTTCTATTACTCAATTAGTCTCCAAATTTCCATTTAATATCCCTGTTTTTTTCTTAGCCGACCTCATAAATGTATAGAAACATTCCATGTTCGTAGATATTTACACAAATGTACTTACAACTCTCCTATCGTATAGAACAACCCATTGAATGGCTTTTAAGTAAACTCTTGTTCTGTGTGACACAAAAGTGTTCCAACCACAATGATGAACATGCAACCGTGGCTTTTCACCAACATAACAACACAGAGCGTGGATGCCGTCTACCAACAACTTCAACTTCGTAATAAAGGCAACTACTACTAACAGCATCAGCGACAACAACAACACCACAACAACTTTATGACTGACAACAACTGATGTTGTTCGCTTGCTGTTAGTGTGTTGCTGCTACTGATGCTGATGCTGGCTGTTCTGCTCGTTGACTTCGGTTACGTTTAAGTTGTTATTTTCATGTTGATGCTGCTGTTCTGTTGTCTCAGCAAAAACAAAAAAAAAAAGGCGAAATGAAAATTATGCTTATTTTTGATGCGGCTTTTATGTTTTCCCGAAAAAGAACTGAAAACTAAAACTAACAGGCATGACACACGACTACAACGAAATTATGAAATGAATGGAAAAGCTCAACGTGGCTGAACTCATGTGAAACAACAGCAGCAGCACCGACACCGCGTTGCGGAAAGGGATAAGCAAGGGGCAGATTAATGCACATAAATGGGAGCAGCAGTGAAAAAACAAGACGGAGGACAGTGGATCCGGCAGAGACTATCAAAGGCCAACATTTGATGTCAACTCACACTCATGTCGCTTTTTTCTGGTGTTTGGAAGGAGTGACATTTTTGGCGAGTGTGAAACCATTGTGTCAGCCATTCGGTGACGTCGTTAAAATGACTTTTATGATGTCTACTTCTTTTTTTTTTTTTTTGTTAACGTCAGTGTCATTTCAAACGTTGGTGGCGGGGCGTAATGAAAATGTTGCATCGCCAGAAACGTATGATATGTAGAGAGCGTTTAAATTAATTATGATGGTCGCATACAATCAAAACTGTCTTAATTATTGTTAGTTTGGATATGTGAGATAGCTGATGAATTCACTGTTTGAAGACTCTGTCGGAGGTTATGGTTGTTTTAGTCTTTGAGAGAGGGAGAAATGTTTGATGTTTTCTAAATTCGGGTTAATTAAGCTCAGAGTCATATAATGGGTTAATAAAAAGGATTTTCCGAATTAGATAAAAGGAAAGAAGACAAGAATTGCAAATACGAACAGTTCGGATATTTGACAATGAGAAGCCCAATCTCTCCTAATGATCAGGGAGTGGACAACAGATACCCGAAGAGCAGATACCATTAAAATATCTAAAAACAATGATACACAACCAAATTTCCGGCGGTTCTAAAGGAAGACTTTAGAGTTGGATCGCCTACTTGTCTGAACACGGTCCATGAGCTGAAAAGATACCTTTGGGAGTTATATTTCATTTTTGCACGGACGTAGATGGTGTACCTACTTACTAGATCATATGCCTTAAAAAACCGTAAACCTGAATGCTTCTTTCGACACATGGAAAATGTGGCTAGCCCAACTAGCAGCATCCTGTACGAGTATCTTTATGCCCACAATATCAGGAGTGTGTTTTTCATCGATTTTCACACCAACCATAGTGTAATTACAATTAGAACATATTGTTGTAGAACACAATACAACATTGCATCAATCAAAGATACAGTCGTAGAATGTCAATTACTTAGGCTAACCTGATGTCAAGACCGATATCGAAAGAAAATCTATGCTAACGAAAGCCAGTCACTCACATAGAGATGCAAAGCCTTACGTTTCGTGAATGAGTGAAAATGTTGATAGATCTACAACTGCAAAAATAAACGCAAATTTGCCAAGAAAAAGCTAAATTGTCTATAAATGACAAGTAGATGTCCCTATCTGTAAGAAGATCAAAATAAATGTAAACAAACATTATTCAGGGATTGCAATATTTTTGAGGAGTTGCAGGGAGCTGCAGTTCCCGTACACCTCTGATGTCATTGAGATGGTGGTAGGCACAGACAGCTATCAGCAAACTCTGGATAATGACTCGGCCATGAAAATGTGGCCCAAGTAACGACAATCGAATGCGGGTCCATGGTTAAAACAATCTTAACCTATAGTACAATTTTCCTTCCGCCGACAATGAGAGCTGCCAAACATATCAAATTAATGGTCTGAGTGGACATTTTAACAAATTTCAGCAAACAAATTACCATCGAACATACACAGGGTTCTCCAACAAGAGGTGTTATTTTGAATCAATTTTGAAGCTTTTATTCTTTGACATTTGACATGTAGAAACTCCGCCATTACTAAAAATGAAACGATACACACTTCAGCAATGAATTGAAACTTTTTAAATTCACTACAAAAATGGTGAAAATTTTGCAGTCACAGTTCGCAAAACTAAAAAGTTTCCGCACCGTTTTATCTCTCGCAGAGGTGATTACAATTGGTCACCGAGATCTTGTGATTTAACACCTTGCGACTTCTTCCTTTGGGCCTCGTTAACGATGAGGTATACGCCAACTGCCTAGCATCGATTTAATACCTCAAAGATAGAATTCGCGTGACTATCGAGCACATAGGGCAGCCACTTCAGCGACGATTTGAAATATGGAAAAAAAATTTTGTTGAAAAAAAAAAATTTTTGTAAAAAAAAAAAAAAAAATTTTGTTGAAAAAAAAATTTTTGCTGAAAAAAAAAATTTTATTGAAAAAAAATTTTTTCTTGAAAAAAAAAAATTTTGTTGAAAAAAAAAAAATTTTGTGGAAAAAAAAAAATTGTTGAAAAAAAAAAATTTGTTGAAAAAATAAATTTTTGTTGAAAAAAAAATATTGTTAAAAAAAAACATTTTTCTTTAAAAACAAAATTTGTAAAAAAAAAAATTTTATTGAAAAAAAAAAATTTTTGTTGAAAAAAAAAATTTGTAAAAAAAAAAATGTTTGTAAAAAAAAAAATTTTGGAAACAAAAAATTTGGTAAAAAAAATTGGGGAAAACACAATTTCTGTAAAAAAAAAAATATTATTTTTTAATTTTTTTAGTATTATTATTTATAGAATTATTATAGAATGCCTATTTAAATTCCTACGTACTGCGTGACAGAGTCAGTGAATCAGTGAATCAGGGAATCAGTGTATCAGTGAATCAGTGTCGAGGGTAAATATATATTAAGATAATAATAAAAAAAATAATATTTTTTTTTTGTACAGAAATTGTGTTTTCCCCAAATTTTTTTTTACCAAAATTTTTTTTTTTCAAAATTTTTTTTTTACAATTTTTTTTTTTTTACAAAAATTTTTTTTTTTTTTACAAAATTTTTTTTTTCAAAAAATGGTTTTTTCAACAAAATTTTTTTTTCAAAAAAATTTTTTTTTTCCACCAACATTTTTTTCCATATTTCAACGGGCGCATTACAACTGGTGATAAATATGGAATATATATGTATACATTTTTGTGTTATTTTTTTTCCAATTTGTGAATCTCTGTATCTCAATTCATCTTATTCTCTCTGTTATTGTTATTAACAGAAATGGAAAAACCAAAATTACGAAAACATCTGCAAATACACACTCAAATGTTGTACTTTGTTGAATTTAATAAGTTTATTTTCAAACACGCTTTTGCTTATACACAACAAAGTTATATTTACATCCAAATCAGCTTTGTGTAGAAGGATATAAGCTTTACTTGCAACAAAGTCCAAACACGCGTTTTACATTTAAAAAAAGACAGATTTTTCAGCATGTGGTGTTTTCAGCGGCCTCTTCTTTTTTTCAACCTCATAGTACCATTATTGAGAAAACACCGATCAATTGCTATAATCTGCTGTAGTGTGGTGTCGACAGCTTTCGAAGATTATATCGTCAAACCCCGGATGAAATATTTTATTTCTGAAATAGACATAACTTGTCGCTTTAAACTGTTCGGAAAGTCCCAGAAACTTGCACGTGAAATGGCAACATCCCACAGAAATATCATCGATGAATTTATCAGGTGAGTTACTGCAACTTTTGAATTCAAACCTGTTGGACCCCCCAAGAGTTCCCCTATACTTTCGCATCCTGCGAGTATTAATTATTAGCCGTGTATGATAATGCTAACACTCCTTTACACATCTGCTGCCATATCATCCTAAATATTCACAACGTTCATACTTAGATATTTATACATTTACTGGTACATAAATACATATGTGCTACCTAGTGAACTAGGTACGTACTAGGTTATTCATGTTCTTTTTCTTCTATTTTGAACAAGTTGCAATATTATGCAAAAAGTGAAAAACAAAATGTTAAGCAAGCAACAGCAGTAGTGACAATCATGTTTGTGTTCCAGGACAGATAACAACATCCGTGCAAACCTTCGCCTGGATTTATGGCTGTTATCAAACACTTACTTGTATTTATTCGTACCTAAACAGGTATCGTATGCAACATGAACGTGTAATACATGACATTCACAACTACTTCAGCATGCCGGCGTGTATGTGTGTGTATGTATGTGCGGATGTATGCATGTAGATGTAGGGATAATTTGAAATTACAAGCCGTTGGCTGACATTTGATGCGATGCATACAAAAGCGCGCACTCATTCATTCGTTCGTTGGTTGGTGAAGCCAAACAAACGGCTACGTTTAATTTACAGCTGCACATACGATCTCACATGAAGTTTATTAAGTTTTAATGAGTGTCAAGTGCACAATTTGCTGATTTTAACCGCACACACACATACACACCACTCTCGCACACACATATATAAAAGGAAAGCATAACTAAATGAAAGTTTTTTAATTGCATGTGAAGTGAACGAGAAAAAAAAATATGAGATCCAAAGGATGGAAAATAATGAAACGTTACATTAGATTTTGATTATTTGATCCGGAACAAGTAGAAAGTGGGTAGCGAATTATTTAGAGTTGCTACTTGGAAATGCTTAATAAAAATCAGTAAAGCAATTAAGTCGCAGCATAAGTCTATTTATTGTGGGCTTATGGTCCTTGTACGCATTCAAAATAACTTGATATATACATATATGACAGTGTTAAAGCATGGTATTCTCTTTAACTTGTATTGTAGATTAAAATACTGGTGCACGCTGAAAAATCTGTCTTTTTAATGGTTTGCATACAAGTAAATCGAGTGTTTGGAGCTTATTTGCTTCGAAACAAAGTTTATTTGGCTGCAAATATTACTAATTTGCTATTATCTTAATATATATTTACCCCCGACACTGATTCACTGACTCTGTCACGCAGTATGTAGGAATTTAAATAGGCATTCTATAATTTTCTATAAATAATAATAATAAAAAAAATAATATTTTTTTTTTGTACAGAAATGTGTTTTCCCCAAATTCTTTTTTACCAAAATTTTTTTTTCCAAAATTTTTTTTTTACAAATTTTTTTTTTTACAAATTTTTTTTTTTTTACATAAATTTTTTTTTACAAAATTTGTTTTTTCAACAACAAATTTTTTTTTTCAAGTAAAAATTTTTTTTTCAACAAAATTTTGTTTTTCCACAAAAATTTTTTTTTTTCAACTAAATTTTTTTTCCATATTTCAACGGGCGCCATAGGCCCATTACAACTGAATAGTTATTATATATTTGGCCAAAACTAATAGCGTGTTCGCGAAAAAATACGCAATAAACTTATTAAATTCAAGAAAGTACAATATTTGAGTGCAAATAAGTCTGTGTTTGCAGCTATTTTCGTATGTTTTTTCTGCCTTTACGCTCTTTTAGACAGTAATAATAACCCAAAGGAATAAGTTACAGTGTCGTCCTTAACTTCCATAAGTCGAAGCATTTCTAATGGCAGTAGCATTAGGTAGACAATTTCCCTTAAATTGCTCTTTTTTTACTCGAATTTCCATAACTTGAAATTCTCTATAACTCGAAGAAAAAAAGGCACAAACTATCATAAGTCGAATTTTTTTCTGAGGTTTAAAATTGATCCGAAAAAATACAATGCTCAATCTCAAATACACGGATCAAAGCAAACACAAGCTTGAAACATTTTTTAAACTTTTCTATTTTTGCGAAGAAATAGAAATAATAAATGATCTCTCGAATTCGACTTACAGAAACAAAACCGCTCAGAAATATCTAAGGTTGATAATGAAGAAGTCCATCAGACTTTTCTACGGCTGCCGATATTGCTGACCATTGTTCCTCGGAATCAATAAATGATGATGAGGGTGAAGAGATTTGTTATACAACCTTCCAGAGCACTACAACGTCCTAAAGAAATGGAAGTTACTTGTTATTCACTACAACAAAAATTACACAGCTTATCAAGTAATAAAATAAATTAAAAATTAATAAATGTCCATAACTCAAAGTCTTTCTCAAGAACTTACTTACTTATTTCCCTTAACATTCCATGAAGGAACTGACGACGAATCATTGAGCAATGCACGATATAATTTGTATACTCACTAACGGGTACCTACATTTTAAAGCCGTCTTCAAATGGCTAATGCTTTTCTAGAGAAGTTTTATATGGCTTTAAGATTACTCTCTTACTCATAAAGTCTCCAGCATTAATGATGTCGAAGCAGCGGCTAAAAAAACGTTTGATGGTCTTACCAGGTTTCGAACCTGGGTTCTACTGAGTGGTAGTCGCACACACCACGGACGTCTTTCTCAAGTACCCAAAATAAAGAACGGCAGATTAAGCGTGGCATTAAAATCTAATTTGATGCTAACACCATTCTTTCTATTGATAGCACTATGTAGACAAATATGTCCACTACCTCGAAGCTGTAACTGTTAGCCGCTATTATGTCGCTTCTCTGTCATCGCATACTTTTTCTCTTGCCCTCCTTCACAATTATCTCATCATCGCCGATTTCTTCTCGAATCTTGATAAAAAGCACACCACTACAGGAACGTCGACTCACTCACATAGGGAGCAGACAACACCCAGTCAGTACAGCTCTGTCATCCGTAGCGAAACTCATTGAAAGAACCAAATGGTTCTAGCTTATAAACAGTATACTCCACCAATCCTCTCTAAAATCACCAAACCGAACTTCTAATCTTTCGCAATTTTTTTGGTAGGGTCAGCTTTTTTAAAAATCATCCCTCTTGCCGAAATTGTTGTTTCATATTCTTGTTCATATTTTATCAAAATTAAATATCTTATTGAAAGTGGAATATTTTACTACCCAAATTGTTGAAATATTGCATAAATTAATTCAAAACACATGCAACGTGTTCCAATGACATTTTCGAAATGCACAGTGTACTTTCTCCTTGCGGACATCTTTCACAGCCGGACACTTTTTTCAGTACCATTCCGCTTCCGTCCTCTTGTGTACTTTTCCCATAAGCGGACACATCTCATATGCGGACAAAATTCTCAGTCCCTTAGGTGTCCGCTTATGAGAGTGTACACTGTATTTATTATAAATAACCGTTACCCATGGCAGTCAATTCAAATAACAACGTAGTAGTAAGCACCCTATACAATTCCTAAAATCAATATAGTATATAACAATATTGTAGGAAACACCCTATGTAATACCACCCTGTTCTTTTTCTTTCTCATTCACAATATTCCCAACGTTCACCATGGTTTAAATCTTGACTAAACGCAGCGAACAAAAAGGAATTCGTAAAAGTAGGCTGCTAGCAAAAGAAAATTGAGGATGGTATCACAAAACGAAGGAAAAACAGCTGTAATACCAGCGTCAATAATTTTACAGCGGCTTCAAACTCTGTATCAGTGATGGTAAATCTTGGTAAATTGTGTCATTGTGTTTATGGGCCCTGTGGCACACTCAAATCTATTTTGGCACTTTTTCACAATTCTCTCAAACTAAGTAACTTAAAGCGATTGATGAAACGCCGACCGCAAGAAGATGGAAGGGATAAATTACAGATCACAAGAAGATGGAATGGACGAACCCATCCACAATTTCATTCTATTTCTCAGTTAACTATACAACACAACGGGATGCATACGGACAAATGTTGAAGGGACACGTATTGTGGAGAATATTAGCAAGCCCAGCAACAGATCGTGCACATCTATTAGCTGGAATACTCCATCACATCTCTTCTATCTGTCATTATTAATTTTCATGATATAATATAGTTAGAAGAGGGAAACGTTAATGTTGGCACTATTGGCCCCATTTGGGCACATTTAATGTGTATTGCGGCACAAATTAATGTTTCCAAAATACCAACTCTGCTCTGTATATATAAATATAAATATTTCTTTTGGTTCGAAGAGTCGTTTGTCTCTTGTTGGCCAGTGAAGTTACATTTGTTTGGGAAATTTGTTATTTGCAAAAAAAAAACGAAAATTAAATAAAATCTTGCGGAAACAAGAGATAATTTTTTACTTTTATAAAACAGAAGAAACGCAAAAAAGCTGGCAAACATGACTGATATGAAGAATGAAATGGACAGTGATTTGGATCAGAATTATTCACTGAACAGCAATAATGCAGACCCCAAGAATATGTTGGAATTAACAAATTATGTGAGTATGAGTGTGTGTATACTGCAGTTTGCTTTGTCTTCGAGTTGGTGCATCATTTTTCAATAACAATACCACCTTCCAGTAAGGAATACTATTCGTGGTGAACTGTGGAACTCTTGAAGTGACATGTTTGTGTGTCCCATACCGTGGACACTGCATTTGTGTCGTCTGTGGTGTAGGAGGTGTGTAAACAAAAAGGAAAAAGGGCGGAAACATGTGCGAAACAATCGAAAAATTTGGCGTTTATCTTTTGCGTGATTATCGTGTTATTTGTGTTCGTTCCCGTTGTCTCCCTCTTTATTCTAGGGTGCAGTATTGCTGCCATTGATTGAGTTTTACACCCAGATTCCTTAATGAGCTGGGAGTGGAAGGCAACTTTGCATTGCTGCTGTCGTGCAATAGAACGTGTTTTGATTTGTTCTTTATAGTGTGACACGGAGTATCTGTTCACGACGGCTCTTTGGACCCACATTGTGGGATGAAACCATTTTACATACAATCTAACAAATGCTTGTCCCGGTCTTTCCTATTGATATGGAGGGTCATGCTATTTAGTTGTTCTGTAATAACAAGTCTACATAGAATAAAATTTAAAAATGTTAACGAATGCCGAGGAGACCAAGAAAATAAATGGGATAATTTTACTGGAACGTATCAAAAAGAACCCCATCTCACATTTGCCTTAAAGAGCGGATGACTTTATGAATAACAAACCATGTAAAATTTTGACTGTAGGTCCCGATCAGTTTGTGTATAAATTAATCTAACATTGGTTATTTTAGAAAAGTTCAGAGTGAGGCCATGAAAATAAATGGGATAATTTTTCTGGGACGTATCAAAAATAACCCCAGGTACATCTCACATTTCCCTTAAATGGAGGGTGACTTTATGAATAACAAACCATGTTAAATTTCTGGATTTTGACTGTAGGTCTCGGTCAGTTTGTGTATAAATTAATCTAACATTGGTTATTTTAGAAAAGTTCAGAGTGAGGCCATGGAAATATATGGGATAATTTTTCTGGGACATATCAAAAAGAAACCCAGGTATATCTCACATTTCCCTTAAATAGCGGGTGACTTTATGAATAACAAACAATGTTAAATTTCTGGATTTAGACTGTAGGTCTCGGTCAGTTTGTGTATAAATTAATCCCATCTTAGTTCCCTGTATGCTCCCTAATGGAATGTTTAGCAGAAGTTGCATCGATATTGGTTCTACCGGCCTTATCTCAAATAAAATGCGAATTTTCCCCGGAAATGTTCTTTACATACACACAATAATGTTATCATTAATTTCCCAGAAAGACTGTATTTCAAAAATGATAAAATATAAATAAATTTCGGGGCCTTCCGAAAGTTCGAAAAAGTAAACCCAAATAAAAATATTTTTTTTAAATAAATGTTCCTTTACAAACAGAAAATGCAAGAAAATCAAAGGAAGACGACGAAACAACAAACTAATGTGTCCATTCGTAAATTAGTAACAAATCATATTCAATTGTAACCCGAAGATATGATTCATTTGCTTGAAACGCTACCGGAATCCATATGAATATACACGTATTTCCAATATGTAACTACATACTAATCCATATAAGTTCTCCACTTTTTAGCTTCTTCAGCATTATTGATACGTTTTATTCGGAATCAACATATATACCATAACCCAAAGTATGTCACTATTGGAAGATCGATTTGATCATTACTGACCCCACAAGTCATCGGAGTTATACTTTAATCCAAACTACCGCATTTTCCATCCTAAATTGCTGCTCATAAATTGCTGAATTAGCATGGTTGAACTCTACGCAGATCTTTCGCCGACGATGTCAGTACTACATTTAAGGCTTTGGTCTAACCATCAGCTAGGGGCGTTTTTCGCTTAATTTTCACAATGTGCATTTGTATTGTATCCATTGTACACAGATCAAAACACTGCTGATGCTACAGAGTTTAGATCTAGAAATAAAAGCAAATTAGTTCGAAGCTATTCTGCTACACCTATGGAACATTCTACATTCATTGATTCTATGAGTTTGTTACCCTGCTTTTCGAATACCAGAATATAATTGCTGACGGATCTATTATCGGAAAATTGTCCACACATTTTTCTTCATGTTATTTATTACGGAGGCCTGAACCAGATCCTTCAACACCTCTATGTACAAAATAAACGCATGATAACTCACGAGTTTCAGTTAATGGTTCACTGACTAATTTTTATGTGAATAATTGTTTGGTCAGCCCGGTGTTTTTTTTTTTTTTTTATTTATTTACTTATCATTAGTCATCTTTGTTGCCTAGCTTCTATCTAGTAGTCATATAAATCTAAAATTTCAACAAATTTAGATTTACACAAAAAACGTATAATTCTATTATAACCGCTTTTATTTCTTTTATCGTAAAGAAAATATTTCCCGTAGAAGAGTGTTGACAATTTAAAAACCACAATTAATTAATAAGAAAAGTTATAGACCGTTCTGCTAAGAATTATTGCGCACCCCCAAATCAATTTGTACTGAGATATGGCACATCTATCATCAGATGGAAGAGGGACCGAATCGATTGACTTTCTAATATCTGTATGTGGCCACAATTAACTTTGTAAGACATAAAATAATGTCGTATTCAGAAATCGTTCCACGTCTATAACGATTAATAAAACATTTACTTTTTATTTTAAAGAGTTCTTATGTTGAGCAAGCGTTGGACAATATAAACTAAATTTTAGTAATTGAGCAAGACACCTCCGTACGAATTGTAAAATTCTGGCTAGTCAGACCGTTTTAATTAAATTAATTTCTTTTATAGGTACACGTTTACATTGAAGTGCAATAAACCAGTGTGGAATAAAACATGCAAATTAAAAATTTAATCGACTTTTGAAGGATCTCAATAAGAAAGAACACACGACCGTGGGTCTGTGCTAGATTTGTATGCTTACATATCCTTCTTATATCCTTCACGAATGAGCCAGATGATGTTAGTGACTCTCAGTACTGACGGTCCACAAATCTAGATATACAGTGGTATTACAACTATTGACAAAGTATTCAAATCATGGGCCGGTCAGGACGAAAATGCGGATAAAGGTCTTGTTATTATTGCGACCTTTTCTTCTACTTGCGTGCTGCAAAGCGAATTTCTTATCTGAGACTTCCATATAAGAACATATATATGCACGGATGAAGAGACACGAGTCTAGTTTTTTTTGTGATACATATCATTAATGTAGCCCGGTAGGAAACAAGTATGGAAATTGATTTTCTAGAGGACAATATCGTGAATGGGACTGCACTGAATTGAGGATCAATTGATGGATACATTTTATTAATAACAAAGAATCCATAATCAGACTTAAAAAATCAAGTGCGCTTTCAGACCGCTACTCCCTTCAATGAATGGGAAACGTGTGCCTGAAAATGAAAAGCTTAAATATTGCCACTTGTTATGGTATATTTTTGTTTCCCTACCCTACATCGATCTGACGTAGTTGGTGTAAACATTAACGAGACCAGATGGGGTGAAGTATTTCTTGAACAGCTAAAAAAGCCCAAACACTTGAATGCTTCTTTAGACACTCCGAAAATACGGCTAGCCCATAGAGCCTCATATTGTATTCTTATGTCCCGAACTGGGTCTGGCATGCATTAAAATCTACTTTGTCCATTAGACCCCACTCATGAATCGTCGCTATATAGCGATAGGATCAGTCGTTCTTCGTTTGTTATTTGTCTTCGACCTTCAGAGAACTTGGACGATGATTAAATGAATATGAATGAAATATGTTACTGTCACCCGCAATAGAGTAGATTCGGTTCACAGTCTGATTCTACAGGTCGTTAATGAAAATATGAAATAGTGAAGGAAAGAGATTGGATGAGACCCCACCTATAACAAGAGAAAACTCAATATGAATCGGGAGATATTCATTATCGACACCAAATTTAATAAGTTTCGATAGGAGTGAACCGTGGCACTATCGAACGACTGGAAATATCCAGACCTACGACCTTGCGTTCACCCAGGCGGTGAATGGCTCAACTACATCGTTCCGAAAGGAACTCAATCGGGAGCTACACTGCCGATCATTGTGCCAGATTCGGATAATGCAAAATACAAATCGTGAGACGAACTTTTTGCACATTTGACAGAGCAGTGGGTGCCTCATTTCGGCACAAACTTATTCTGAATAAAAGCACTGTTTGGGCTACACAGCTACAATGGTATTTTGACTGTTAATACATTTCTGAAATGGTCACCTGAGATTACCTTTCGAAAGAAAACTATATAAGGTATCCTATAGACACTCCTCTCAGCCGATTTAAATTTTAAGTTTCTGTTCACATGTAAATATTGATGATGTCTGGTACCGATGCCTTTCCATAAATAATTATTTTTGTTTCCTTTTTCAGGTCCAAAATCTCTTACAAAATGTCCAAGATAAATTTCAAACAATGTCCGATCAAATTATAACACGTATCGATGATATGGGCAATCGGATAGATGACTTAGAGAAAAGTATTGCCGATCTTATGAATCAAGCCGGCGTCGAAGGTCCAGAGAAATAAAACTGGTAGGCAATGATTGACCGATTTCCATCGGTGGGTGAGGAGAGGATGCTCAAACCAACAACAATAATAACAAATACAACAAAGAAATATCAAAAAAACCCCAACTTTATAACTAACAACATATTTTTCCAAATAGAACCAAAAACAAACAAACAACCAGAATATATAATACGCCCATCCCTCAACCACTTCTTCCTGCAAAATCGTATCACATCTTCGACGAATTCATCCATGTGTTTCTTTTATAAACTTTTTAAGCACAACTATTATTTTTCTTTTTCTTACTACACTCCTTCGTGATGTTTTGTCACTGTCTCGTGCCCTTTTGTCATAACAACGTATTTAATTCATTATTTTAGTACAATTATGATAAAACTATTACCTTTTTGAACAAAAGAAGTAATATGAAATTTACAAAAAAAGTTATTTTATAAAAAAAACAATAGTTATTTTTTGTTTGAGTTTTTTTTTTTAAATTATGTATGTATAATTTATATTAATTTTAAAAAAGTAATAAAATGAAAAGAAATTTAAACAATGAAATAAGTTTAAGTTCAAATAAGAATCGTCTGTTTTATTACCATTTTTTTACAGTAATTGTAAACTCAAAAACATATTATGCCAGCGACTTTACGAAAGAGAAATATATTAAAATCTCTTAAGCCATGTAAAACTTCTCCTAGAAATAGCTTTATCCGTTCGGAGCCGGCTTTATACAGTAGGTCCATGTCATAAAGTATAAAAAATTACATCGTACACAGTACAGTGATTTCTAAGACGTTCCCCTTCACCCCTTAGCGAATGTTAAGGGAAGGTTATGTTAGTATCGGTGTGATAGCGATACGACTAAAACTAGCACAAAACATATCCCAACAAAACATTTCCTGAACCATCCTGAATCCTTAAAGAAATAAGAAACCAATGTGATCACCTCGTGTTTGCCAGTGCAGGACAAGTGCAGAGATAGCGTTACATCGGCTCCTCCTCCTGTTGAAAAATACACGTGTTTACATGGGTTTTAATTATATTTTCAATATTCATTTTATAATAATAAGGGATTCACATTTACAAATACCTTTCTTAATTTCTAATTTTACGCGTGCAGTTAATGACATTTCCCGTTTTTTCGTCCACCTTTGATTTCTGTTTCGATTCAACAATTGTTACCAGGCGACGATGATCACCACCACTGACATCGCTGTCGCTCCCATTGTCTTTGCGACTCCGTGGGCCATTGCCACCACCCCCTCCATTACTTTTGGTCAACGTCAGCGTCTGTTTGCTGTTACCAACCAAGCGTGGTATGCCCGTACTGATAGCGGAAGCTCCTGTTAAACGTTTGTTGGTGACAAATACATTTCTACCTTTTGCACCACCAACCACCTCTTCTTTCGATGATTTCTTGGGGACCTAAATACAAAGTTATACTACTAAATAGACTGACTTCTTATCATCTTCAAACCGTATATGCATAATTTCCATAAATTAATAAAAGCAGGTGAAACGAACGAAGAAAAAAGGTAACAAGGAAATCAACAATAATTTACGATTGAATTTGGCAGGCCGATGCACTATGTGGAACGCATTAGTGAGAGGGTTGGATGGATGAATTGTTTGTTGTTGGTGGATGGTGGGGGTGCTTTAATGATTTTGTTTGTTTTCAATAAACAAACATTTGAAGTAGTTTTCAATGTGGTTTCGATGTTCAGTTGTCATGAGGACGAATGGTTTCAATTTCTAATTGAGTAACTAAAGGGAGTCTAAGAGGGAGCTATCAACTGTGTTAGGGTAAAGAGATGAAGGGGGTGCCATAGCCTATGAATGTTTTTAGATAGGTTGTGTTCGCATATCATTAAAGCCAATACTGATAATAATGTCCTGTTGTTACGGTGTAAATACTGACTTTTAATACTTTTTTCTGAGTGGATTGATGATGGTTTGGTTGATTGTTTTTAAAAGAATTTCAAACTCTTAAGACTGCACATGCATTTGCTTTTGCAACCTTACATGTGTAGCCGCCACAGCCTTAAACGGATGCTTTACTTGGGGCTTGGCCAAAGGTTTCTTAAAATTAAATGTTTTATTTGCCTTTAACTCAGAGGCCGTATCGGAAGCATTCGCCGCGACCACATCTTCGGCTTCAGTGTTTGATTCGTCATCCGTTTTGGAGTTGTCGCTATCATCCTGAAAAATATGAGAAATAAAAACATGCAAATAATATAGTACTCAGTCATCTGATATGTGTCAGAAAAGTAAACAGGATATTAAAGCCGTAGAGCCGTATGCAAAAAATAGAATGTAACAGAAATCTTTAAAACATATTCATGTTTCATGTGATTATAATGAAATTAATTAAAATTAATTTATTCCATTTTTTTTTCATTTCACTATGTGGAGTTTCGGACGTATTTATCTGATAAGGTAAACCTACAAGATTTGTCAGGTTATCCTTATTGTGACTCTCAAGTCGTCTTACAGACCTCCGCATCGTACGCAACAGAAATACGCAGTGACCATCTATAACTTTAATGAGTGTCTGGAACCTGCAATCGACCGTTGTTCTTTCAATGACTTTAAAATTGTTGTTGAAGACAATATCTGCGTTCCAACTGTCGATTCAAAAAGGTTCGATAAGGTTGTGATGGACAGAACGCATTCATGTTGGATATTAGAACGCTCCGAACTGTCACGACTCTTACCACTAACTTCTAGCAGCAAGGCACACACTTTATAAACTAAAAATGTTTATAAATCTGCTTTCCTCGTTTAATATTCCCTATAATATTTCTAGTTTAAACGAGTTGTTTTATTCTCCTGTAAAACGTGTTTATTCATGAGTTAGGTCCTTTTTATATTAAGGTAACGATATATTCTGCCCAATTCGGAAGATTCGTTGCAATTATCTAGCCCAATGATTGGACATACTTATATCAAATTAAAAAGAAACTATTACCGATAGCAAATAAAAGCCTATCAAATATATTGTAGAAAATTTGGAAACACAAACTCGAAGAATCAGTTCCCGTATCAATGTAGCTTCGGACTGAAGAAATCACCTATTTACTATATCTTCATCGAGTATACAAATTATTTCAAACTATGGCTGTGCAATCTTATTGCAGGTTGAATTGTTTTTGTCTATGTACCCAGTAGCCAAATTGTCTCACAAATAGACGGTCACACAGTGGTATAAGTTAATGCGATCCGCATATTTTTATACGAATGTGGTGTTTTTTGTGGAGATTGTTTCAGTTCTTGTATGTGGAAACATAATAGATGTTAAATCGATTCCAGGCACTTTCAATCCCACTTTTCTAACAACTGTGGTATTGTTATAGATTCTGCAATGATTTCCATTGCCAGATCATTTTAGAATTCTCAATAATATTTCGAGGTGATACAACGGGAACAACAAACGTAATAGACATTTAATACTATGTTAAGATAGGATATTATCACACTATTTGCAATCAATAACGAATATACTATCAGGGAACTTATGTAAGAACGTGTTTATATGTTAGGCACCCATCTGTAAAGATGTCTCCTATTCAGATTACATTTCGAACATCCAAATACCTACCTCATCATCATCTTCGTCGTCGTCGTCATCATCCTCCTCTTCATCCTCATCGTCATCATCATCCGTTTTAGTTTCTGCTAAATTTTTATTGGACTTCGACATTCTTGCTTTTCTCTTAAGAGGACTTAACAATTGGTCACGATCCAAACTTTCCATGGATTGTGATCGTAAACTGTTCGATTTCTTATTTTTCGCCGATTTCTTTTCTTGAGCTTCATATTTGGATTTCATAAGTTTCTGAAATTCTAGGAAATCACCACGTTCATCGATATTGGAGACATCATAGTAACTGGCCGATAGGGCCTCCAAGGCTTTAGTGTGATATTTCATTGAGATCAATATAAAATCGGTCAAAATACTTTTGACATCATTCAGTTTACGTTTTTCAAAGTTGCTGATGATTTCGTCGATTTCTTTGTTGGTGCGATTTACTTCCATTTTGGCTTTAACTAATTCGGAATCGGCTGCTGACTGTTGGGAGAGATATGGTACAAAATGTAGTATGTTTTGTATGTCATTCTAAAATATATTATTTACATTATTAGCCGAAAATTTAGATTTTAATTCTAGCATTTGTCGTTGCTTTAACACTTCCTTGTCGCGGGCTATTACGGCTGTGCGTAAACTCTCTCGTGTTGTTTTGCACAAAATTTCAAATTGGGCCATCTCATTTACAATCTGAAAAATAAAAATCGATATTAATCCAATAGTGTTTTATATGAATAATGTTAATTTGTAATATATTAATTTAGTAATTCTGTTAGAACCTTGTCATATAATATCACTGATATTCATG
This sequence comes from Hydrotaea cyrtoneurina, assembly GCA_958296145.1. Taxonomy (NCBI): domain Eukaryota; kingdom Metazoa; phylum Arthropoda; class Insecta; order Diptera; family Muscidae; genus Hydrotaea; species Hydrotaea cyrtoneurina. Next base: position 23,417,059 of record OY282514.1, on the reverse strand, counting down.
TTATTTATCTCGTAAAACTTTAACACAATCTGTATTTCAAATTTAAATGTCTGCAAAAGACTTATATAAGAAGTCAGCATTAAAATAGACGAGATACAAATTGAGTTAATCCAAATTTATCGCTATACACTAACAATATAGTCGTATTAACCACGATCAAATGGTATCGAATTAGGTAATAGTTGTCTAGCCGCCTTCCTTTGCTGGGGATAAATATAACCCACTTCTCCACTAGAACGTTACCTTTTCTCAGGCAGCATTACCTTAGTTTATAAATATCTCTTTAGTTTTTAAATAACCACTCTTTGTATATCGATCGGCACAGACTCACCCTGTAACGATTTTACGTGTATCTCTACTTCCAATTGTCATCAATAATTTAAAAAGCGTCAAGGTTTGTCCGGTCTCAATCAAATTTGACTGATGTTTGTTTTTGGCCCCGTTTGTGGGGCATAGAAACTGAGGAAATCAGCTCCGTTTCTGCCTAGCTTCAATACATATAAACTCCTCGACAATTAGTGCTCTTTATGCCACATATTAAATCCGATCGTAATTATTAGCAATAATCGTTGATATTGGACCATGTTTTGTTATAGCTCCCAGGCAGGGACTTCTACAATAGAAATTGGTTGATATAGCGTAATACAATACAGGCATAGCACACTTGACGATCCTATAGGCGCCATACAAATGTTCATTCTGATGGGGACCTCACTTACTAGAAGTCCTAGTGTTTATTTAGATTTTTAAATGACAGGTTAATGTTCGCAATCTTTGCTTCATATTCGTATTTATATGGAACTCGAAAAGAGATGTAACGAACAAAATGTGAATAAGACGAATGGTAAGAAATCGCAGATGGATCATTGACTAGCATCCGAAAGAATAATAGTGATCACAATTTACGGATTAATACTGAGCTTAACTCCTACTGTACCTAATAATTATTTAAGTTGGTTAAGAATCAGAATACAATACTTTTTACCAGCACCAAACCCAAAATAGGTGTTGAATGTTAATTTCTCGCATATTCTTCTCCAAGATTACTCCGACTATCTTAATATTTACAGACTATTTCAGCATAATCACCTTTATTTCCATCCGATGCACATTCAAATCCATATAATCAGCCAATATCGTCACAGCATTTGTCATATTTTTCAGACCATCACTGAAACTTTCATTGATTTCTTCATCGTCCGAATAATGTTTGAGACTTTTGGATAATTCATCATAGGAATCTCGGAATCTATTGAAAACAAAAGCAAATAACATTTGTCATTCCTGTAAGATACTTCATTTTGTCTTTCACTTTAACTTCTACTCACTTGGCCATTTTCCGAGTACAAGCAGCGAATGTTGAACACATTTCCACCAGATTTTTCTCCGTTAAGTTGATGCGTTCATTGATGATTTTTATTCGATCATCTTTGGTGTTTAGAAACGCCAATTTACCACGACGAAACATGCTAATTTTTTTTGTTCGTCTGTAAATAAAATAACTTATTTTTAAAATTTAGTTTATTTCGGAAGAGACAAAGGAAAAAAGAAATCAAAAAAAAAATATATCGTTACTATGGCTACGGAAAAGTGCTAGTGTAGCCAATATAAAATGCCGGCGACTGGGTTTTTTTAAGACTCTGGTGGCCATATCTTTTCGCCAAATATAGCGATGGTATCTTCTAATAGTTAATATATGAGAGTATTCTCAACTCTCCCATCAAATCTGCAACTTTTTTCCTGCATTTCTTAAGACAAACATTTACTAAACAACATGACGACTGAAGTCTTCAGTTTAAAATCGCGTCGACATATTCATAGCAAGTGGCGGCGTTATTTGTTATTGAAGGCGAATCGCGCATGTGAGCCGACTACATTGTCATTAATTTAAAAACTGCTGAGGTTTGCGTCTATGCTAAAACTTGGCAGCACCTTCATGAAGTGGTTTGTATTCCCACTCAACGTTGTTAGAACTATTCTACAGATGTCGCTGTCGTTGATGTTGGCAACAGCATTGGATGTGTTCAACAAAGACGAGAAGTTTTAAACTAACTTGTTAAATTTTCTTGGCAGGCGTGTTTTCTACAGCAAAAAAAAATAGTTCAATTTTTTATTTGTTTTATATGTACGCCCTCTCTTGAAAATATTGATCAAAAGACTAGGGTCGTCTGCAAATTTGCTAAGAAAAAATAAAGCGCCAAGTTGACGCCACTGGTGACAGCAATAAAATAAATGTAAACAAAGAATTTTTTGCGGTTGCTTTTTTGATTATTATAAAATGTGTTTAATACCGTCGCCGTATATTTTGGAGGAGATTAAAGTTCTCAGGAGGCGATTACGCGACGTCTCAAATGCTGGGTAATGACAATGTGTCCGCAATATCGAAATCTTCGGCCCAGAGAATTGGCATTGCAGTATTTTTGTTTGCGGCAGCTTAACTTCGGAGAAATAAGCGTTTGTCATGTAAAAGACATGCGTCGTTGGACATTGTGGGATCGGCTGTAAGGATTCTGTAACAACTAAAGATCAGATCCCACATCGTTCATGATTACAAGTTTATACCGCCATGGTCAGAATTTGTTCTGGAATAGGTGATCATCGAAATGTTTGCACAGAAGATAACGTAGCAGCAGTGCGGCAGAGTATTGCAACTGATCCATCTGTCTGAACCGGTTGCCCTTCCAGTCAATTGCGTATACCCACAACAAGATTGCAGAGAATTTTTAAGTTGTATCCCAAAATTCAAATTGTACAACAACTGCTGGCACAAGATCCACAACAACGACAGCAATACGCTATACCAGGTAAGTTTTTTTTTTTATCAGAAACTAATATCTCATAAACTAGTAGTTAATCCAGCAAGTCCAATTTGTAAATCCTATTCCATTTATTCACTCAATGTTTACTTATTTGCCGTGCAAATTGTGTCACCTCGTTTAGTTGGTGATCTCTAATATCTACTTTATGAATTATCGTTTTTCACTATGCTCGATTTTTGTTTAAAATTATTTAAATGATGCATCGCCTTTGTGCATCAGATTTTCCACACTCCAAACAATGCCTCACCAAGTGCTTATAATTAGCAATTATAATAAATAATAATTTTTTCCTACGAAATTCGTTTAAAGCTCTTTTTGTTTTTGGATACGTTATTTTTTCTCATTTCTCATTTTCGCACACGTGAAGAACAGATTTTGAATACAAGCTAAAATAACCTTTGGGTGTCGCCATGACATTCGCACACGTCTGTCAGATATGTCTGTCTGTCGTATGACTAAACCCTAATGAGTTCAAATACTCAATAAACTGTACGACTTCATGTTGGCGCTAAATATTATTCATTTGGTTTTGTTGGGAATGTTTGCTAGAAATATTTGACGATTGCTAATGCAATCGTTTAGAGGATTTTATTTTTTTTTTTGGATTAATTTTGTATTTGATTTTGTTGACAAATGTTACTATTTTTACTTTCTATGGGTGATTTTTTGGTGGAACAACCGGAAATATTTGGTAATTTTAAACATGTACAAAATTTCAAAATCTTGGAATGAAATAGACAAAACTTTTTCATAATACTGATGGCCAAACAACCCAAAGTGTTACCCAACGATGATATTAAAAAATGTGTAGTACACTGACCATATGTACCATACACTGACTATAGTCCGCGATGGAGTATCGCAATCAACATGATATTCCAATTTAATGAACATTTCTCCCGAAAGCAAATATGTATGATATACCGGGTCATCCATGAAGTGGTTTCCTTTTGTATCATCTGTTTTTTTTTTTGACAGTGGTAGCTATTTTGCTCTTAAATATCGACATAAAGTGAGTGGCTTTACGCCTGACCAACGTTTAAATGTAAGGAAATTAGGTGAAGATCTAACAGTGTGTTTTTTTAAATGAAATTTTGATTGAGTGCCTGCAAAATGTTCGTGAAACTGGCGTGATAGTGGACAACACTCATGGTCTACATTGTCGTGCGCTGCACCCTGACGATAATGTGGCTGCCGTAGCCTAGAGTGTGCTATTTAGTCCTGGAATATAGACTGAATATTTCAAGATCTATACTGATTCAATGTCCCCGCATTATTTACAAGATCCAATTGACACAGCAATTGCAGGAACACAACCATCCACTTCTATGTTTGGACCTCAGAACAGCTCGAAATGGGCAAAAACATATTTTTTTAAAGACAACTCATTTTCATCTCGACTACAATGTTACAAGCAAAACTGACGTATCTGGGGACCCACAATTCATACACATAAGTTTGTTACGAATTTTGGAGTGATGGTTAACGGTGAGTGCTACAGACGCATAATAAACTATTTTTTGTGGCAAAAGATTAAACACATAGACTTGGACAATATTCGGTTACAGAAAGAGGGCGCGCGATGCCACACTTACCAAGCCTGAATCGATCTTTTTTGCACTAAGTTGGGTCATAGTGTTATCAGCTATCTACGCGAGCTGCAATCTGACACCGATAGACATTTTTGGCAAGGGAACGTGAGAGGCCGATGTTAAGCGAACAATCCATTACCGATTCAAACCCTTAAGGTGGATATCGGGCAATCCATTTGTAAGATAGTGGCAGAATCCGGCAAACTGGGTTCACAGGATGCGCTGCTATGAAGGCTCGCGTTTGCGATAATAAGCTTCATCTAAAAAAACATGTATTTGGACCATTTCTTGTACTAATACATGAACATACAGGTTATGTAAATTATTGTTGTATCGAATATTCGCATATGCGAAGCTCTTGCTACCAAAACGATCAATGGGTCCATGTTTTCGCATAGCTCCCATACAATGATTCTAAAGATCTTTATGAAATTTTACATGGTTTTATGTTTTAAAAGTGTTATGTTAAATAGCTGTGATGTAGGGAATACTATAATTCAATATTCGATTCAGAATTTATGATATTCGCTTTCAAATTCATAAAACGACATTTAGCAACATTCGTTTTCGTCAAAAATAAATGCGACGTGTCCACCTTGTGCAGTTGTTAAAACTGAACTATGTTCTTTTCTGTTCAAAAAATTCACAAAGTATTACATTTTCTAATATTTTATAAAAGTCTACTAAAAGACGTATCTGGTCCAGAAAAAAGACATTTTAAAGTCATGCCAAAAAAAAAAATCGCTGCTGGCGTCGAATGTCTACTTTTAGACTTGACTAAACTAAACGCAATCCCGGAGCCAACTGAAATTGAGTTTTTCAATGCAGGATTTATAAAAGAATTGCGAATTGTAAATTACAGCTATGAAAGGTGATAAATGGTTTTACACTTAACGGTCGGGGGGGCCGTACCTAATTAATCTTCAAAGGCAGATCTTGATTGAAATGCTGCTCTTACACTACCTAACTGACCTTGACACTTACAATAAAGGCGAAAACGACCACGAAACCAATCCCTAATAAATTATAATTTAAATATACCGTCACTTTCAACTGAAATGCTGATGATACATGCCCATTTAGTACAACAACTGCCTTGGATGGATGCACGGCTGGACAACAGAATCCGGTTTAAGTTCCAACACGGTCGTAGTATGACTGCGAAAGAAACAATTAACTAAAGCAGAGGTTACAAAAGACACAATAAAAGTCGCCAGAAATATCACCAGAAAGAAACAGTAAAAAAATCAATTTACGAGCTGAGAACGTTAAATGAATTCGCGAAAATTTCAAGTGAGAGAGGGAGGCCCATTAAAAAAATATAAACAGAAACTGCAAATAAAAAACCGTATAAACAACAACAAACACACACAATAAAAAAATGCAAAAACAAACTTAAAAATGTATCCGGTCAAGAATATCAAAAGATATTTTGAGCTGATGGACGAAGAAGGGAAGACGCACAGAGACAGCATGACAAATAATGTCTGTGTCGTTTGCCGGCGTTACAGCGACAACCCAGCACTGAAGCTTTTCATGTTTGGACGGACGAGCACAACAAGATCACCTAGCCGATAACCGCCAAAGAGAAGACGCGTGTGAGAATTTCTTCAAGTCACACATTTATTTGGACGTGACGCGTTTTTATGAGTGAGTGAACGTCGTGTGTGTGTGTTTACTCATAATTTGTGTATCTTTTTTTAGAAGATCTTTTCAGTTGCGCTACGCTGAGTATTAGGGGGCTTGGAGGGAAGTTTGGTGCGCCAAAGTCTCAAAACATACCTTAAGGTAGAATTATTTAAACGATTGATATGCGTGTTTGATTGGACATCATAAAAAAATATTTGTGGACGTTTTTTGGTTATATTAAGAGCATGTAAAACTCTAATGCAAGCTAAATGAACATTTTTTGTTTACGATTTTTGTAGCTTTTAATTGTTTCATGAAAACAGAATGTTACGTTCGGAGAAAAAATATTAGAACCGTCTTCCATTTGCAAATGTTCGCATGTGACTTAGGATGACTGGCCTTTCTATATTGTCTTTGGTCTGTGTATTTCTCCTGACCCTTCATTTCAAAAGATTTTTGTCATCTAAACTTTTAAATGCGAACGGTGTATGGCACATCTTAGTAAAATACGTCTTATGTTGTGGCTTGAAAATAAACGGTAAAGCATTCAGTGGATTTTCAATTTTAGAATAACAAATCGTCCACAGCCTTGCGATTAGTCCATTTCAGTGGCTAGGTTGTAGTATTACCTGCAATTTGCTCCACAACCACATGATGAACGATAACCTGTCGGTTAATTTTGGTAGTGATGAACGGTTTGAAGAGGGTTTCCATTTTTACGGAGGATCTTCTATTTCTTACAGGCATTCTACAATGAAAACAAACAGAAACAAACCAAATCGGATTACCTCTAAACATTGATGACCATCGGAAACGTTTTGAGGGCCATGTACGACACTCCTAAGGTCAGGTGATTGTATCCCAATTGGCAATGTCATCAAAGAATACAAGACTAATATCGAAGTAAATAGAATCTAATACAAATGGGTTCCTCCTTAGGCAGGTGTCTGAATAGGGTTTTTACCAGCCCACGGAAGAGAAAGACAAATACAATGGAGACTCAACTATGCTGCGTCGGCTATGATTTTAAAATTATTATTGATGATTTTAATAGCAAACTGGTCAGGGAGAACATTCTTGGCCCGATGCGTCTCTGATGACACCTCCACAAATGACAAGGTCCTATCAACTTATCAATAGCCGGTTACAACCATCCGCTTCGTTATCGCTTCTCAGTTTGGGCCTTAAAGGAACTAGAAATGAACGATTTCATCTCGGCGGCGCATCGGAATACTCGCACTTCGAGAAATCAATACATATAAACAGAGTGACAGTTTGGTACGGATTTTTGTAGCGGTGGCATCATTGGCCCATTATTGTTTGAAAAGGCTGCGGGATACTAAATTTCGGTTAAAGCAAATGCTGAGACTATTATGATTTCATTGCTTGGTAATGCAAATGTACTTATCAAGTTTTTACTATCTGCAAATTTGTAGGCAGATGACAATTTACACAACAGAAACACCATGAAGTAGAGCAATATCTGTTCGACTTTGACGGTCCACCAATTTCTTACTCACTTCCTCTATTAAGTTTTCGGTGTCTTTTTTTTTGATGATTGTTTACGTACAATACGCAAATAAAACACCTCCAATTCTGAATGAAACGAATGATGCGCTCTTTTTCTTCTCCTCCATCTCTTTGTTGATCTTGTGAATAAGAAGAGGAAGATGAGGATGAATTTACATAGCATATGCACATGCTCTCTTTTTATTTACACGTTCAATCGTGATCATCATCATCGCTGGGGTGATCTTTTCGAATATAAACAAAAATTGTGTTTCTTTTGGTATAAAATCAAATGAATTCGTACGCAACGGTTTAGTTCGAAAACGCGAATTTCCATAAAACGATCACGGGTGATTCAGAATCTTAAGATTACAGTTCACTCGTTTCGACAACAGTAAGAAAAAAAAAATATCAAACGGTGGCGTGTGTTGGAAGAATTTGAAAAGCGAATAGGAACCAAATACTGATTTGCAAAAAAAACAAACAAATTAAAACCAAAAAGTGTGTGATTTTTTGTATTTAAAAAAAAACCAAACAAATAAACAAAACAAAAGTAAAGTATGTATACATTTTGTGAATAATTATTTTGAATTACCTTGAAATTGTTGTATTGTGTGTGAATATGTCTGGGATTTTTGTTGTCTTATGGCGCTGAATGCCCTGTAATTAATTGAAATAAATAAATTGGCTGAAAATACAAACGAATTGAATAAGTTATTGAAAAATTATCAAACAATAGATATTTCGAAAATCATACAACATTTCTTTCCTGAAATGGTTTTAACGTGAATCACGACTACTTTTATTATAAATCACGTTTAGTTAAGTTTCTACGAAGAACCACAGATAATTACGGGTACTCTCTAACTTCGATTTAGTGATCCATCATGTTCCCATACATGCGGGTAATTCCACTTGTGGTCGTAACATCTTTTTGTTATTGCAAAGTAAATCATTTAATAAATAACCGATGTTGGTTTAACTGAATTCTAAAGAAAAGGGCGTTTTAACAATAATAAAAAAAAAAACAAATTAACAAAACAAAATACACCGATGCAAAATAAGAGTACAGCCTGACATTTGCAAACTTTTTGGTTTCTGCTTTGTGATGAAACAGAGGTGCCAACAGTGGGGTCAGTCTCTGAACTACAGAGAATACCTAAAGTGATTTCCAAAACATACTTTCTAATAACAAACAAAATTCTAATTCATTTTTGTAGGAAATAGTTAACAGAAACCAAGTTTTTCCGGCACATTATTTATTTATATTCCCATTATTTGTGGAACTCGTTCATTCTACTGGCTTCGCAGTAGCACATCCTGTCAGCACAATTTTTCAAGACCGTACTGTCGAAAATCCGCACCAAACTGTCACTCTCTGAGGATGCATTGGCTTCTCGGCGGTTGCGAGCCGGTCTTTTCATCTCCAAATGCGGCAGTTTTGCTTCTGAACATAGCCGCCGAGATGGAAATGCGCGTCTTTATAAGAAGAGATTTTGAATTGGGTGGTCAGGTGGAATCTGTAAGCCAGAAATTGCGACCTTGTTCCAAGATCCCAACTGCACCAAGGTAGTTTTGAGAAAACTTGGCATCAGTATTTAATATGTTGTAGTTCTTATATGTCATTATAGTTTTAATGTTTACATTTTAACACTAATCGAAATATCTTACCAATTTAGTACAATCTTCTTAATATATATTTACCCTCGACACTACTCTGTCACGCAGTACGTAGGAATTTAAATAGGCATTCTATAATTCTATAAATAATAATAATAAAAAAAATAATATTTTTTTTTGTACAGAAATTGTGTTTTCCCCAAATTTTTTTTACCAAAATTGTTTTTTTCCAAAATTTTTTTTTTAAATTTTTTTTTTTACAAATTTTTTTTTTCCAAATTTCTTTTTTCCAAATTTTTTTTTTCAACAAACATTTTTTTTCAACAAAAATTTTTTTTCCACAAATTTTTTTTTTCCAATTTTATTTTTTTTCGAAATTTTTTTTTACAAAATTTTTAAAATTAAGTAACAAATACTTTCTCAAGCAAATTAACGGGCGCCATAGGCGCATTACAACTTACTAGTATGATATATAGGCCAATTTAACAAAAATTGTCAGTTAGAACCTTGTTGTTCTAAGGTGGCGAAATGTTGAGTTGTTGAGATCGATGGTGACTCGATGTTTTAGGACTTAGGCGCACACTCTTGGCACTTTTCGAAGGTACCGTGGAACTCTCGAATCAATGAACTGATCATGATACAGTTGTGTATTCTCTAAATGGGACATACTGTTAAAGCCGACACTAGATAAGCTTTACATGGCTTAGAAATTACTCTTTTCACCAGTATTTACGAGATGGAAACGACCCGTGAAAAATGATTCATACTTTTATCAGTTTAATAGTCACGTAGACCAAATATCCGCATGTTCTGGTCGCTAAGACTTCCGGGCTTGATAACGACAATAGTCTGTCAGAATGTTTCTTAACATCTGTTTGGAGAAACATCAAAATGAAGCCCACCAGATATTTACCTTCCTATGTAGTACTTAGCTAGGGGCAATCTAACTGATTCTGTCCCCTTCAAGTCTATAATTATTTCACCGTCTTTCGCATGACGGATTTGTTAAAATTTCCAGATATTAATCGTACCAATCTACGTGGTAAATTAATGAAATCAATGATCATTAAGAATTTCACAATTATTACAATATTTTTCCCCATACAGTGAGCGATACAATTAATTTAATTCTTACTGTTCATAATTTACAAATGTCCCATTATGATTTATATCAATGTTTACGGAAGATTTCAGCCATTAGCATTCGAACTCACAGCATCTGTGTAATCTGTTGTCAGTGCCCTTCACAAGTCTTTTCTGTATTACTATGGATAAATGGCGAATTACAATTCAAAATATTTTAAGTGCATACAGCACTTTTGGGATGTGTGTGTGTGTGTGTTTCATCACTTAATCGTGACTGACTGTTAATTTAATGGCATTCTTTTAACAAATGGTTAGTTTATTATTAATTTTAATTGTTTATACTCAATTAATTTGAAATTAAGCAACAAAAACATTTTATAACAAAAACAAAAACACAACATTCAAAACAATACACAGAAAATGGTATAGAATTTTGAATATAAGGTGGCCGGCCATCTGTGCTTTGTAATTATCATGGGGAAAAGCGAACTGCGATTTGCTCATAAAAGAGTTTACGAGTTGCCATAAACAATTTGAGTGCATGGTGAACCTTTGAAGTTTGGAAGTGCTCTATTGGATATGATTTCTATAGAAAAAATGGATATGTGGTTGAGATGATGTTCTCAATTTTCTTGTATATTTCAGCCATTGTTAATGGAATCTAGACAATTGTTTCAACTTCCTTATAGATTTGTTGTTTGCATGTATTTTGCTGTTAGTAACCCTGCACAGACTACTGGCCATATTCAGAAAAATGTATAACATATTTCGGTCCAAAACTTTGGCAAAAATATTTTTTTTTTACTTTTTTTACATGTCCGCAATTATAGGGGATTGGTTTTTATTGATTATTGTGTTTTCAGTTAGTTGAGTACTCAACATTAAAAAATTGTCTAAAAATTTACATTAACAGTAAATCACAGGAATAGAAACAACCCCACAAAAGTATGTCCAGATCGATCATAGCTAGGGTTTTTCATTTCCTGAACTTTTTGAACTCTCAGGAATCAGGAATTTTTAGACGTCTTCCCGGTACCTGATAAAATATAAATATTTTTCAAAAATATTTTTTTTTAAATTTTATTGTTTTTAAGCAAATCTTAAGCATACCTCGAGCTTTTTGAACTCCCGGAAATCAGAAATTTTTAGACGTCTTCCCGGGACCTGATAAAATATAAAAAAAAAATATTTTTCAAAATTTTTTTTTAAATTTTATTGGTTTTACCAAATCTTAAACATATAAATATATAAGAACAAATTTTATTTAAAAAAAAAAAATATTTTATTGTTTTTAACCAAATCTTAAGCATATAAATTCAAGTAAAAAATCGTATAAAATCCCGGTTATAAAATTTAAGAGAATTTTTTTTTTTTTAATTTATTTTATAATTTATTATAAAAAATTTATTGTTTTTACCCATATTTTAAAAAAAAATGCATTTTTAAAAAAAAAAAAACTTCGAAATTTTATTGTTTTTAACCAAATCTTAAGCATATAAATAATTCAGGAAGTAAAAAATCGTATACATTCCCGGTTATAAATCGTGCATAGTTTAATTTGTTGGTAATATTTTATTCCCGGGAATCGGGAAGTAACAAATCGGAAAATTTCCCGGAAATTACTTGCAAGGGAATTTCGGGGTTAAGAACCCTAGTCATAGCTGAAGATCCGGGTAGGTTTTTGGGACTTTTGTTGACAATACAAGTCCAGGATATTTTCTTAGAAAATGCACGGTTTGATTTGCAGTGTGGCATTACTGAACGATGGACAGGCAGTAAGCTTTCTCCAATATCCTCAACATCGACTGTTTCACCTTCTCTAAAGAAAAACGAGTTGGCGCGAACGCCATCCCAAACAGTCACCCTTTTATCATGCATTCGCATTTAGTAATCTCGTGTGGATTCCTATTTGCTTTTTAACTCAGCAAGGAGATGTTCTTTTCAAAAATCAGTTTCATTGTCAACGGTTCGGGTGATTCTTTGACCATATTCCAAGCGACGGCAATATTTCTATATAAGGAAACTATAGAAAATCTTGCTTTAAAGTGCACCACAAAGGGTTTCATTGACAACAAAATTCTGAGCCCGAGTTCAAGTGACCTGTAGGGCTTTGATGTTCAAAATAGGCTGCAAAGTTGTTGTTTTGAAATAGTAAAATTTTTGTGTTGAAATATTCGAAATAGTAGACTTTTTTGTTTTTGTGTAAGTCCTTTAAAAATCTATTTTGGCCCTATTTTTAAAACCAACCGATTTCCAATTGAAATACAAAATATCAGCACAATTGAAGGTAGCTACCCCTTCAATTGGACTCGAAGTTTGAACAGACAGGCGGATTTTGCAATATCGCCTTAGTCGTCCTTTCAATTCTTTCGATACTGCAACAAGTACTTTAATTTAAGGCAACATTCATTACAGCAATATGGTCACTCTAATTCAATGTAAACATATACATTAAAATTAGTTTCTCTCTAAAAAATTTCCGAGAATTCAATGAGGTGTAGTATTGTTCTTTTTCACTCTTCATGAAAATGATTTATCGTAGCTGCCATTGTGTTGTTGTTGCAGTTTTCAATGCAAATCGTACCTTTGTACTTTTTAATGGAGAAATCATTTAATAAACAATTCAAGCAATAATAAAAATAAACAAATCATCAACGACTTACTGTGAAGTGGGGATGTAACGATGTTGGCTTTCGCATATGCGAATTATTCGCATCATTTTGAAGATTCGCTTTGGCAAAAAACATTTTTGAAACAGACGCTTTCGGAATCGCTTCTGCGGCTTCGCATTCGTTTAGGCAAAATTTTATATTTCAGTATTCGCTTTTGCAAAAAATATATTTCACTTTCGCTGAACCCACATTCGCCACATCCCCCAAGTCTGATAATTAGATAAACAAAAACACACACACTCTCAATTTCTAGAATTTCATTTAACGAGAACCTCTCACGAAAACGATTTTCCAGCAAACCAATTGTCTGTTATATATCTTCACATCGATATAAAACTTGACAGACAGATACACTTACACTGACAAGAGCTACTGCTACTACTTTAGCTGGCAATTGTTATTAAATATTGTCAGTTTCAAATGTCAACCATAACAAATACGGAAAAGAACTGGACATTAAATTAATTCCGGCGAGAATTGATGACACTGATGTGTACGATGTGTTGGTTGAATAGTTGACAGCATCTGGTGTCTGTTAATGTGTTCCACATTTCGTACTCAATTAAAACCTTTGTATTAGATATCGAATTAGATGACACATTATCTATTATTTAGTGTATAGTATTAAAGATACATCAAATAGGGTAATTGTAGTCAGTGGGGTGTAACAAATAAAATACTTTTGATAAAAAGTCTACATGTCATTTATTGAATTCATTATGGGCCAACAAAAAAGTTCAAGTGAAATTTTTCGGATTTTTCCTATTAATTTATCGACCCCTGTGTCATTGGTGCAATACTAAATTTAGTTAAATCTTAAAAACAAATGTCATAACATGCAAGTATGTATATCGACAAGTGTTTAGGTCCAGGTCTAGACCTAATGTGTCCCTTTCCGAAATTTAAAAAAAGAAATATATATTTGGTTTCCGAAGATAATTATTATTTATTTATTACAATTCAAAATTATAATAAACTACTTAATAAAGCACTAGCGACTAAGGCTATCGGATCTGCTTTTAACCAGTTCTTTTAAAGTTCACATGCCCTCTTTTGGTCCAAAACTAAAGGGTGTTTTTCTAAGAGCTTGCTGATTTGAAATTTAAATCAAACTCATGCCATATTATGAAATGGCGAAAAAAAATTTTATTTGGTAGTTATTTTTTTGTCATTTAACATTTAAATATAATTTCGGGCATATGGCTACCACGACTATTTTGCACAAAGGTCATTCTGGAGGTCAAATTTTCGACCACCTTTTCAAGCATTTGAGGGCGTATTTCAGCAATGACACGTTGAATATTGGTTTCCAAAGCGTCAATCGTTGCTGGATTATCCACGTAAACCAATGACTTCAGGTATCCCCACAAAAAATAATCGAGTGACGTCAAATCACACGAACGCGGAGGCCAATTCACCGGTCCATTTCTCGAAATAATGTTGCCGTTGAAATGTTCTTTCAATAAGTCCATTGTTTCGCCCGCAGTATGACAAGTGGCACCATCCTGTTCATTGATCATGATTCTGTATCGATTTCCGTCCTTCCTAATTTTTAAAGAAATAATAGCCGATGATTCCACCAGCCCATAGACCGCACCAAACAGTACATTTATCGGGATGCATTGGTAATTCTTGAACGGTGTGTGGATTATCATTGCTCCAAATACGGAAATTTTGCTTGTTGACATATCCATACAACCAAAAATGCGCCTCATCACTGAAGAGAATTTTGCGGTATAAACATTTTTAATTGAACACTGTTTTTGAAAATAAATTTCCACGATTTGGAAGCGTTGTTCTGGAGTTAACCTATTCATGATGATTTGCCAAACAATACCGAATGCCAATATTGAAATACATTTTTTGCGAAAGCGAATATTGAAATATATTTTTTTCTACAGTTTATTGTTTCGGTTGTTCGACATCATTTATTTCTATTTTTTGTGAAATAGAAATGTTTTTCAAGGGTACACAATTGGAAACGTCGGGTCTTGAAAACATTTTAAATTCCCCCAAATTGTGAATAAGGTGGTGTAGATTATCAAGACATGTCTTCACCTTGGGTTGTCTCCCATATAACTCGAGATGTAGACAATTTCAACAAAAAAAAAACTTTTTTCCAGCCCGGTTCAGTTTATACCTAAAACAGTTGAAGTCCGATTTCATTAAAGTTAAAATGCTTAGTTAGAAAACCGAATTAGTAAAAAACTGCTTAAAAAAAATAAAAAAAAAATTTTAAAAAATTCATTTTCATTTTTGTAAAAATACTTAGTTAGAAAACCATGAAAATGTTAACAACATCGAATTCTTGCGATTTTTGGCTAAAAAAAAATATACTTTTTTTTCTAAAAATAATTTTCATTTTTGTAAAAATGCTTAGTTAGAAAACTATTTAGTAAAAAAACCACCAAAGACATCAAAATAATATCTTTAATGTGAACAAATCTGAAATCTGAAAATTTTAACAAAATCGAATTTTTGCGATTTTTTCTAAAAAAATACTTTTTTTTTTTTTAAAAAAAAATAATTTTCATTTTCGTAAAAATGCTTGGTTAGTAAACAGAATTAGTAAAAAAAAACACCTAAAGACATCAGAATAATATTTTCTAAATCCTAAAAATTTTAAAAAATTAAAATTTTTCGGTTTTCTGCTAAAAAAAAGACTTTTTTTTATAAAAAATAATTTTCATTTTTACAAAAATTTACTTGGTTAGAAAACAGAACTATTAAAAAACCCATTTATAGTCGTTGGATCCTAAAAATGTTAACAAATTCAAATTTGTCCGATTTTTCATTAATTTTCATTCAATTCAAATTAAATTTTTATTTTTTGCTCAAAAAAAAACTGTAATCTCTTATTTATGTTGACTTTTATTCAGGGTGTATTGTACATACATATGTACACTCCTGAAAAATACGCCTTTTTTTAATGTTCACATACAAGTAAAACGCGTGTTTGTAGCTTATTTGGATGTAAATATAACTCGTTTGCTATTAGTATTAATATTACATATTTATGTATAAGCAATAGCGTGTTTGGGAAAAACAGACAACGAACTTCTTAAATTCAAATGAGTGCGAATAAGTGTGTATTTGCAACAATTTTCGTAATTTTTTTTTGACATTTGCGCTCTTTAAAATAAAAGCAATTCCGAGAGAATGACATCGACTGTTATATAGAAATTCACAAATTGAAAAAAATAGAAAGTGACCCAAAACTACATACATATATATTTGATATTTATCACCTACAAACAAGTTAATGTTTGTGGTATGGAAATATATATATGTATATGTTTGATGCAAACTTGTTTGCTGAAATTTGTTAAATTGGCCATTTTTTTTTTCAGCGTGTATGTATGTCAGTGCTCCGGAAAGCTATGACTCTGTTCCTATGTTTACTAACTAAGACGCAATTGAAACGGCTTTCCTGAACAAATCGTGTTTTGAGTTGTGACACTATTGAAGTAAATGAGCGATATTTGAATGTAAAAAAAAAAAATAGTGGTACTCCTATACCTTTTCCCGCAGTCCTCTCTGAGTATAATTTCTCTACTAGTAATGGTGATTCGTTAATGTATTGAGGATTGTCTTCGCTCCAAATACGGTATTTTGGTCATTGACGGAGCTTGCTTGTGTGGCCGATTCTGGACGAAGTGCTTTATGATATTCACAAACGGATTTATTTTTTTTTTTTGGATGCGTTGTTCTGGTATTAAGAAAATGCATGAAATGTAAACACAGTTTGACATTATCATCATAGTTATCGATAGTTCTCATGCAGCTTTAAAAACACCCTATGTGTTTTCCTTTATGAAGTTTTTCATTATTCTGAGTTTGGCTTTTTAGTGACATATTCCACATATTTTGTGAAACAACTAACATTTAGCAAAACTTCATATGGCTTTCGGAACAACAGATGTTCCCTATATCACGCTATGAAGAGGACTTGGTAGCAACCTCTCATAACAACAGTTATATCGTCCCAAATCGTTTCGATAAGCTCTTTGTTGACATGTTGCCATGTTTTTATCGCATTATAAGCTAACGTATAAACGCATGAGTGTCTGCTTGTAATTAAAGTAGAGAATGACAACTGAAAACCATGACCTCCAAGTATGTAAACAAATTAATGTTTATTCTCCATACAAACCTACAAACGTGTTAGAGTTGAGCTGCGTGTTTGACTATTGTAATTAAATTCAATTTTATACACACAATTTTAAGGTCAGTGATATTGAAAATTGTTACAAAACCAAAGGAAAAACCACCATACAGAAAATAAATAGAAAAAGGTCACTAGAATTTAATTGACACCAATCAATTGCTATGGTTTTTGTGCCATTTATGTTTTTTGCTTTCATTTCCTTTTAATTTGCAATTATTAGCTGTTTTTTTTTCTATAATGTTACAAAATCTAGACTGACTGACCCAAATGATTCCAGAAACTAACGATTCGACAAATTATTCTGTGATTATTTGCATGTGATTTTTTTTGAGAAATTTTGTTTTGACAACTCGCAACAGCTGCTGCAAAGTTTTCCTCTGCTAAGACTTGCGGGATTTTTATTTCATATAAGACTGAACATCAAGTTTTACCAGAAGACGCCTTTGATATTTGCTTGTGAATATTCTCTGTGTACGAGTGCGGTGTCGGGTATTATAATTGCCACTGCTTTACTCATCCGAATGCCTGCCATAGTCCAAGTTCGTACATACATAACACCACCTCACTTGTGAGTCACTTAGTGGGTGCATTCGTACCTGATGGTATACTTTGCTTTTAATACTTGAACTTTGCCTGGTTCTTAATCCATCATTGATTATTTTTAAACTAATTTGTAAGCGTTTGTACAAGGAGGTTAATGTGATAAGTGAGGTACAAACACTATTTCCATTAAAAGAAATCACAAAAAATTATTATTTCAAGTATTTCAAAAAAAGTGGGTTTTATTTGTGTATACAAACAATGAAACCCTTTAAATTCAATAGATATTATAGCTGCTTCTCAGATATCCGTCATCTCGTCGCTGATGTTAGAACATTTTGTCAGGGAACACTTGGCTTTTCAGGGACTCTCATTCACTCGTTGGCCGGTTGATCAGACGACACACGATACAGAAAATTCGTTCTTAAATGGAAATGTTTTGTTTTTTTTTTTCAATTTTTTTTTTGGAAAATAGAAACGTTTTATTTTTATAGAAATTATAATTAATGTAAAATTGTTTATCAAATTGATGTACAATGTTCATCAAATTGACGTACAATGCTCATCAAATTGACATACAATGTTCTTCCAATTGGTGTACAATGGTCGTCAAATTAATGTAGAATTTCATCGAATTGATGTAGAATTGCATCAAATTGACGTACAATGTTCTTCAAATTTACATAACAAGCTCTTCAAATTGGTGTACAATGTTCATCAAAATGATGTAGAATTTTATCAAATTGATGTATGGAATTGAAGAAAAATGTATGAAAAGTTCTACATTAAATTGAAGAAAAGTGTTGTAGGTTGGAAAATATGTCCAAATTCATCAAATTGAAGAACCTTTTTTTTCAGTGTATACAAATGTGATTTGTGTTCCAGATCATCGTCCTGATTCAATTTGTATTTTAACTTCTGCTTGTTCTTTGGCTTGATAAATCCGAATATTTCGCCACTAGCTCTCATTTCCAGCTTTAAAATATGGATAAAGGTGTTTTTTTTTTTTAAATACAGGGTGGCGCAAAAGTAATCCTCCTATCAGAAAATGCTATAAATTTTGCGATTGGCCCCTAATGTCAGTGGCAACTCTGGCGGCGGCCATTTACATGGTATCATATTCTCGACTTGATGTAAAAAAAATTAAAAGACCAAATAAAAATAATCCACAAGAAGAATCAAAGTTTTTTAATTTTTTTTTAATTACAGCCAAAAAACATCGGAAGATTACTTTTGCGCCACCTGTTATATTTTAGATTGATATTTTGAAATGATGCAAACAATTTAACAAAAACAATGTATTTGGTTTTGAAATTCAATATTTTGGGTATTTTTCCTTTTCTAAACAATTTCTTGTCATTCTCTAGATTCAATTCATGAGTTTTTTTAGTTCATTACAAATTTCGAGTTAAATAAATTCAAAATATGTTATTAAAATATTTTTACTGGCTGATAAAAACTCGTTGTTTTCTCCTATTTTTCGTCATGTTATATTTATCAGCCACTAATGGCGCCGAAAAAACTAACAGAAATGGTGAAATTTATATTGTAAAGCCTTAATTCTTGCTTAACAAATGGTTCAATGCTAGCGCTACTTATGAGTGCAAACATTTGGATCAGGGTACAGTGAATTCGACCCAAGTTTCTCCCTCTCTCTATCGTCTCACCCCTTGAACAGTCACACTAATTTTACATGCACTTGTACGTGTGTGAGTGTCCAGCACGCAACATGGGGGAAATGATAACTAAAACATCGCGTTGTTTTTGTTGTTGCTGATGTTGATGTATTTCACGAAAATTGCATGTGGGGAATAAATTAAGTGAAATCTAAAAATTAAATCTACTCAAACAGCTCGAGCGACCGCCGTTTTCAGTTTCATTTGCACACACACGCCCATAGATCCACACACACACACACACTCATATTATCTTCTAGGTACAGTGAAAACGGCCTAAATAATAGAATCATTTCAATCTCTCAGTCATTGTGAGTGTGTGTGAGAGCTCGTTGTTGGTTAGGCGGCAGGCGAGGGAATTGTGTTGGGTAGAATTAGGAGTTGCCTTAATTCAATATCGTTTACGTTAAATGCGGGTGTTTATGGAAATTGGTTACCGACTCACACACACATTCACACAAATTACTATTAAATGCATTAACAGCAGCGTCAGTCAGACCAGCCTCACTGCCCGTCAAATGACAGACTTCAGTTTTGTTTGTTATTGCGATACGAACAACGAAATTTTGAAAATTTTGTAATTTAAATGATTTAATTGAGTTGTGATATGCGACACATATCTAAATTGTCCAACAAATAGCAGGTGGCCAGTTAACACTGATTCTTATCAGTGACAGTGAAACTGATGGTGGGTGTCTGGTAATTGATTTGTAAAACGCTTGTCCGGGGTTTTGTTGGGGTTAGGGGAAAGGATTGAGTATTGTGAAATACTGAGGGAAAAACTTTGCATCAAAGGCTGGAGATTGTGAAGTTCGTAAGTTTGTTCGCCATTATTTACGATTTGTTTGTTTTGTTTATCTAAGAACAGTAATTTCTAAATTGTTTTTTGATTTTTGGGAAAAATCTACAATTCACTTTTGGAACTGATCTCCAACTTGGACAACCAATGTTAGTTTTTGAAAAATCTATTCAATAAAATGGGTACCATGAATCCATTCATACGAAAACAACATTTCGACAAAGATGTATTAACAGCCGATCGAATGCTTGACACTGGATCTGAAGCACATTTTTTTTAAGCGAAGAGACCACACTGTCTGTCATATTAAATACCATAATCAGCCCATATGTGTTATGAATAGAGTTTTTTTTTCCCGCACTTTTTCGTTTCCCGGGAAAGCGGGAAACTTTTTTATATTTCCCGGGATCCCGGGATCCCGCTCCATAGAAATAATAAAAATTAAATTGGCTTGGCATTAATAAAACAATTTATTAAAAAGCTTAAAAAACTTACTTTTAAGGTGTATTTTAGAAATACATAAATATATTAATTTATATTGAGTATAAAAACAGGAACTTTGATTTTTAACTTTTAGTTTTTAAAATGCATTAAGGTTTTTTTCTATCACGAAAAAGGAATACTCTTGGTATATGATACCAAAAAGATAAACATATGTATAAGTAAACATAAACAAAAACATTAACATAACAATTCAGTCAATTAAAACAAACATAAAATAATATTAAAAAAATATGTAATACTAATATATTCGAGATATTAGATCGAAAACAAAAACATTAAGTTCTTAAAAAAAAAAAATATTTAAAAAACCAAATTATTTTTTTTGGTTTAGGAAATATTTTTTTAAAACACTTAAAGCGTTTATAGACTCGTCAGAAAGCCTATTTCTAATTTTATTTACAAATTGCCCTGTTACCGAAAACACCCGTTCACTTTCTACCGAAGTAGGACGAACAGTTAGAAGTGCATTAAACAAAAATTCAACATTTTGGGTCTTTTGACCACTTCCTTCCAAAAATTTTAGTTCTTTCTTTATGGAACATTTTGAAGTATTTTTAGAGTAAGATTCAGTACATAAATTTACGTTATTAATTGCTGCATTTAAAACTTCTTCAAATGTTTTCTTTTTAACAGCACCACATTCTTCATCATCATCATTACTTTCAATTCTTTCAATTTCTTCAATATCATTAGGTTTGGAAAAAAGACGATTAAAAAGATTTTCAGCATATGCAATTACTGAGTACTTAGAAGCATAGGAAAACAAACAATCTTCATGATTATTGTTGAAGAAATCAGGCTCTTTTAAATATTTAACCAAAGTGTACAATTTTTTGTCTCTTCTTTCATCAATACGACTATGTAGTGCAGTAAACATTTTTTCGCCTAGAACAGAAGGAATCGATTGAATTTCTAGACATAAAGTGTTAACTATGGCATCAGCAGTTAATATGTTTGAGTCACGGCTGCTCAACCTTTCAACAGCGATCTGTATGGGTTTCAAAACTTGAAGCATATTGTTTAATGTCACTATATTTCCCTCAATCCATAGATCACCCATTTCCAAATCAATAAGGCTCTTTTTGATTGAATTTTTTAAAAGCAGAAACTTGTCCAGCATTGGCACTATCACAATTTTTGTTTTTTTCATTTCCCGGGATCCCGCATAAAAAATCCCGTCTTTTTCTCCGTAGAAAATTTTCACCATCCTATCTAAACTAATTGCTTACAATTTGTCTAATTGTCTGATAGAATGTTCCACAAATTCTTTGCAATTATAGGCCTCTAAAGACTAAATCGGCATGATTCATTTCATTGTGCAATTCAATCTTTCTACTTTTTAATTATTTACTTTTTTTTTTTTTTGCGATAGCCAGGCAGTCGTCTGCCATTAAAGTTATAGTTTTTTATTTGTAGGTTCTATTTAAATCGCATATAGTCTGTTGTGATCATTGCAAACACCGGTGCCGGTTACACAGTTTTGCGTCATAACCATGTTTTTGTTGTTGTTGTTGTAACTGTACTCAACGATCGGCGTGTATAGGTGTGATAAAGAAAATATCCCTGATTATGATTGATTTCAAAGTCATTTCAATACTCAAATGTTTAATTGTTCAATGTATTTAATACAGAAAATATTCAAATAAGCAATTAATTAATTATTCCAATGGCTAGTTTTTCCATCATTGTCCATACCTCTTTAGTATAGGTTTACTATTCATACCAATTTGCATAGGAATATCTGGGATTTCCATGGCTACCATTAAAGAGGCAATGTGATCATACAGCCGTATAGTTAAGACTGCTTCTAGAATTGCACAGGTCACACAGTTTTACACTGCTTAGAAAGCAAAATGAAGCAAGTGTGTTATATTTAGTTGTTGAAAGAACATTTGCAGATGAAGTCAGAGCTCTACACCCAAAACAATTTTTTAACAACAACATATATATAAGTAAGTAGTTGTTAAATTGAATAAATTTAATCTAGGTGCAATATGAAGATCGAATTCACTCAGTCTGAGTACGTTTTGCTTTAATTTAGTAGCCTTTTCTTCAGCGTAGCCTCTCAAACATATTTTTACGTTTACAAATTCTCATTAGTTTTCCACATAATTCCCATCCGTGAATGTCAGAATGACTGATTCTCTAAAACACATGATTATTTATGTATTAATAATTACAATACAAAGTAAATTTATATTATTATTTTTGGTCCAAGGGTGAACCTGTTGGCTAGATTTTGCTGAAACACACAAAAGACTCTGGCGGGCATCGAGCAAACAATCCTACGCTGATGGGCAATCTGGCTATCAACCCGCCAACTGGGGCGCTTACTTAAGATTTTATTTTCATAAAAATCATGAAATATTTTTTATTTTTGTCAGCCAAAGAAATATATTTCTCTCAGCGTGGGGGTTGTGGACTCCATTCCCACCAGAGGCCTTGGTCTGTGGGTTTAACCTTGGACCAAAAATTAGAATATTAATATAAAGGGTGCTTTTTATTGAGGTATAGAACTTCGAATTGAAATAAAACACAAGAAAATCGTTTTAATGTCCATCAATTTGGCTTTATTGGAAGGATAATTTTATGCCATTAATGTTTAAGTATGATTTCGGGCATGTGGCCGCCGCGGCTGGCTCGAATAAAGCCAATTCTACAGGTCCAATTTTCAACCACTTGTTGGAACCACAACTCATCCACATTCATGCCATCCAATTCGGGATCAAAATAGTCGGTTATCATGGCGCTATACCGGTCTCCATTAACGGTAACTGACTCTCCAGCATTATTTCGGAAGAAGTATGGCCCAATGACTCCACCAGCCCATAGAGCACACCAAACAGTCAGTTTTTGTGGATGTAATGTCATAAAATGGACGGAGCTTGCGGTGAACTTCGCGAACTGAACCATTACTTTCGAAATAAATTTGTACGATTTGCAAGCGTTGTTCTTTTGTCAACCTGTTCATGATGAAATGGCAAACCAAACTAAATATTAATCACTTGACAGCTGACAAAATGGCCGCCAGTTAAAAAAGTGATGCCATCTTAAAGTTCTATACCCCAATAAAAAACACCCTTTACATTGTAGTTAATTAAAAAAAATGTATATGAGACATTCCAAACTTAATGTATATGAAAAAAGCAACGATTTTGTTCGAAGCTCACCTACATTCTGGAGACTATGTTAGCAAGCAAAACTGCCGACTCTGGAGAAACGCCGCATATATTTTTTTTTTGAGAATAATATCCTCTTTTTCTAAACAGATCGGGACCGACATATTCGATTATTCGGTGTCAGCTTTTTTATTTGACTCCCGGTCTGTTTATAAGTTTCCATAATCGGGCTGAATATCACGGTCCGCCGCGTCTGATTTTCAGCTTCCCCGACTTGTTTTTCACTCTTATGTAGGACCATGTAAACTTTTCCATACTTTTACACTGTTTCCCACGATACTAGTGCTATTTTAGTTTCCACAACTATACTGCATTGTTGCTATAATTGAAATAACAGCAAATAACAACAACAATAAACGGTGAGCTCCCTTAATTTGTTATATTATTGTTGTTGATGTCGCTGCTGTTGCTGTTCATATTGTTTAAAACAAATGTACGCTTGAGCACACGAACAACGCAACAAACTGCAACAACAACAAATCAAATAAAACAACAACAGAAATTATTGTACATCCGAGAAGAAAACAGAGAAAAAACAACACCAACAGAATATACTCGCCGGACACTCATGTATGTAGCATCGAAGTGAGTGTATACGGCGCTCAATCAGCTCATTTTGGAGACTCATTTGTATGGAATCCAAAGCGAATGCAAGCCAGCAACACCACACATACAACACATTCTTCTCAGTGACGCCGTTCCATGTTGTAAACCTCTCCCCTCTTCCCAATAACCATACGGACTGATAGTGACTGAAGCGTCCGTCCCCAAACTAGAATTGAGTATAAACTGAACGACGGAGAACCTGTCGCATTTAATTGTATTCCAAAACCGGCCAAGTTTTTAACAAACCTTTGTAGACTGCAGACGCGCAAAGACAACAAACATTCACAACGTTAAGAATTATAGAACGAAATATAATATTATCAAACGGAAA
This sequence comes from Hydrotaea cyrtoneurina, assembly GCA_958296145.1. NCBI lineage: Eukaryota > Metazoa > Arthropoda > Insecta > Diptera > Muscidae > Hydrotaea > Hydrotaea cyrtoneurina. The sequence goes on along the minus strand of OY282514.1, from coordinate 23,392,329 downwards.
CGATTCAAACAAAATTTAAATTGAATTAAATTTTGAAATTCACCACAATACAATAAACGGTTATTTCCACACAGTGTTTGATTTTTCACATATAGTAACAAAAAAAAAAAAACAACACAGTAAATTAAACTGCGATTCCCACTTTTTTTAATTCCAGAAATTTTTTGTTCGAGAAAATCGCAGAAATCAAGAAAAAATTGTCCACTTCAAAAAAAAAAAAAAATTATATCAGACATTGATTATCTGATTGAGAAAAAAGAAAAGAAACCAAATTAAAATCAATTTTTTTGTGTGAGTGCTTGACGAAATATAAAAGGAAAAGTAAAGCAGCAGCGAATATTCAATCCGACAGAATGAAAGTTTTCATTGGTCTACTTGTTGCCGCCACATTGGCTTTGAATGGCGTACTGTCATTACCAGGTAAGTGGGTCAGAATGAAGTAGAATTAAAAAAACAAACTATTATTTATTTTCATATGGACTGGCGTTCCATATAAGTTTATGCGTATTTATGTACATTAGGCCGACTCAGAAGACGAATCGGAAAATTTAACCTTGGCTTAATTTGAAATGATTTCTAAAACACAAGCTTCCACTAAGATCTGTTAAAAACAAATGTTTTGAATATCATTTAGTTTTTGTCTTTAGTCGTATGGCATTAATGGTCACACGTGAATTATTAGATAGGCTTTAATTTCTAATATTTCTAATTAAAATGTTCATTTATTTTTTTATCTTAACAGCCTAGTCCCTATCTCCACTAATATTTCTGATAGTGCTATTTTGGAAACACAGTCTGTTTCGTTAGAAATTGTGAAAATTCAAGGCGCAATAAAATGCATTTATATCACTACTAAGTGCTTATTCTTTTGGGATAGTGTTCCATATGCCGACATCTAACATATATCTGAAAAACAGAATTGAATAATGTCTGAAAACCATTTTATAACGCTTGCAATATTAACGCACGAACAAATTCGTTTTATGGAAACAGGCAGTAAACTAAACTATTTTTCATACAGAGTGAGTCGGTTTAATGTACATAAGTGTTGAGCATTGTCGGCGTAATTGAATAATTTAGTGTTAATGAAATTTACGGAATAAACAACACATGTGAGCAAACAAACAAATGTGTTGACATTCACATTAAAAACAAATTCTGGACAAAATGTGCCTAAAGTGAGAAAACGTATAGAAATTGAATTAAAAAGTATGTAGGGAAATTCTATGTGATTGAAACATAAGAAAATTAAAAAAAAAATATCTTTGGAAACCGATCATTTGGAACGTCCTTCAATTGTTTTTTTAAAGCTATATTCCCATCTGGGTCAATTAATTTTATTTTTTCGAAGCCTGAAGTTCAATTTGAAACGAACTGCAAAATGCAGGAGAACAAATTTCAGTAGTTCCACTACCAATATCAAAAAAAGTGTCTTAGTTACTGAGGAATATCTATTCATAATATAAGCACTATAAATATGAACAGCTTAAACATGTTCTTTGATGCTCTCTAAGTATTTCGATGCGATGCACTTTTTAACTCCAGGAAATAGTACTCTAATCCTATTCATTAAGGATATAAGTATAAATATATTTTTCCAAAAAAGTCAGGTTTAACATTTTATATATCGTTTGAAAACGAAATTTGCGTGTGATCCAAGCAACAGCACAGCACAATCTGTAAAACAATAACAAACGTTTTCCAATGCAAAAACTGTCATAATCCAAAAATAAACGTTACGATTTACAGAATTCAACAGAAACGAAATTTACGTTTAACAAAACGAGGCCATAAGAAAATTATTCACATGCTAATAGTTCTATTTCGTGATAGTTTGAAAACAGTAAAGTAGTTGCTTCTACTATTATTTTGCTGTAGAACGATAAACATACGAAATTTACAATATATTGTTGTGATATTAAATATATTGTAGTAAGAAAATGTATTTAAAAAAAAAATTTGTTGCATAAAACATTTTTGATTAATTTGCTTCAATTTGCGAATCTCTGTACATCAATTTATCTTATTGTCTCGGTTATTATCTTATTGTCTGGGTTATATAAAGAGCGTACTAAAAAAAATACTTAAACAGCTGCAAATACAGACGTATTCACGCTGAAATATTGTACTTTGTTGAATTTAATAAGTTTATTGGGGTTTCTCCCCAACGAATTATATTTGCAAACAAAAGCGTGGTAGGGGAGTTGGTAGCGTGCCTGCTTATCAGCTTGGGGGTTGTGGGTTCGATTCCCACCAGAGGCTTTGGTCTGTCGCTGCGATTTAACGTTGGACACAAAATTAGAATAAAAAAATTACTTTGTATAGTAACTAATAAAAAAAAAATTCAAAAATTGCAGACAAAATTGCAGATAGTTTGGAAGTAAACAAACTTTACTTGATAGAAACTCCAAACACGCGATTTTCTTGGGTGCATACATTTAAAAAAGAGCGATTCTCAGCGTAAACTACTCTGATAATCTGGTCATAGTACCACCAAATTTTTAACTAATCTTTTCTCAATGAGTAAGTTGTTAATACCAAGAAAAATTTAGTCCATGGGTTAAAATGGGCTGTTAAAAACACGAAGCAAATGTCAATCTGTAGCTGAACCATTCAACTAACTGTACCATAGAATTGTATTGACCTCAAAAAGGCTATTGTTATGGGCGCTTATCATCCACTGATCGCAATATCTTGCCACAGTATTGCGAAGATCTAATTTGTATGTGAGGCATCTCATGAGACATGATGGGGACTTCAAATTTTCATCATTAAGTTTATAAACAATTTAATGCACCAACAAATAAGAAATCAGCCATGCTATTACATCAATTAAAATATTAATTAAATGAATTTAAATATCCATATAATTAATTAATTATCCATATAATATAACTAGTAAGTTGTAATGAGCCTATGGCGCCCGTTGAAATATGTTGAAAAAAAAATTTATATGAAAAAAAAAAATTTTGTTGAAAAAAAAATTTAAATGAAAAAAAAAAATTTTGTTGAAAAAAAAATTTTTGTGGAAAAAAAAAATGTTTGTTGAAAAAAAAAATTTTGTTAAAAAAAATTTCGTAAAAAAAAAAATTTGTTTAAAAAAAAAAATTTTGTTGAAAAAAAAATTGTAAAAAAAAAAGTTTTGGAAAAAAAAAATTTGGGGAAAACACAATTTCTGTACAAAAAAAAAATATTATTTTTACTTATAGAATTTATATAGAATTATAGAATATAGAATGCCTATTTAAATTCCTACGTACTGCGTGACAGAGTCAGTGAATCAGTGTCGAGGGTAAATATATATTAAGATATTAATTAATAAAGGGTGGTCCAAATACAAGTTTTTTTAAATGCACAAAATACACATTATATTCGCCTTGTTATCGGCTGGTTTTTCGCTTCCAGAAACCACGAATAACATATAAATCTGCTGTTCACTGTCAACAAAATCCACTAATAGTAGTGGATATGGTACAGGTGGCGGGGCAATGGCTACGATTCCCAGTATACATGGTATTTATTATTTTTACTTTGCATAGCCATTTCATAACTCGAATCTAGTTTTATCAGTTCAGACCATCGGCAGCCTAATAGTACATTTAAATTATGATACCGGAATTCAGACTTTCCAGTTTGGTTTCATTGCAGTTAAAATAAATTACAAATAATTACAATAATCAGTGGCCTAATTAGATAAACAGATACTTTTAGCCTTAGTCCAATTAAATATTACAATTCTTCCACAGAACTGTTTGTAATACGAAGACTTTCAGAAATTGTTCCACTTAAATTTGCAATACTTTGTCATGTGATCACAAGTAAATTGGCATGAACAAACGCGGCATTCCGAGAACAGAACAAAAAAGAAAAACAAGCAAAGAAAGAGCAACAGCGACAATTGAAACTGGTGAAATGAAATTGTTCAAATTACAAACTATTAAAACATATAAATTGAACTTAAGTTAATTTGCAACACATGACTGCCAAACAGTTAACGGGAAACGTTTCCTTAATCTCGCCTCTGCTCGCCTGCCGCTTACCAATACACCGTGTGTGGCATCCATCGTGGCTGGATGTTGCAGGCATTCACTTTTTGCCGTTTTTTTCTGGCCCACAATAAAGTGAATGTCAGCCGCTGCCAACAACAACAACAACACAATCGACATATGCATATGGCCTAAATGAATTTTGGTCTCATACAAAAAAAATAACAGATCTTTTAAAATGTCTCGTTTTTATTGCTCCGATTGTTGGTTCTCTGTGTTTAAAATTTATTTCATGACTTTTTTTTGGGGGGGGCGAGGGTTGCGCACAAATGGCCAGCAATTAAAAGTTAAAATTGTCGCACAGTCATAGACGGTGTTGATGGACGAGCGAACGGTTGGTGGGGGAGCAGGACCAGGAGAGTCGATTTAATTGAGCCATAAAACATTCAACAAATATGACCAGATTTTCCCCGAAATCCACATGGGCCTTAATGCATTCTTTCATACTTGGTTTATGTGCGATCTGGTTCTGTTTTCGATTTCGTTTTACTTATTCACCATATTTTCTCTTCTTTGCATTAAATGAAAAGTAAAAATTTTTAAAACAACATTTAATTCAGTTTTGTGCGCCTTTTATTTATGGTTTTTATTAGCCAATGCCTGCCTCTAGTCACGGGGTCCGCCGACGACGTTTTTGGTTTAAACAAATTAAAAATTTGCGTTTGCGTTATTTTGTGTTTATGGCCGTCGTTAACAAACACATTTGAGGGAAGACAATTAAAAGTGAAAAGGCTATTTTCAGTTTATAACCATTGGGACGTTTTAATACTAAAAAAAAAAATACATTTGAAAGTTATGACTTTTTAATTTTCTGTTTATCCTAACACAGTGTCAGGAGCGAGGGATATGGTGGAGCTACTCAGAAGGCTCCAAGAATGCCTAATGAGAAGTTTTCTTAGAAGACCTTCTTCGGGGGCCTTCTCAGTAACCCTTCTGGTAGGTCGTGTATTAGGGCAGGTAATAAAAACTTTATTTTTAAGTTATTTAGGAATTCCTGCATAAGAAGGACTTTGAGCTACATTCACTAATCAGAAATGGCCTGTCGTGGCTTCTAAAAGAAGGACAAAATATTGCTTATTCCTAATTTGAATATGTTAAATTTGTAACAATCGATAGTCTGTCTTGCCTCCCTTCTTTTAGAAGCCATGCCTAGCCATGTCTTTCAAACAACCTTCTCCCGGAAATGAAGCAAGAATGTTTATCTCAACTTCATACAAGTAATTGATTGAGAATATTTCTTCTACAGGAATGAGAAATATTCTAAAATCTCTTCTCCAGAAAGGCACTAAGAAGTGACTCTGGGATTTGTCTTGCTGACTTTCTGAGAATGAGTGTGTGCTCTGTTTTCATATCGATTAAAAATCTGAAACAGCCCATTCCAAATATCATTACACCCCAATGAACACATAATCGTCTAGCTACCGATTGTTCCATTGCATATTTCTAAATAACAACAACAATAAATTTGGTTGTAGGAAATTGATATTTCTCCATGTTCGTTTTTATGCACAAGTGTTCACATAATAAAAACAGATCTTTTTTCATAAATCCCTTTTCATTATAAAATAAATAGAAACCCTCTTATGAACATAAGTATTTACTTCATGGCTTTGAAACGCGGCACGTTTGTTTTGAATTTATCGTAACAAATTGGATTTACTAGATACTTTTGTTGCTGTTGTTTTTTGGCGTTCATTTGCTGATATTTGACGCGTTTGAAAAACAGTTTCAAGTGGGCCCTCGAATTGCAGTTAGTTTGTCGATTTGTTCGACAGACCGACAAATAGACGCACCCACCTTTGACAATATACGAATACAAAATATTGCGGTCGATCAGTAACGACTAAGTTGGAATCTACAGCAGCCTGTCATCATGGAGAAAAGGAAAATGTTGTCCTGAAATGTCTGCATATAAATGTACGTGTATTTGTAATCATCTCATTACAAAAACAACTGTAGGTAAATAGAATTGGAATTTGTGTATAGGGAAGAGAGAAAGAAGGATCTACTTCGGATAATTATTGACTCCATAAGGAGTCAATTTTATGTTTAGCTCTTTTAGCCAAGTATCCAAATCCTTTAAGCTAGGGTAAGATTAAGCTACGTCTTGTTTCCACAGTTCTTAATCTCCACTGGCTGGGAGTTAAACAACCCCTATGGGTAGATATTTTGTTCTTCCTGCAGCATCTCATTAAACACCACAATTGGATTCATATTACAAACCTCATCACAAATCCACCATTCCCCATAACATAGTGTAGTGTGTACATCCCATGGAAATATATACTTATGTTTTATCTATCCACAGCAGAAAAGTATTATGCCATTCGAGGTTTTCAACATCCCTCTATTCCATGGGAATCGTTTGAAAATCCTATGGATCAGTATCGGCAAATCTCGTTGTTAGGTTTTGCTGTTAAGCTTCTCTGCCTCATAGCAACGAAGGAAAACAACAAAACCATTGGATTTCATATATAAAAGTCAACACGTAATGATGACGATGATGATGATGGTGTTACCAAAGACATCATCAAAGGACGAGAGGCCGAATGGTTGGGTGGGCCGATGGAATGGGTGTGATTCATCCAATGGCCGATTGTTGTCGCTGTTTTGCCATAAGACGAAATGACTTTTATTATCATAAAAATGAAAAAGAAAAACAACGACAACCACACCAACAACAACAACATTGTCATAATGATTGGAAATTTCCCCAATGTTGATGATTTGTGAAATGGTGTGATTATTGATTCATCATCTACAGCATCATCATAGACTTCCTATAAATAATCGGTCCATAAGTATTGTTGTACAACAGACAAATAATAAATACTCATAATAAGCGACAGTAATGACAACAACAACCAACGACTGAGGAGCTGATGGTAAGCGCAATTTTCGTTGATAACATGTAAATTATCTCTGCGATTTTGTTGTTGTTGTTCTTTCCGTTTTCATCTTCTTTTTTGTTTGCATGTGGAGGATAATGAATGGATGGGATCACGGCGCGGTAATGGCTTCGGTGGTTCTCGCTAAAAAAAAAAATATACATTCTTGAATGTTGACTAATGAACCCGGATATGTACAAGGAACACTTTGCAATTGTTTGATGTGCGAATTAAATTAATTATCCAAAAAAAAAAAAGAAGAAAAAGAGTAAAGGAAAAGCTACAGTTATACGAAGAAGACAAAACATAGACCCTTTATTACTTCCGTTTGTCTTGGTCAGCTTAATAATAGATTATGTGGGTGCCTTCTCCATTTCTTAATACCCAGAATCTGCTTGATTTCTTCCACTTGTTCCTGAAGTCTTAGTCTTCACAGTCTACACCTTTCAATGCCTTTCTGTCTGGAGCGTCTTGATAGATTCGACCGACATGTCCAGTAGGGTGGAGTGAAAACATGCTTTTTTTTTAATTTGAAAAAGTTAATCTCGGAAAGAGATGTAGTCTGGGGTCCTAATGAGGGGAAAAATAAAGAAAAAAATTTTAAAAAATTTTTAGGGGTCGCGCCACTCCCTCGAAATTTGGAAATTATCGCTATTTTGGCGTTGATTTTAGAAAAATCCTAAAAATTAACGACTTAACTTATTCGAAATTTAAAAGTTTGAGCTTGTTCAGTGCCCAAACAAAAGTATTTGAGGCAAATATGAGGATAATCGACTAATATTTGTAGCTTTGGTGGCGATTTCATTGTTCAGTCAATTTTCTGAAGAAGGGACGATTTGACTTATTTTACTTTTTGAAATTTTTGAACAATGAGAAAAATTTTTTTAAATTTTTTCATGACCTTATTTCATTGTTTACGCTATTGCAAACATTTATTGACATAAAACTTTTTAGGATTTTTCTAAAATCAACGCCAAAATAGCTATAATTTGGTATAAATCGAGGGAGTGGCGCGACCCCTAAAAATTTTTTAAAATTGTTTTCTTTATTTTTCCCCTCATTAGGACCCCAGACTACATCTCTTTCCGAGGTTAACTTTTTTTTTTTTGAATTTCACTCCACCCTAATGTCCAGCACTATCACTGTATTTTGATGAGCTTCACAACGTTCATGTCGATGTGTAGCTCATACAGCTCGTGATTTGTTCGATGCTTATAATCCTGATTAACACAGAATGTGAAATAGATTTTGCGAATACATTTTCTCTCAAAAACTCCCAGTATCACTTAATCTGCTTTAGAAAGTACTCATGTTTCAGGGCCATAAAGAAGACCGGGTATAATTAGCGGTGATGAATTCGGTTCCTATCATCAGCAATGATCTTATTCTCACAGATGGTGTAGACTAGCTGGTACATGAACCTTATAAGCTCACTTTATCCGGTCTTTTACAGCTAGTCGGGAAATACTTCGGCATCTACGGCCCTGTTATGAAGCTGGGCTAGGCTTAATTGACCTTTTCTGGTTTAGGTGGTGGTTTAAACTCAACACCACCATCTATGAATTGTTGTGGGATATTTTCTTTGCGGCATTCTTTGGCCGTTAACAAACTGGAGAAATACTGCTGCGAAATCTTCAGCAGAAGTTCGTTGTCCAAAAAATATAGTTTGCCCAAAATACATAGTTTACCAACCAACAAGCGAAATTTAGTTTTTTTTTCTGTTGTCCCGATACTGCCTAATATCTATACGTCGATACCTGTTCACTAGACATATAATAAATATTTGAATATTTTAAATATTTCGTTTGGTTTGGTAAAACTGCATTATTACGAGTACGTTTAAAAAAACAAATCAACAAAAATTTACCACTTATTATACAAAAGTTGTGAAGTCAACAATACCAACTTCATCACGAAGTTTAAACAGCACAAATTTATTGGTTTTTTGTTTTTGTATTTTGAAATATGCATATCGACAACGGTCGTAAATAACAAACGGAATTAAGTAGTTGGAATTTCCAGAACGAACAACAAAAAATCGTAAAAAAAAAAAAATCAAAACTACAACCAGCTCCGTAGTCGAATAGTATGCAAATTTTTATTTTTGCTTTTCTGATAAAAATAAACAATTGTCTAATAAAAATTGTTTTCTAATTGTTTTTCGTTTAAAGTTAAATGAGTTTAGTTGGGATTTTGTTTCTTGGATTTTTTTAATGATCTCAAATCTCAAATAAACACAAACAAACCCGAAAATAAAACCCCAACCGAACTGAACTGAACAGAGAACAGATTTTGTCTTCATGGCTTAATTTCAAAGCGACTACAACAAAATTGAGCAGAAGAACACGAAGAAGAAGACGAAATAGAACAGAAGTTATTTTACAAATTAATTAAATCCTCTTATGTTGGGGCAACACTCACAAACAATAGACACACAGATGAGATGCCTTCGAAAAGGAATACCAGCAAAGGGTGGCCATTGAAAAAGGCAGATGGGTGGAGAACAAAACGTTTTGTAAGAATATTAAGAAATAAAAATATACGAGTATAAACAAATAATTTTGTAGTTGTTGTTGTTGGCAACGGCAATAATAATAATAATAATAACAATAATATCAACAACAACAACAATAGAAGACGATGAACAGAGGCAGAACTTAATGGCAAAACTCTTTAGAACTTAAATTGAGCAAAACACAAGAAGAAAGCATTAACTCGCAAGAAAAAGGTATCACAGCAAAACTTCTGGCAGATCGATTGACCGACATATCGGACATTAAATGCGCTACGCTTGGAGAGTTTTCGAGTTGATGGAGTGAATTGGCAGGATGTGGAACGATGTATTAATAGTGTGTATTGCGTTCTTTGTTTTGATATTTTTCTTCTCAATACCGGGTGGTTCATTTAGTAATCAGTATCGGAGGCATTCTAATATTTCCGTTATACTCTTGAACACGATATTTATGAATATCTAGGAAGCCGAGTAATTTATGATGTTATATTTAACATTTTGGTGCACATTGTAAATTCGATTTAGTCGGTTATAAGACTTTGAATTACAAGTTAATAAATGAAATGAATGAATGAAACGCGGCCTGATACCGTCTTGGAAAATTGGGTCTGATCCCAAAATGGTTTCCACGTCTTCCTCTTTATTGTAGTGGATGCGTTTTCATCAACAATGAATATACGATGAAAGACAATGAAGAAATTCCTAGACGAGTGACGATCCTTTTTGAATGCTTTATTTAGAAGGCTGCCCAAATGTGTTTTGCATCGAAAGTAGTATTATAAGAACCCATTTTCTCGGGTGAACCGAGGATCAAGCAATGAAATCAACATCTTACCTTCTGTCCTAACTTATCAACAATGGCCTATTGGATGCTTCTAAAAACTAACAAGAAGAAGGGTAACATAAATGTTTATTCGACCTTCGATAAAGTACTTTGAGACAGAATGCTCATTTAGGTGAACTATTAACAATCACTCCATCTCCATTGCTGGCATTACAAACAACTTCCCAAACTAATGATGCCACTTCGAAAATCGCCACTGCGCCATAAAAACTATGTCATTAACTTGGATTCGTTGTACCTTCATGGAATCTTTAATAACCACAATTACACAGTTCCCGGAACACAACAACTCTTCGGATCTCAAAACATTTCTGGCTTGAAACATTTCAAAGAATATTTTCTTCTTTTGTTCCAAACCGAAACAGTTCAACTTTTGTTATATTTTCTCTCTATGCCATACACATAGTTGAAACGGACAAAAGAAGAAGACCACCTCCCCGCGAGCTGGCAAAATAACTTCAAGTCGAGCTGAATGAAATGAATGAATGAACAGAAACGATGGGACAACCAATACATGAAAGGGAAACGCTCTGTTTGCAATTGCAACTGATAAAGTGATTTAAAATCAATTTTATACTTTGAACAAAAATATTGTTGAATGTTTTTGTTAGCAATCTGTGTCTGTCGCTATGTCGAACGTCAACAATAAACTATTCCGATGTATGGCCAAATATCTGTTTGCAAACAGGATAGTGTGTGTGTGAATAGATGGGCCGACAGACAAGTGTGGATTTGGAAGATTTGTCGGACAACAACAAGTACAATATTCTCGATACATTTCCTTAATGCTGGTTTTTGTTGTTGTTTTTGTTTTCTTTTAGGAAAAAGTTTTCAAATGAAGTTGTGCGAAAGAATATGTTGTAGATTTTTCTTATTATAAAAGTTTCACATGTTTACTCTGTTCGGAGTGGAAAGAATTTAGAGTGTTTGTTTGTTTTGTTATTGCGAGGGTTGGCCGGAAAAGTACTTACTTACATATTTCCCTTAACATTCCATGAAGGAACATATGGGGAACTTCTCTAGAATCAATCGATCTAACTTTGTATACTCACTGAACCTACTGTTTAAAGCCGGTTTAGAACCTGAGTTTACTTGTGTGATAGTCGCACATACGGCCGGATAAGTATAAGTATAGGACTTAATTACACCGTGTTACACACATTCTGTCCTATGAACCAAATTTACTTTTTCGGAAAGGGGATAAAAAATAAAAATACACGTGATACAATTGATTTTCATGTACACGTCAGAATTTTTTTTTTTTTAAGTTTGAAGTATAAAGCTCGTAGTGGCCTGTGTGAAAGCCTTTCGACCGATTTTTAACCCTTTTTCAGTGATCCAATCGAGCTGATTTTTGGCAGGCAGACTCGTGGAAATGTCTGTATCACGTCAAATTTTTTTAAAAATATAGATTTTTATCAATTCTCAGATTTTCCTAAATTTTTTTTTTTAAATGTTTATCGTTTTTTTTAAGGTTTCAGTCAAAAAACATTTTTTTTTTCGTAACGCTTAAGTAGTTTAGAAATTTGGAGTCTCTTCAAGTTATGCTAAGAAAAGTAAAAAAAATAATTTTTTTCAAAAATTATAAAAATTGGGGAAAATCTGAGAATTGATAAAAATTGTTTTTAAAAAATTTGACGTGATACAGACATTTCCACGAGTCTGCCTGCCAAAAATCAGCTCGATTGGATCACTGAAAAAGGGTTAAAAAACGGTCCAAAGGCTTTCACACAGGCCACTACGAACTTCAAACTTAAAAAAAAAAAATTCTGACGTATACATGAAAATCGCCGATACACGTGTATTTTTATTTTTTCCCCTCTTTCCGAATATGTGCATTTGGTCTATTTTTTGTAACACGGTGTTATGATGGTAAATATTTCCGTCCAATATTATTTGAAATTTTTGTGATCCCCTCAGTAGAACCAGATAATCAACTAATACTCAGTTTTGACGTGGATCTTTCAATTGATGTTAAAAATACAATTTTTATAATTTTTTTTTTCTCTTAAAACGTTGGGTTTAGTTTGTGTCATTCTATGCAAATAAAACCCTTTCATAATGGCTCTCGTACATGAATGGTATACCTTCAGTGCTCACACTTATGTTAGTCAGTGTACAGCCCACAGGAGTCCAAACAGATAACGAAACAAGACAAGGAGTAATGAACCATTGAGGTCTATCTGAAAATGTGGACAGCATACCAAGGTACCCTCCAACATATGTATGTTCTCAGTTTGGACTGTAAATAGTCGAGGTTAGAAATGAAATATTTATGATAAGTTTGAATTGAATCAGAACAGGTTCATAAATACTGGTGGGGTCACTTAATATTTTAAATTTGAATCGGACGCACCTGGCGACCTGGTCGTGTTATCTGAGTGGCGTCGTTGAATAGAATTGAATTGAAGAGACATCGGTCTCAGGTCCTTCTGTTGTTACTCAGGCGTTTTGACACCAGAGCAGTGTTTGTCCAAATTTTGTACAGTTCAGTGAACACTTGAAGAAGATACTCTCCAACCGTCAATGGGCTGTTGCTTTTTCGCAAGGTGTGTTTAACCAATTAAATTGTGTTCGGCATTAATATTTCTACTTTTCGCTGGAAAGCCAATACTCGCCGCATGACTCAAACATAAATTACATCCTTGCTATTTGCATGCTTAAAATGTCAGCAATGTTATGAAATTGCAACAGCAACATGCAGCTAAATGCGGCGGCAGCAGCATCACATCAAACATTCTTTAGGCTTTTAATTTTATTACATTTGCAACCGGAAACGGCAACAACAGTCAAATGCACCACAAAGCCTAATGCTGCGGACATATCCTTTGATTTACATCTCACTAACTCAAAGTTTCAATATTGTTCGGCTTAGGTTTGCTGGCGCTGTTCGTTTCGTTGCTGATGGTATCGCTGCTGGTGTTATTGTATGGTTGGTATGTTGTAGTTAAAAGTATTACATTTCAAACTCAAATTACTGGGGAAAGGAGCGGCGTCGGTCGTCCAGTCGTCATCGTTGGGCAAACGGCCATCAGCCATTATCAACATCCAACTCCTCATCGCTCAAATACAGATATGTCTAGCATGCTATCTATATACCATACTATATGTATATATATATGTGTGTGTGTACATATGCATATCATCGATATGTGAATAGATTTATTCGCCATATACAGTCGTACATACATACACGTACATATGTTCTGTGGTAGCTGTAAATTTAATGAGATTTCTGTCAAATTAATTTCCGGTTATGATTAGATTTTCGTTAATAGCAATTTGTGGTTTCAACAAAATTCACCCAAACTTAACTTTTCATATTTGGAGTACGAACACGCACACACACATGCATAGATATCAAAATCCCAACTTATGATGACATACATGCGTAGGGGGGCTACTGGCAAAGTATCGTATTCATATTTCGTGAGGGAAATGAGAAACAGTTGTAATTTTCGATTTCAACTCTAACCCTTAAGTCGTGTGAACTTTGCAGGTCTGTCTACAAACGTATACCAAGTCAGGGTCATAAATGGGAATCTGTAGGCAAATTGCCTTCGATTTCAGTATCTTAATTCTATTTTTACAAAGTGCCCAATTTTGGACAAAAGTTGAAAAAAAAATTAAATGATGTGGTCATTTGGAAAGTAACGTGACGACCGTGTTTTAAATCAAAATTGAGTTGCTTGTCAACTGTGTGTTCTGACCCAGAGAACAGCAAAAGCTTTAGATAACCCTCAAGCTCTAACCAAGGGGGAATATATGACCCAAGTCTTTGCATCGTATCACGGTTCTGGTTTTCACAATGACAGTTATGTCCGACTGATGGCCTCGCTGGAGTCTGCAATTTGGTTTAGCGGATGGTCCGGAACACATAGGACTTCTGCCATTCGCTGACCCACTGGCCCTTCGTGGAGTTTCCTGTGGCTGTGGTTAACAACCCCAAATCGGGTCAATGTAAAGTTGAAGTCAACCCCCGTATTCATGAAAATTACAAACCGTTGTTGAGTAGAATGTATGAACTAACAACAATTTTCACACATTTTTCTTAACAACGGTTTGCAAAGCCGTTTGAAATGTCTATGAGTACAGAGGCAAATTTCAGCAAATGGAGGATTTATCGTCGATTCCTCTTGTGATCTCCTAACTTTAACGATTCTTTCTAAGGTTCTCATTGTTTATTTCGCTTTTAGTGGGACATACACTTCCACAGTGGCCCCGGTTCACATTTGTTTGATAAATGTTCATTTTATGTACATATGTACCACATATACGAGTATCGGATAGATATATGTATGTGTGGTGGTGTTTGTACAAATCTGTTTGTCTATTTGTATTTGTTCGCCAGAAATGTCCGTCCGTTTGGATAGACATATAGACAGACAAACGGACGCCTGTTTCGTTAGTCTGTCTATATGCCTATTCATAAATACATTTCATATTTATATGGTTTTAAATTCCAACACACAAATGCTCATACATCAGTCGGCAACCGATCACATGAGATGCAAATGCACCTAACTCAATAAATGTCGATAATTAGGCAAGATAATTCATGCGATTATAAATATAAGACATTTTAATAACATTCCAAAGGACTTAACCATTAACGAGGTAAATGTTATAACATGGAGTTATATTTGTTTGCATTTCAGCTATTGTTATCTACATACGTGCCTGCATACATGAATCCATGCAAGTGCGTTGGTGTGTGTTTGCATAGACATTGACTCCGTGACTGGTTAGGACGATTGTATGTGTCAAAATGAATATTCATTCATTCGGATTCGTTCATTTCTCCACGAGCGGCAGGCAATTGGAGCTTTGCAAAAATGCATCAAATATTAATATGCATATGACCCCATAGGCGTTTATGCAATAATGCCAATACCCGCACCCGCACCACATAGACCGACAGACAGACGAACGGCTGGACAGACGCATCCATCCAGTCATCTAGCCAACCAACGGTATAGATTCGCCCGCCACTGATTTTTAATATTGTATAGATCACCACCGTATGCATGTGTCTGTGTGTATTTGGCTGGCTGTTGGTATGTGGGCTATATGGACACACCATATGAATCTGGAATATCAAATGAAATTAAAGTCATAATTTTATCACAAACATTTTTAAATAAATATTAAAATACTCCAGAGCGAACATAGTGAAATGTTCACTACGTCAATGTGAATTATTTGAAATTGCCTTGATGTTTATTGTTGAACTTTCGCAAGATTAAATACCAGTTCAGTTCACAAGTTATTTGAAATTACTTTTAGTTGTGTTTATGTTAATATTCTTCGGAGCAAATAGATCAAAGTATGTTTGGGGGTTAACTAAATAACTGACCATCGGTACGAGGAAATATTAGTTGGTGCTGGGCAGTCAGTAAAGAAATGTTAAAGTGAACGTGGGCGTACACTTTACTAACTGTCAAACCTGAATGCTAGTTGATTGATTTTATAGCCCATATAATGGGTGATTCAAATAATATGATATATTTTTTAAATTTACGTTGTTAACAATTTTCGGATATTTTGCATATGAAAAAAATAATAAAAAAAATTCTCAATTTTTTTTGGCCACAAGCATTTTTTTTTCATTGTTAACATTTTCGGATATTTTAACATTTCGGATATATGAAAAGACGACGAAAAAAAAAATTTTATCTAAAAATTATGAAAAAATCTTATTTTTTTTTAATTTTTCATTCTTAAAATTTTGGGATATATTGCCTATGAAAGTGGCCCAAAAACGAAAATAAAATATTATCTAAAAATTATTCTAATTCTTCGAATATTTTTCATATGAAAAGTGGCCAAAACGAAAAATAAAATATTATCTAAAAATTATGAAAAAATTCCATTTTTTTTGGGCCACATGATTCTTTTTTTTAATTTTTAATAATATTTAATATTTAAGTTAATATTTTCCATATGAAAAAACGCATATGAAAAGTGGTCCAAACGAAAATTATAATTTTTTTTTTAAGATTTTCGGATATTTTGCATATGAAAAAGAAAATAATAAAAAATTCTCAATTTTTTTGGGCCTCATGATTTTTTTTTCCGTTTTAGAATTTTCAGATATTTTGCATATGAAAAAAAAAACAATAAAAAATTCCAAATTTCTTGATTTTTTTTCCATATGAAGGGTGGCCCAAAACGAAAAAAAAATGTTATCTAAAAGTTACAAATTTTTTTTTGGAGTTTTTCATTATTAACATTTTTGGATATTTTGCATATGAAAGTGGCCCAAAAACGAAAAATTAAATATTATCTAGAAATTATTAAAAAAATTTTTTTGTCACATTATTTTTTTTTTTAATTTATCATTGTTTATATTTTTGTATATTCTGCATATGAAGATGGCCCAAAACCGAAAAATTAAATATTATATAAAAATTATGAAAATTTCCAATTTTTTTGGTCTATATGAATTTTTTTTTTTTGAATTTTTCATTGTAAATATATTCGTTAATATATTTCATTGTTGATATAATATTTTGCATTTGAAAGTGGCCAAAAAACGAAATATTAAATATTATATAAAAATTATGAAAAAATACCCATTTTTTTGGACTATTTAAAAAAATTAAGAAATTTTTCATTGTTCAAATTTTGCCTATGAAAATCCCATTTTATTTGGATTTGAATGGGAATGATACTTTTTTCTTTGGCATTTTGTATTTGTGTCATTTTTCATACATCCCATCTCGGATGATGTCCCATCTGGGCTGCCATCTACGTAGTTTCTTTTTTTTTACAAAAACAACTGCGCCTGGCGTTCCTGACTACTAATGCCCATCACACCCTCAATTATCCAATTATCAGACTGCATTGCCAGACATGTCGTGTCTCCAGATCAAAACAAGCTGTACCGATTTAGTAGCAATCTATAAGGCCTCAGTAAAAATCGTGCATTTACTGGCAAGCCTGTATCTATGGCAAGAAGGTATCTCCCGAAAGCCAACATTTGTTTTAACCATCTTAAGCCAGTGGAGAGGCTCATAGTACATATCCAAATAATTCCAATATGTCCAAGGGTTAAAGCCATGAGCCATAGCTTATAATAACGTGTTCCACAAAGTGGAAATGATCACAAAGTAGACCAAAGTTAGTTTTAATAAAATCACTGCTGAATGTGTTTTCCGGTTTTTGATTTGTAGGTATTTATTTTCAAAAAAATATGATTAACAACAATTTCCTTAAGTTGTAAAACGTTAAAAAAAATTAAATCTCACAATGGACCTCTAAGACCGCTAGTTCAAAACTCAACCCTTGTATATTCTTCTGGCTCGTTCGTACTTATTAAGCTTAACCTTACAATTTTCCATAACCAAATGAAAAAATATATTCAACTAACTAACGAATATTTCTCTATTTTCTATTACAGGTAAGATGTCACATTGATTTGATTTAAATAATTAATTACATATTTGTGGTGAGTCCACCGTTCGATGACGTTGAAGCCATAAGAGGCTTATTAGTAAATAAGTTGCCATTGTATTTATTTGCTGGACACCCTCAAAGTTCAATGTAAATTTTCCATATAAATATTACATATACATTAGTAAAAAAACCCCCAAAAAGTCATTAAAAGTTTATGGCAGCTGAGATTTTTATTGTGTATCCATCCATGTACAGTTACAACCGTCCCTCTGTCATGTGCCATAAAATCACCTAGTATTTTATAACTACTTAATTCAAAATGGGATTATAATGAACTTTGTAATTTCATTTCCGGTTTTAAACAATACTTTATGATATGACATGACTTACAGCAGCATCATCGTCAGCCGAAGCGACAATATCACCAACCATTCACCATCACCACCGCCATTCACCATCAGCAGGCAACAGCAAAACTCTTTCAAAGCAATTGAGGGACTGACATTTAAATGATGACATTTGCGTACACATTATGTTTACATACAATAAATCATTGTCAATAGTTTTGTGTGTCAGTGTTTGGAAACAAACACCGTGCGACAGTGATTCCGCCCCGCAAAGAATATGTGGCATCATTCCGGCATACCAAACAAACACACAACCACTCATGGCGACGAGTGTGAGGGAATGTTGAGATTCTTCTCAAAAGGACCTGAGACCTTAAGTTGCGTGATGTCACTACCCAAACAAAGACTTCAAACGAATACGGTCTACCTTGTGAACTTTCACGAATTTCGAATACCCTACAGAAATGGTTTACAACTCTGTCATAATTTGCATATGCTTCTTTTTCCTTTCCATATGCTAACTGGCACATGCCATCGTCCCGTTTTTGCTAGAATCTTTATGTAGTCGCATAACTACGCATTTTACTACTCTAAGCTGCCAGTTGAAAGCGACCATGGGGAAGCCTTGTTATGGGACAGCGTTACCTTAATACCAACAACAACGACAACCTCAAAACGAATGTGAAATGCAAATGCGACGTGCTGCGTAGGGTGAACGTGACACCCTTAAGAGAAATATGTCTTAGCATACAACAATAGCAGAAACAAAATAAAAAACCATAACAAAAAGGGCATCAGGGTGGCAACATCGTTTACTCTCCCTGCCTACCCTTCTCGTAATGGTTGTCTTTTGTCCCTAGTCTTATGGTGACTGCATTTGTTTTAAGCCGATTTAAAAAAATGGCTACAGCATATTTTCTTGTATTTGACAAGAATCACACCGTTGACGGTAAAGAGACAAGGGAAAGGGGAACGAACATTGTGAGTCTCTGTTAAAGTGTTCTAGAATTTTACATAATTTTTTTTTTTTTTTGAATTGTTGTCAACTCTCTTTGCAAGGTTGGGAAATATGTAAACTATTTACACACACACACACCCACATCTGCAGGCATGCTGGTCACCGGAGGGCTGAATGGCAAAAAAAAATGTGGAACAATTCAGGGCTTTGAGGTTAAAAATGCATATGAGTGTTATTTATTATGGCGAAAAATATTAAAGCACATAAGTGTGTTGGAAAGTCAACGAAACTTAAATCGTGGATGATCTAAAATAAATATTGGATTAAATTAGAAATTTGAAAATATTTGTGTCATCCGTAGTCGCAAAGGAATCAAATTTTCTAGATTTTTCTATCGTCTATCTATCTAGTCTGTCGTATCTTTTCAACATTCATCTGTTGCATGTGTTCTGTGGATTGTGAAGCAGCCACCTCTAAACTTTCTCCATGGCTTCCCGGTTTAAAATGCCTCCCATAGCAAAGTTTCTTTTCTCTCGTTGAGTGGAAAATTAAAATTTCATTAAATTATGTAAATGTTCTAAAGCTAACAAAAGCAAAAAAAAAATGCAAACAACAACTAATAATTGAAAATAATTAACAACCGCCCAAAAAAAAAACGTATCGATTCATTTATATTCTCTGTCGTGCATCATATTGACCGAAACGAGCAAATGATGTATGAAAAGTGCACGAAACGCACACCAAACAAGAAAAAAAAAAACAATCAACAAAGAAGAGGCGGGAACGGAAATCGACAGCAACAGATTATTGAACTCATCCGCAACAACAGAAGCAACAGCGGCAACAACAACACGAGCTGGGTGGAAAAAATTAACTAAAAGTTTAATTAGTTTTTCCAACTAAAAATTGAAAAAGTAGCCGGAACAACAAATTCTAAAAATGAACCATGGACAACTGGTCAGCCAGCCAACCAGAAGGAGCCATGTTGCTGGGGTTTTCCTGAACTGAGCCGCAGAGAAACAGACAACATGATTGTAATAAAATTCGATTACATGAAAATCAATTTGAAAAACACGCACAAACCAATAAAAATACAAATTAATTTTCTATTTTCAAAATGTTTATGCTCAAAAATTGTGCTCTACCCCATGCAGGGAAACTATAAGCCACGCAAAACAATGCCCGGGACAATGTGGTGCGTTGTCTGGTTATCTATGTGGTGCTGGTGGTGGTGCAAAAGGACTGGTGATCGGTGGTGGTCACGGTGGAAGGCACGGTATTGGATGCCTGGTCATGTCCCGAAAATACCAACCAGAATAAAAGTTATTGGATTATGGATGTGAAATTAAATGCTTAGCAAACAATATGCATGTATATGTTTATTAGGGTGTGCAGCAATTGAAACAAAATAAAATTAAATCTTCCATGGCCAAGGTTTGAAGCTAATTTTGTTCTCTTTTCATTTTAAAATTTCTTATTTTCAAATATTTTGTATGTATTGTTGATGTATTTTCTTCATTCAGTTTTGTTTCTGTCAGTCGAGTTTGAGATCATTGATTATTTCCATTTCTTTGCAAAAATAGAAATTTTTAAAAATGGTCCAAAAATTTAAAATGTTTGTGACAAGTGGTCTGTAAAACACTGTAGTTGCCCTGCCTTGGCATACAGGTGGACATCTTAATTGTTTAGCGACTTATACATTCTGACCGAAATTACTATTGGGCGACTCAGCATTTTTTGGTGGCGATCAGCATTGCTTGGCCGAGTGGATTAGCTTACATACTTCTTTTGCAAGTTTCAAATTTTGATCATGATCAATGATTCCCCTACAATGTCGATATATTTAGTAGAAAGTCCAATCCAGTCTACATAAATTGAAAAATTATAATGACCAACAATATCCACAATTTGGCTTAACCCTCTAACCGGCAATACCACTGTTTTCATGAATTGTGTTTAATTTCATAAAAAAAATGTTGTAAAAAACAGGAAGGATTTTCCAGTATTTCTGTTTGGCCGGTTAGAGGGATATTATTTTTTATGAAATATTTTTCTGCAATTAAACACAATTATTGATGGTTAATCTAGTTTTCACAGATTCACTTATTTCGTCATCATCATCAATTCCTTTATCACCCACTGGAACATAGGGCTTCGACAAAGCATCTCCATCTGGCCCTGTTCTTCACTAACACCTTTTGTTCATTCCATGATTTTCCGCGTTCATCAACTTTTTTTCAAGAACTTTTAATTTTTTTGGTCTCGGTGGACCTTTTGGTGGAAATGCCCATATATAATCTAATATCTAATTTAATCGACTTAATTTTTATTTCGACTGTCTTATGATGTTTTGTCTACACTTTGCAAAATTTTCGACTAACATCTTTCCTCCTTACAATACCCTCATTTCCTATCGCTAGCACAGTGCATTTGTAACTAGGGACCACCCCCTGAGTGTCAGTGAAAAAAAAGCCTTTTGGCAAATTTAAATTTTAAATTTTTTTCCACACGATTTTTCTTCTAAATAAAATATGTAACCTTGCAAAATTTTAACACCACTAGAATAGAATAGAAATATAATAGATTTTTTTTTTGATTTTCACCAACGAGACGCCCTTATGTCCATATGGACAAATTGTATATGAACAATTTAATCGATTTGAAAAATTTGAGTAATCTCGTATTGTTTTTTTTTTTTGTTCATCTTTTTGGAAAATCATATTTATGCACCAACACAATTCACTAAATAGTAGATGATGGAAATCTGGAAAACTCTGTGTGGCATAAATATGTGTAAATTTCAATCAATTTACTAAAATATGAACATTTTATAGTTGCCTGAACTGGGATGTTTATTGCTATAGATAAATCTACATGGATGCGTTATAGTTTAGGCTATGAATGGAAATATTAGTGTTGTGGGTTTCTCGATTAGAAATTGAAGTTTCTCGTGGGTAGTCGGTGGTTGAAAGTGGGTGGCCCTGAATCTGTTTGATATGACTACAAGATCTAGAACGACTTGTATTCATGATTATATTATAAACTAGTAAGTTGTAATGCGCCTATGGCGCCCGTTGAAATATGGAAAAAAAATATTGTTGAAAAAAAAATTTTTGTGAAAAAAAAATATTTAGATGAAAAAACAATTTTTTCTTGAAAAAAAAAATTTTTTTTGAAAAAAAAAATTTTGTTTGAAAAAAAAAATTTTTGTTGAAAAAAAAAATTTGGAAAAAAAAATTTTGTAAAAAAAAAAATTTTTGTTGAAAAAAAAATTTCGTAAAAAAAAAATTTTTTCTAAAAAAAAAATTTGTAAAAAAAAAAATTTTGGAAACAAATTTTTTTGGGGAAATCACAATTTCTGTACAAAAAAAAAATATTATTTATTATAGAATTATAGAATGTCTATTTAAATTCCTACGTACTGCGTGACAGAGTCAGTGTATCAGTGAATCAGTGTCGAGGGTAAATATATATTAAGATAAGATATGGCAAAATTATATTATACCTTCAGATTTTTTTTTTGAAAATTTCCATTGTAGGATCTTTGGCGAAACGAAAATAAATTCTATCAAAATATCCTTATGTAGTTCCTCTCAAATAGATCTGTATATACCCCAGTACAAATTCAACAGCTGTTATCGTAAACCTGTGATCAACGACGTCCTTGAAAAAGTAGGACTCAATGAGAATTCAGGCGTAAATAATTGAATGTAATGGCCCTTCGTGAATGATACGTGTAGTCACTATACTCTAGAAGCCCATTTTTTTTTTTTGCAAATTGTCAGAAGTGACAGAATGGCGACAGTGGTCCGAATTTGCAGAGCGATCAGAATGGATAGGATGATTATACCCATTTGTATAGAATTGAACAAATGGTCTGAATAGACAAAAAGTGTAGAATGGACAAGGTGGTACGAATGGCACGAGTGTCGGAATGGACAATAAGGTCCTTAATAAAGCCTCACACAATTTTTCAGTTATCATTTTCATCATTAAGTACTGGTGGCTGATATTTAATTATGGCATCGCTACAAATACAGAATGAACAGAGTGGTCATAATTGACCGAGTGATCAGAATTGACTGAGTTGTTCAGATCGAGTGCTCAGAATTGATCGAATTGACCGAGGGATCAGAATTGACTACGTTCTGTAGTAAATCCTCACAAATGTTTCTGTTATTCTTTCAAAGTTTACATACCTGTGATTGATATTCAATTCTGATTACGTTACTCAATACACTTAGGCAACCTTGTTCCTATAAATTCACTTCGTTTAATTAGAAAACTAATATCTGATTTGAATGTTAACAGTAAAATAAAGAAGAAACACACGTAACTGCAAATTACATCATCTAATTTTTCTGCTTCATTAAGTTGGTGGGTGTTGGTGTAACAAAAAAGTAATCTGCACCTAATTGACGTTTAACCATAAACTTTAATTTCAAATCATCCGCCCGCCATGACTGTAAGAGAACAACATTAAGAACAGCTGGTATACCTGGAAAATATTGGATCTCATTCCAAACAACTACAAAAAAATTGGAAAAAAAAATCAAAATACTTAACAATAACAATTTGGAGCTTCACACATTGTAATTTTCCTTTTTTGGTGGATTGATTTTATGGAGCTCGTTTTCTGGTGGAGGGGCGGCATGTTACGTTAATCGTTCCGTTTGTACTCTTACTACTACCAGTTACACTAGGGCGCGATAAAGGACGCCTCAGACACCATAAATCTAAAGTCTATCGTAGCAGTGTAAACACAAAAGTGTAGCCTTCCGTGTAAATATGTATTCATACCATTATTGCCATTTTGGCTCAATCAGGACCTCAATGAACAAAAGAGCAGCCAGAAGTTGCTCAAGATTTGCATTGATTGCTGTGGTTTATGGGCCTTCATGTGGGCTACCTGGTCAACTACAGTCAACCACACTAGGAATGAAAAGGACGTACACAATTTTACTTTAATTTCTTCATATAGAAGTCCAGTTGCCGTCAGGTTACTGGAGATAACACTCTATGCTATGTTATATTCATAGACAATTCCTATGCCTAAAAATCGACCAACTGACATTGCTCCAGTTATAGGAACTCCATAATTCGAATCGGCCAACGATAGCACCGTATGTGATTTCCATTCCTTCCTTTCTGCTCCACTTCAAAGCAAAGCCAAACGAAAATTCTCTGAACAACAATGCCGAAAACAGAAAGTCAAAAAAGAAAATATAAAAGAGAAATTTAACAGTTGACAAATAATTGTTGTAGGAACAATGGCAAATACAAATACAACAGCATGAAACCAATAAAGTAAGCCAAACAGCCAACAAAAGCAAAGCAAGCCCCCCCCCCCGCAGAAAAAAAAGAAAAGAAAATGAACTGAAAACAAAAACTCATTAAAACGCGACAAACGTAACATTTAATCTTCCAGAACAGTTAAGACGTGATATGACTTCCTAAGATGATGGCAGTCGAATGTTTCGCTTGGCCGACCGAAGTTTGGAATGGTGGAACGTTGCGCCCGAATACGCACTACGCACTTTGCTTATTTGATTATGTGCAGAAGAGAATTGTGTACCTTTCTGTCTCATCCAATCCCACTCCAGTGTGTCACTTAGTGATTGCCAATATACCTACGGATGAAAAGGGGATGGGAAAGTTGAAAATATATTGGATTTTAGATTGTTGCTGGTTGCTTGTTATTATACCCATTGCTGGCAAAAGGTAACAAATGAAACAAAAAACTTTTTCATAAGAACACCAACATTTTGGTTGATTATAAAATTTATGGAGAGGTCTGGAAACTCTCATGCGTGAAGAAGTCCTTAACAAAGTTAAGGTCACTTCAAGCGGTCTGGTCAATCGTCGTTAGGCATGTTATATTAACAACACTTTATGGTACTTAGGCAAAGCCTTTATTGAATCTATCAAGAAACTCAATATTTAACGATAAATCGTTGCAACCATTGAACCAGCTGTATAAAAGTTATTGTACCATGTCTGTTTTACGTTCTCTGCCTTTCCTTCCACTGTACCACTAAAATCAATTTTGTTTTTTTCAGCCTACAAATAAACGTATGAAACGTACGTTGCAAATAATTGGGTGAAAATATAAACAACATTCATAAAATGAAATTAAATTGTGTCGAGATTGAAATCGCTGGCATTGCGTTACGGTGTGTTTTTGTGCCGTCCAATGTTAATATTTACAAAACGAAAACCCATAACAATTTATTATACGAATTCATGTTATTTCATTCCGACATACACATCTGTATGAACATTCGTTTGTTCTATATGCACACTGTAATATTTAGCAAGTGTAATAAAATCCACTGCTGGATATTTGGAAATTTTTATTTTTTTCAAATTAACAGGTAGGCACACTGTAATATTTAGCAAGTGTAATAAAATCCACTGCTGGATATTTGGAAATTTTTATTTTTTTCAAATTAACAGGTAATTAATTCGATTTGTCGAAATGCGATATTAGAAGTTGGAAATGGAAATAGAAAGCAAGGAGAAACATGTGTAAACCAAATTTCTAATGGCTTCATTTCATAGTATGCTAAGTCTAAAAGGTAAATTTTAAAGGAGACTCATTCAAAGTTTAGTTGAAATTTCGCCAAGGAATTTCTTTATATCAGAATTATCGTAGAATTTTGTTAGTGTGCACGAATTGAAAATCTTTTTATCAGAACATGGAATAATCTGGACTGAAGCCATATTTATCCTCCCTCATAATCGGGTTCTACTTCTCTGTATGAAGGATATCCAGGATATTTCTCCTCATAAATACCCTCGTCTTTACTAGAACAAATTTGATCTGTAAAACTTCACTAAATAAATCGGCCGTTCGGAGCCCGCAATAAGCAGTTGGGGCCCAAATTATATCGAGCACAGCTCACTGATTTATGAGAAGTTGTTCTCTCTTTGTAACTTAATGGAATGTTAAGGGAAATATGTAAGTGCGCGCCATTATGAAGCTCGTTTTACTTGTCCATGTTTTTTTTTTTTTTTAAGAAATGACCTCATTTTCTTTTGTATTAATTTGTTGACCCGATCCATTTTGCATTCAAAATGTTTACATTGTGATGGAAGACGGAGAGCATCCATCAAAATGTTATATCAAAAGTTAAGCCATGTTTCTGACTTATCGGTGTCAAGAGAGAAAGTAATGAACAATTAAAAAAAAACATTTATTCGAATTTAAATGCTTAAAGGCTATTGATATTTACATGCATTTTATATTTAAGTGAATCTAAGTTCTTCATCTCTGTTATGGCCTTAAAAAAGCTAATCACTGTGTCATAGTTCAGGCAATTACAGTATATCCAGTTATTTTTATTTTCATCAAAACCTTCATTTCCGTTTATAACACTTGTGATCTCAAACTCAATCACAAAAAGTATTTAGATATTCATAGAAAATATGATATCCTTAGTTAGACGCCTCCATAGTCAAAGAAAAAAAATCAACAACCCCACCCTCCACCAGTTAGTGATGAATAATGACCCCATTCGGTGTACCAAAATTCAAATTCAAATTACCGTCAACAACAAGCAACAGTATGCCAGATCACATGCTTCCAGCTTCCAATCTCCTACACTTCAGGTGAAATTTAAAATTCAATTTAAAACAACAATAGCCCGCTCAATACCAGGTACGGATGGATGTAGCTACAAATACAAACTGTCCTTTCGCAGCAACTGCCTCAAGCCTGTGAGTGACCATCCTGACTTCCGTTGACTGTAGTGTAGGCGTGTGTTTTTTTGTGGGTTTCTTATCGGACTTTGACAATAAATTCATGTGTATTTTAATTGGCCTCCCTGAAGATACATCAACTTTAATGTAGCGTATCTAATACTGCTACTTCAAGTATTAACGACCTAACTTCAATACAGCCAACAACTCTCCCGGCAGCAATTGTCAATATATATACCGACACATCCTGCAACACACAGCGAGACATACATCATGGTAATTTCGTAACATTCTGACTGATGGTTCCAGATGTGCACGGATATGTTGGATGGTGTGGGCATAGGCTCGTTAGTTAGTCATAGAGGCCATCAAATTGCACAGTGGTTTCAAGCATTTTGACAAAGTGGCTAATCCAATCAGACAGCGTTATCTATCCTGTCATGTAATGATCGGCTGGGTTTAAAGTCTGATGACAATTATATTTAATTGATTGACTAAAATATAGAATTATAAAATTGTAATGGGTCTGAACTCCATACAGAATATTAAAAAAAAAAGTGCAAACCATTCAAACTTGAGATTTTTTTTGTTAGAATTTCATATATAAAAAATTCTTTTAGCGCCAGTAGGTATTTAAGAGCATTTCCTACAGAATGCTAATTCTTATTTTATTTATTTATTTTTAATCATACGAAAAATATTTCTAAAATTTCAAAGATTATAGAGCACCAGCAGCAATTACTACCAGCTCTAAAATGCCAATTATAATTACATATAAATATAATAAAAAAATATTCCATTAGGAAATAGGGATTTAAAATTTTTAATTTTTTTGTTGTTGTTTAAATTTGCTTAAACTTATTCTGAAATTAGTTACAACAAAATTACACTCGATGGTAACATTGAATGCACAAGTATAACAGAAATTGATTTTAATCCCTGGAGTGTCATGTTACTTGCCAGGAACCACAGTGACTCGTTAGTTAGTCATAGAGACCACCAACGTTTTGCAGATTTGCTTGCATGAAAAATATCGTTGACGATATCGCTGGTTTTGTGATTGAGTGAGTGTATGTGTGTAGGTGTATTCACATATCTATGTGTGTGAGTCGGTGTTGGTGTGGTTTCCGTTTTGTTTTTCGCTTTTTGGTTAAAATCTAGTTTCGGTTTTGTTGTTTAGCTGCCGTTTTCGCCGATTCAACGACGTCGTTGTTGTTGTTGCCGTTGTTGCAATGCATAGCAAATAAGTCACGTTCTTGTGACGGTCAACACTTGCAAATGTTAGACAACGACAGATGGATGGTCGTACGTACGTACGTACAAGTATACCCAGACACACACACACACACACATACCGATACATAGAGACGCAGACAGAGAATCAGTTTTTGTTAGCCTATTGGGATTAAGCTGTCACTTGCTATGAAATGTCAATCATTGACAGTCTAGCAACGTCACATATCGTCTGTACACGTACACAGACAAAGGGACAGACATACACACAGACAGACACATCACACAACAACTACAAACGTCAGACACATGGGCAATTTTTCTATCTGTACATGAGACTTTGTGGGAGAGTGAGTGACGGAGTGTCTATGGCTGCGAAGTTGTGGGTGTGAGAGTGTGTGGGTGGTTATTGGAGTGAGAGTGAGTGTCTGTTCGATGATATGCAAACATTTGCAACCAAATACTCAACCATTTTTAGGGGGTAAGCTTTAATAAATTACCAAAGGATAAGAGAAACAAACAAAAAAACAACAACAACAAAAGAACTTTAAGCAACATTCCACCGGCCCTTTGTCAAACAAACAATTGCACCGTGGGTTGGACAACTTTTACTGTGTTTTGTTAGTCTTGCAGAAGAAGAAATATTTTCGAATACCTAGTGCGTAATTGATATAATCGAATACAAAATTGAGAATAAAATCTGATTCGAAAACTAATTAGCTTTTTTTTTTGGTATGAACATCAGTGGTGCCATATGTGACGATTTTTCGTCATATCGAAGACTCTTGTTTACCATTTAAAATCTAAAGCTCGCAAGTACATTGTCATGCCAACGATGGAAACCGAATTACCAGAAATTAAAACGTTGGAATTATTTGCTGAATTTTTTTCAAAAACGTCTTATTTTATATAAATAAAATGTTCTGACAAATAAAAAAAAATCCTACTTTCTGTTTTGCGACAAATTGCCGTATGTTTTATCATGAGGTTTGGAAAAAAAATGTCTAGTATTCTTGTTTAAACATTTGGCAAAGGAGACTATTTAAAACAGCTTATGAAAGTTAGAGGCCTTTCGAAAATGTTGAAAAAATATTTTTTTTTTTGGTAATTTACCAAGCGTTAATATAAACCACCACAAAATTAATTATTACGTTTATCTATTTTCTATATTTATCCAAATTCGAGAAATAATAAACACACAGCGGTAATAAATGGGTTAATCCAGTTACCAGTATCTCAGTAAATCATAATAGGAAGTCAGAAAATCAGACTTCAAATCAAATCTCCTCTTGTGACATCCATGCAATTTCACATTTTGATTGTACTGCGATCGGTGGCTGCCACCCTGACGTATGTGGAATATGAATTATAAAATCATTACTTCTCATTTGGGAGTCTGAGTAATATTTTTCCTACTTTATAATATTAAGTATAGGTACTGCAGTACAGAATTTGACTTTAACATAAATTGGTATTGATAAAGAAGGCAAACGCATATTCGAAACAGCCAGTTTGATGTAAGGATCGATGGATAGCTTAACAATGCGCAATAGCAAAAACCTATTTCTTGTTGGATAGCTTAAGTGTTCTAAAGTTTAAATTGCAACATTTGCACGATGGGGATAACCGGAGGTTAGCTGTCAGTATGGACATTTTGAATTGTTTATCCACA
This sequence comes from Hydrotaea cyrtoneurina, assembly GCA_958296145.1. NCBI lineage: Eukaryota > Metazoa > Arthropoda > Insecta > Diptera > Muscidae > Hydrotaea > Hydrotaea cyrtoneurina. The sequence goes on along the minus strand of OY282514.1, from coordinate 23,362,730 downwards.
AATACATATTTTGTTAATAACCGCCAACATTTTTATATTCCTAATTTTTCACACGGTAAATCAAAATATGTTAAAAGATTGAAGATAAAATTCGACATCGCTTTTATTTTATTTAACTAATTTTTAGACCTGATTTCTGTAACTCAGGACTGTGATACAAAATGTATGCAAAATCAGCCAACGATATGATACAAATATCTGTTACAAGAAAAAAATTACAGTCATTTGAACTCTAATTATTTAATTATTTGTCTTTTATAAAGTTACCATTTTTCTGGTGTTCATAAGATCGCTAAGAACAAAAGAATGAATTTACTAAACGTACTACTAATTTACTGAACAATAATCTGCAATTATCCCAATACTTTTAATCTCCTCTTTTTTTGTTTAGAATATTCCGAGTTTGATTCAAAACTTTTTAGCCCGATTAAGTTTTTTTTTGTACTCTTATGTATTCTTCCTCTATTTAAAGAATTAATTTAATAAAATTCCGAACAATTTGTATACTATTTTTAAATTTTTCATGTGAATTTCGATTTCCATTTATTGAGTCTATGGCCAGAAATTCCTTACAGACTAGCAAATAACAACAATTTAAATAAATTAAAATTCTAATTTATATACAATAAATTAATCAAATTAATTAATAAATTTCATTAAAACATGATTTTATTAAAACAGTTCCTGGAAACGAATAATTCTTTAAGCCGCGGAGTTTTCCCATAATTGGCGTCCTCAATCCAATAGAGGTTTCCCCAAATTTATTAAATTATTTAAAAAACTAAAGGTGCAATACTTGATTTGTATGTCTTTAGCAGAGGAAGCTTCACGGAGCACATCTTCATTGCGCCTTCTTCTAGTAGCTCGAAAACTTTTTTTATATTGGACCAGCCACTTAAAAATTACAGATTTATTTCCACGCAAAAACATTAACTCTGCACCGGAACGTATAATTAATGTAAATTTCCAAATTAGCTTTTTGTGTGTGAGTAATATTTTCTTGCAATAATATTACTTATACGCACAGTGGCACACAAAGATTACCGCTTTCGGTATATGCTTTTAGATTCTTTCGCTAAAAATCCATTTTTTTTTATTTGGTCGATAATATTTCTAAAAATATTTAATTACTAGTAAGTTGCAATGCGCCTATGGCGCCCGTTGAAATATGGAAAACAAATTTTGTTGAAAAAAAAAATTTTTCGTGAAAAAAAAAATTATGTGGGAGAAAAAAAATTTTGTTGAAAAAAAAATTTTGTAAAAAAAAAATTTTTGTAAAAAAAAAAATTGTAAAAAAAAAAATTTGGAAAAAAAAAATGTTGGTAAAAAAAAATTTGGGGAAAACACAATTTCTGTACAAAAAAAAATATTATTTTTTTTATTATTATTATTTATAGAAAATTATAGAATGCCTATTTAAATTCCTACGTACTGCGTGACAGAGTCAGTGTATCAGTGAATCAGTGTCGAGGGTAAATATATATTAAGATTTTTTTTTATTTTTAAATCCATATGACATCATTTGTACTAGAAGTTATTCTTTTTTTTTTAAATTACTTTTTATCAAATACGGGTTAATTCACTTTGGTTCAATTCGTTGAAATGTGTCAGTTAAGTGTTTATCACTTTAGCGGTTAGCCGTTATTAGAGTCGAAGTTCTTGGCTGGTGGAAAAATCATTGGGTAGTGAATGATTTTGATTCAATAGACCTGGAATTGTATACCTGTGATAGTTACTATTCCAGTTTAGAGACGATTAATTTGTTTAACACCCTAACTGTTTAATTCCGATGACATTCCTGCACACCAAAAATGACTCTACTCAACTGCGTAACCACTGTGCATCCACATCTAAATACAGGCCCATACTTAAAAATGGCAACAGCTGGTTGCTTTGCTCCTTTCATTGCGACTCCCATATGCAAACACATATACATACATACTTATAAACCCAACTAGTATATACTGGTATGTACAATGTATACATAGTTGGCAATATTACAATGTGGAATGACTTTGGTGATACCCGGCAAAGAATTATCAACAGAATCAGAATCGTCATCTGTGGTAATATTAGCCTCCATTCATTCAGCCCCGGCTCACTCACTCATTGATGAGTCTGATGCTGCTGCAGCTGGTGATGATGATTCCAATTTCTAGTAGTTGTCCGTATTTGCTATTGCTCTCCGCAAAAGTCTGAATGGTGCCGGAGTCTATTTGTTATTCCCTTGACTACAATAGTCCATGGATGGCATGGATGTAAGTACGGACATGGTGGGACAGGATTGATTCAAAATTCATTGCCACACCGGCTGGCCGGTGTGAGAGTCATGTGCTGCCAAATCTCCTCAGCTTTCACTTTTAAGAGTTGTAACACTTCAGTACTACAGAGACACCAGACGACAGGTGGTCATTTGCGTCGATGTGTGCTTTTTTTTTCTGTGTTCTTTCATTTCATATGTGGCATGGACACAGAATGAAAAGACAGGAGCAGAAGACACATTCAGACAAATGAAGAAGCACAAGTAGTGATTCGTACACTCATTCAATTGGCTTTGGACTTTCAATTCAATTTTCAAATAGTTATCCGGTGAACAGTGGCTCCAAGTGGGAAGATGCAAAAAATTATTATTAATTTTCCGAGCACCATGAATTTATTCAGGTGGACTTATGGAGGAGGTGGAGCTATTTCGAGATTTGTAGTCAATTAGGTTCGGTATGAAGTGAGCGAATTCGGATGCGGATGTTTCATGGTATAGTGCTTATAGATTGTGACAGATGCCGTATTTGGTCAACTTTCTCTGTGGACCTGTGCTCAGGCAAAATATTATGTTCGTCCCAATGAATTATGTAGCTCGTAGAGATTATCGCTGTTGTACTAAAATGTCGATCGATGAAGTTTCTTAATCTAGACAGTGTGCTAAAAAAAAATAGAATCAGAATTGGATTGGCGGTTGAACTGATCAACTGGAAAAGAAGCTGGTGGAAGGGCAGAAGAATTGTCTGAAGGACCGCAAAATGGGCATTGGCGTACAGTTATTAACGGAAGGACCAGCCGATGACCGGATGGACAGACCACTCAATATTAAGATGCAGAGAAGTGAGGCCAGATATGAATGGGATGGACAGGAGAATTAGGGGAGAAGCGCAAACTAATTTGAGGATGAATTGAAGCTTGAGAGGAATGACAGACGAAAGGATAAATGTAAACTCAAATGGATGGACAGAGAAATGTGTAAAACTGAGGGATTGGGCGAATGAAGAGAAACAAATGTTAATGGCAAAAGGACAAATGAGTGTACGTATGAAGCTGAAGAATATCCCAAAGTATTGACTGATTGACCAAGGAACAAGTGGCGGCTGGCTGAAGGACAGTTTGAGCACAATGACGGACACTAGGATAAATGTCAGCTCAAATGGATGGACGGAAAAATGTCTAAAAGGGTTCGGACGAATGAAGAGAAGCTGTTGTTGGAAGTACAGACGAATGTATGAAAGTTTCGGAAGAATTGGCCGATGGATAGACTGATGGATCAATAAAAGCCTGATGGGTGGTGAAACGGAAGGTAACAGAAGGGCACAATCTGGTTTTGTAAGCCTTCCTCAGAAACTCTTATATTGTCCCCTCAACAGTGTATAATATACAGAACTAGTAAGTTGTAATGCGCCTATGGGCCCGTTAATTTGCTTGAGAAAGTATTTGTTACTTAATTTGTTAATGAGAAAACTATTTTGCAAAAAAAATTTCGAAAAAAAAATAAAATTTGTGAAAAAAAAATTTTGTTGAAAAAAAAATTTTTTGTGGAAAAAAAAAATTTTGTTGAAAAAAAAAGTTTTTTGAAAAAAAAAAATTTTTGTTGAAAAATAAAAATGTTTGCTGAAAAAAAAAATTTTTGTTGAAAAAAAAAATTTTGTTGAAAAAAAAAATGTTGTGGAAAAAACTGCGTGACAGAGTCAGTGAATCAGTGTATCAGTGAATCAGTGTCGAGGGTAAATATATATTAAGATATAATATTGTTTTACTAGTAAGTTGTAATGCGCCTATGGCGCCCGTTGAAATATGGAAAAAAAATTTGTTGAAAAAAAAAAATTTTTGTGGAAAAAAAAATATTGTTGAAAAAAAAATTTTTTCTTGAAAAAAAAAATTTTGTTGAAAAAAAAAATTGGAAAAAAAATGTTGTAAAAAAAAAAAAAATTTTCTGTACAAAAAAAAATATTTTTTTTTTTTTATTATTATTATTTATAGAAAATTATAGAATGCCTATTTAAATTCCTACGTACTGCGTGACAGAGTCAGTGAATCAGTGTCGAGGGTAAATATATATTAAGAAGATTGAGGGGACCATATGAGAAAAATGAAGTAAATACTTGGAGGAACATTTTCTTTTCTATACAATGTGTAGTCCGATCTTAGTGGTGTGGAATGGATTCCAATTGTAATGCTGACGATTTTAATGCAGCTGTTGTCATTGTTTCGGTGGTATCACTGGCTCAAATGGTGAAGCCATTTAACGTACGCCATATATTCAACATGGGATTATCGCAAACTAAATTGTTTGAAATCGCCAAATATTTCTGATATTCTAAAAGCTTAAATATTTTCTCGGCTCTATGAAAAATGCCCCCAAAATAAATGAATAATGTCCCAAATGAAGTATTCCCCAAAATAAATGAAATATCCCCTTAAAATCTCAATATGAAAATTTCCCCAAAAATTCTGAAAAATCCTCCACGCAAATACTGAAAAATTACCCAATACAAAATACTCCAAATATTGTGAAAAATACCCCCAAAAAAAAAAGCAACATTATAAAAAATATAACGCGCGATTTATCATTGACTTCTGTTATGAAAATATCCACAAAAAAAAAAATTACCCAAAAAAAAACATTGGGGAATTTTTCATTGTCCATTTTTTGGAGCATTTTTCATATGAACAATTCCCTAAAAACAAAAAATTATAAAAAAAAACTCCCCAATTTGTTTGGGATATTTTTTATTATGAGTTTTTGTTGTGCCAGATTTTTTTTGGGAATTCTTCATTTTTTCGGGAGGCATTTTTCATAGAGCCCATTTTATTCCTAAAAATGAAAACCCCATTACACTGTGTGACATATTTCTGATAATGCAACAACATTGGATTTTTCGTTCTTTATCTGAAATTGAAGCAAAAAACAAATTTAGATAAGATTGGAAGTCCAATTTTTTTTTTATATATTTGAACATATACTTAGTTGACCTCTTGTGAAAGGAGCATCCTTCAGTCAGACTTTATAGTGTTTCTTAGTGTTTCGTTGTAGCCATTAGATGTCCTGGTGTCACATCTGACACTACCATAACGAGGACTGACAACAATCGAAAGAGGTGGTGGATGGTCAAATGAAACAACACAACAAGGATCGTAAGTTACACAAATGTTTGTGTAAATTTAATGCCAATCTATGCGGTGTCCTTCAGAGAGTTACCTCGATGAACAATGATGTTGTCTTTGGTAGCTATTCAATTTGGGTGTAACGTTTTTTTTTATGTTTTCGAGCGAACCAAATAGAAAAATTGAAATCTTCTCAGAGGTTATAATAGAAGACAACCCAATTTATCACACGTTCCACCTCACCACTTCAGCCGCCACAATCATGTTTTTTTTTTATATTTTTTGTTTTCTTTTTTCGGTCAATGTTTATTGATTTGCAGCAACTGTTTTCACGCTGCGACAACTCTCATCCTCCAGCTACATCTGTTGGTCTTCATCGCTGGCCGTCAACGCTGCCTGAGGGCGGTTGATTGCTTGATTGTCAGTCTAACTACCACAAGTTGTTGCAGCCAACATCGTCGCCATCATTGTCGTCGTCGTGTCCTTTTTGTTTTTTCAGAGTGTCTCCAGTCAATTCCCATTTGGCCAATGTGTGATTGACAGCCATGTTCATGTTTTTCTATTTTGTTGGAATGTGAACCAACAAGTTTTTGTTTTAGCCTTAATTTCATTAGAATGTCTGATGTCTTGCGAAAGCTTTGATATATTGTCCCAGACATTATGTCTGACTAATCGCTCAGAGTGTGTGTGTGTGTGAAAATGAATTAAGTCTGACGTGAAGGGGAAAGTTTTCTGTCTCAGTTGCTGGTGCTTGTGACGCTTGGGAAATCTGAGTTAATATTTTGTGCCAAAGGGCGTTACACGTTACATTGGAAATGTGTTGAAATATATGGGTATACAGAGCAAGTTTATGAACAGTTCATGGATTATTCCATGCTATAGTTATGGGTGGGACTTGTAGAATTCCCCCAAAGTGTTAATCCGTTATTAATGGGAATGTCATCAATACATTGTAACGGACATGGACTACATATTTAATATGTTAGAGTAAGTTTTCATATCCTACAACAGGCTTGCTAAGAATTAAACGCTACGTACATACTTCAATGGCTCAGCATTATAAATGGCTGACGGCAGACCAATTATTAAAAGTAGATGCCATGACTTTCAAGTTGAAGGACATGCAGGCCGTAGTGTACATTAATTTTGGTAAACATTTAGGTTATCAGAACGGAGGATGAAATGAGAAAACAGTCTTTTTCCTAGGAAAACATTTTTGAAAACATTTCCACATTTTCTTGAAGACTTTAAACATGCCTCGTTTCATAATCTAGAATGCCAAAAGCCAATAAAATGTTGATATAACGAGAGTCTCTTATGCTTTGCAATGTGGCAACACCAGCTGTTCTAAGTCAAACCTGTTACTTTTTTTTAATTTCTAATGTCTCACATCCTCAGAACATTTTGTATCAGTGAACCTGAATTTAAGTCTTCAGCATTTGGGTCCCATAATTTACTACAACCTTCGACATGGATTAGGTTAACAACACTCATTATGAAAATACTTCTGCTGACGAATTTCTGCACCACTGTTCATATGGAATGCTGAATGCACTCTTGACCGTCGCACAGTGGTTCAAAATCGTTTCCTACTGGCCAAAACTCTGTTACTTTTGAACTCTGTTACTTTTGGTTCAAAATCGTTTCCTACTGGCCAAAACTCTGTTACTTTTGATAGAGATATTTTAGTAATTTCGACAGATTAAGGAGCTAAGCTTTACTCCAGTTTCAATTTCAATAAAATTCGTTGAAAATGTATTGAGGAATCGTGAAGTATTAGATACAAATGTATATACGTTTCAGTTGAAGCTAAGAAAGGGACAATTGTATCAAAGCTGACGAGAAGGGTGTCGCTAAGGTTCTAGCTCAAATTTTAACAATTTTAACAAGAAATGTATAGAAGATAGTGAACGGCCATAGTGTGTTAGGCAGTGTGTGGGACTATCACACAATTTCAAAACCGCCTGAGACCAGCAAACATATTTCGGCGAAGTAAAGTCGCTATTACGAGTAAGTTAGTAATCTCTAAGTCATGTAAAACACCTACAGAAAAGCATTTACTTTAACAGTAGGTTACACAGTGAGTATACAAAATTATATCGCACACACTGATTCGAGAGAACTTCCCCGTCTGTTCCTTCATGGAATATTAGGGGAAATAAGTAATCATGCACTCATAAATAAACCACAAAAATAAATAATGACAAATTAAAAATAAAAATTTCATTGATTTTGAAAAAAAATAATTTGCATAGTGAAGTTTTTTAAGTGCATTTTCTTTTGTATTTAAACAACATTAAGGGAAAACATTTTTTTTTTGTATTTTCACCTTTCTTCTCACCAAAGTTTCACAGAGTCGGAACAGTTTTATATATTCACAATGCTACACGTACAACTAGAGTTGGGCTTCGGGAAGTGCATCTTAAGTTTGCAAGTAAGAGAATACACATAATCCCTGGAAACACCAAACAGTAAGGGTCATTCTGTTACACAGAATCGCACACTACATGACATAGCAACAAGCTAAAACTACCATACTGTTACGCAGAATCACATACCAATTCACACCAGTGTTCCAACTGCAATGCGAGAAGCGACTTTTTCATTTGTACGCTATTGCCAGACGAAGCCATTAACAGTCTATGTAAAACACAAATTTGGTAAATAACACCGTGTTACACACATTCTGTCCTATGAACCAAATTAACTTTTTCGGAAAGGGGATAAAAAATAAAAATACACGTGTATCGGCGATTTTCATGTACACGTCAGAATTTTTTTTTTAAAGTTTGGAGTATAAAGCTCTTTGTGGCCTGTGTGAAAGCCTTTGGACCGATTTTTAACCCTTTTTCTGATCCAATCGAGCTGTTTTTTTGCAGGAGACTCGTAGAAATGTCTGTATCACGTCAAATTTTTAAAAAACAATTTTTATCAATTCTCAGATTTTCCCCAATTTTTATTATTTTTGAAAACAAAATATTTTTTTCACTTTTCTTAGCATAACTTGAAGAGACTCCAAATTTTTAAACTACTTAAGCGTTACGAAAAAAAATGTTTTTTGAACCTGAAAACATTTTTTGAAACCTTAAAAAAACGATAACCATTTAAAGAAAAAAAAAATTAGGAAAATCTGAGAATTGATAAAAATCTATTTTTTAAAAAATTTGACGTAATACAGACATTTCCACGAGACTGCCTGCAAAAAATCAACTCGATTGGATCACTGAAAAAGGGTTAGAAATCGGTCCAAAGGCTTTCACACAGGCCACTACGAGCTTTATACTTCAAACTTAATAAAAAAAAAATTCTGACGTGTACATGAAAATCGCCGATACATGTGTATTTTTATTTTTTATCCCCTTTCCGAAAAAGTAAATGTGGTTCATAGGACAGAAAAAAATCTATTTTTTGTAACACGGTGTAATGTTTTTAATAACTTTTTTCGCGTATTTTAATAAATATAATTTGGAATTATTTTTGTTTTGCTTTTTTTTTACAAAATTTTTGTTAAACTATTTTTTTTGAATTATTGAAATAGTTATATTTTTTGATATTATTTTTACTTAAATAAAAATAAATAAAGAGACTATTTTATGAAATGCATTGCTTTTACACTACTTTTAGATTTTTTAAGACTTTTTTTCTTTGAATTTTTCCCGATATTTCGAGAATTGAAAATTTCGTTATTTCGGGAAATCCCGAATCTCAAGAATTGAAAATTTCGTTATTTCGGGAAATCCCGAATCTCGAGATTGGGAGTTTTTTCGGGAAATACCCAACTCTACGTACAATGATCGCAGTAGTTTCAACGTTCCTCGAAAATGATTTCGATGAATATTTCTCTCGAAAACTTCTAGCACTTTGAGAGAGACACATTTTTCAGCTTTATGTATAGACCACAGTATTTGGTTATATTTGTCTTTAGTTTGTTTTGCGACTGACACCATTTTCGTTTGTTACTGGCGGACCTGCTGTAGCAGAAAATTTGGAATACTCGTGGCTAGTGAAGTGATAAACAAGGAGTTTTAAATATATCCAAATACTAGACAGCACCAAGAAAATAACTAGTAAGTTATCTACAACAATTTAGGTAAATTGTCTATTAATTTTTGTCTATTGTACTATTTATTAAGAAAACAAACGTTCTACCGTTAAACTAATATTTCCCCCATTAGAACGCAGTATAAAATAATTGCATAGCAAATATCCCCATGTAATAGAGTTGTGAATATGTATTTATGTATATACGAGCATATATCGCATATCTATGTAACTATATACTAAATAAATCCGTATACATAAGTAGGGAATTACATGTAAACTGAGATTGCAACAGGAGCTGTTCTAACTAAACATAAAACGATGTGTATATATATATTAGATTTCGAGTACTTATCCGCTCTTATGAGTTGTTACATCCCGACAATAGCATCCATTAACAGCAAAAGCAGTGCAACACTAGGCGACCAACCAAAAAAAAAAAAACCGTCTAAAAGCTGGTACTTACACGGTTGCATTTACATGAACCGTTACAGACACCATAAATGCAGCTATTCCTGTTAAGGTATTCACTGTTGGTGTTTAAACAGTGCCGCAGTGATGTACAAGAACTCACACTGTTGCATACCATGTCCTGGGAAGATACCAACACATGCACAGCTATGTGGTTAGACACCTCAACTGCGACACAGCTGATGTAGCAACAGTGTGTTGGGTGGGAAACCCGCTATTATGTCGCAGAAGCGCGTAAACGTGTAATTATTTTGTATCTACATATTAAACCTTCCACCCAAATGGATATTGTAGAATGGAGAACAGATGATGCTAGTCTTCCAAAAATGACAGTAGCACAGTATGTACACACTCGTACACAATTGTACACTGTGGATCAAAATGGAGTTAAATTCAACTGTTAAGTGTGGAGTAAGCCTGGTATTGCTGGCAATATCTTTCACTTATTACTTCCCATGGAAACTCAGCTCTCATTATTACTGGTTTTATATTTTTAAATGCAATTGGAATCCCTCACAGGTGAATCACTATCTTTTTCTGAGACAGTTTGTATTTCATTCCCTCGACTACAACTAACAGCTTGAAATTCCCGAAAGACTTTACGAATTTTGATATGATCCCGAAACACAAGCGGATTTAAATAAAATAGACCAACTTTCCTAATGCTAGAGTAAACAATCACCAAAGTGTTTTTTTGTTTTTGGAATAATCCCAAAGTTTCGTTAATTTACAAAACACTTTCGGACCTGTTGTTTTTCTATTGCGAAGAATGTCCAATATACCCATTCTAGATGATACCCTACGCCAGCTACAGGCAGTCACCTGTCGCCAATTGTTCACTTTTCACTGACACTGTTAACCGAAATGCACAAACCCACAGACACAATTAATAACAAATCAAGCACAAAGCAAACATACACTTGCTCCTCAGGGTAGTTAGTCGTCACACTTTTACCCACATCGCCACACAGTTTGAGAGCGTCGCTTTCTGTCGCTCGGGCTCGGTTGGGAGGGACACACTACACTACACTGATGACACAGCATTACCTACCAAAACGGAAAATCTTAATTTATCAAACCAGCAACAACATCACACCGCGCCGACATTTACAACGAATTATTAAAATTAGTTAGTTATTGTTGTTGGTGTTGGCAGTGGTGCCACTGGCGGTGGCAGAAGTGTACTACAACTACAACCTACCAAAGAACAGTCAGACATTATTTTCTAATTACATATCTGCGTAGTAAAGAAATTATGCTGCAAAATATTTATTATGCAAATTAAACAAAATTAATCAAAAGGATTTACTTTGTACCCCACCACTGTTGCACAAAAAAATCTGGCACCATGAGTTATGGCCATAATTCACCGCAATACCAGAACCGTTTTGGCTGCCTGTGCCGTCTAAGACGACTACTAGCACAAAACAATAAAAAATTTTAATTAGAATTTTACCGAAAACAATCAACTCATTAACCATCAACACCTGTCTTAGATATGAAACAGTTTCAGTTTTCCCTCGGGCCAGTTCTGCGCTCATAAATTCGCCTTTGTCGCCTGATAACATTTCAAAGGGGATACGTTGAACTCGGAAAACTGAAAGGAGCAAGAGGTATGAACAGTGTGGTTAGGATATGAAATTGAATAATTAATAATTGAATAAATGAATAATAATAATTGAACAATTGAATATTGTCATTCCAGAGGAGAATATGGTGTAGAGCATTTTTGATTTTTTTTTTAGATTTTTTGGAAATGTTTTAAGGGGTGCCTCAAAACGGTTTTTTTTTGCGAAAATTTCGGCTTTTCTGAGTTTTTCGTATTTCAAGCCCAAGTTGGTCAATAAAAAGCATTTTCAAAGTCGTTGAGCCATCACTTCAAAAGAAAAATGTTCGAGGTTTAATTTGATGTACAGGGTGGCTGATGAATTTATGTACATTAAGAAACTCAAACAACTTTTTTTTTAATTCCTATAAATTATTTTAACTTTGTTCATTTAAAAACTAACACATGTAGTTATTAAATCTTTTTAAAGTTTTTTTGAAAATACTACTTAATAACACATATGCGACATCTTATTTAAAAAAAAAATATTCATTACAAATTGCAGCGGGAATTGTCTCAATTGTTGTTCGAATGTGTAAAAAACTCATGAAAGTGTAAAAAAACTAATGAAAAATTAATTTGTTTTTTGACACTCAGTAACTTTTAAATGCCAAGTGTTAAATTAAAATTGTTTTTCAATTACTTGGAATTTTGCCATCTTTCAAACGACATTATTAGTTTTTCACGCTTTTATGAAATTTTTAAAAGTAATGAAATGTTGTTTATCTAGTGTCATAACTGCATCGAATCTGCGGGTACAAAGGTTTGAAGACCATAACTTTAAAACGCCATCAGTAAAATCCTTATTATTAAAATCCATAATTTCAAATTACTTAGAATTTTTCCAGCTTTTAAATGGCATTATTAGTTTTTTACACTTTCATGAAATTTTTAAAACTTATGGAACGTTTCTTTTCTGGTTTATGTAATTTTCCCAAAATATTGTATATGTGAAAGCTAAAAGAGCTCAGCATCCCTCAAGAATTGTAGAAACTATAGCAGATTTTTTTAAAAAAAAAATCAAATTTTTGGAGATTTCCCCCCCCCCCCATTTTAGGAATTCTGTTATTCTTCCGATTGAATTGCTTCATACTGCTTAAATTGTTCGCTTTGTAATGCCAAGTCCAACATGCATTGCACAATTTCATTGTCAAGTAACAAAGATTTCGATTCATTGAATATTGATTTTTTTCATTTTCACGAAAACCTATCATAGAAATGAACAGAAAACGTTTCATAACTTTCAAAACTTCCATAAAAGTCTAACCCACGTATTCATAAAAAAAAACTGCTTTGTTAAGAAAAATTTATGAAATTACAAAAACAATTTTCACACCTTTTTCTTAACAACATTTTTTTCAAATGTTTATGAATATGGGGGTAAAAAACTGATGAAGCGGTTTGAATGACTGTGAAATTCAAAAAACTATTAATTATTGATTTTAATCTGGGTGTTCCAACGTTACTGAACTGATTCCTCTTTCGCAACCTCTTCATTGACTTGTTACTTAAAGAGAAGAGTTCACTTGTGCTGCCGCAGAATCTTCCTGGGGCCTTAGTGGTCTTTTATGCCATAAACTATATTTGTGAATAATTGAATACTTGTAAATATTAGATTGGACAATACGTCGTATCTCCACCAGGACTGTGGAGTCGAGGCCAAATTGCTGGACTCTAACTCCACCATTTTTTAAATAGCTCCACTCCGACTTTAGCTGTGCAATAATAAAATTTGGAAAATTTTATTTCCGTCCACTATTCCTATAATCGATCTCTAGCAATAAGATGAATTGTATTAATACCATACACAATAAACCTGAATTAAAAAAAAAAAAATCCTGTGGTGCGTTTGTGTCCAAAATATACATAGTTCATGTTTATTTTGTTTTTCTTTTCTTATTTTATGTTAAATGTGGGTAAATAAAACTCGCTGTGTTAAAATATTAGTGGATTAACTTTTTTTATTTTTATTTTATGTTTCAAGTGAAATGTGAGTAAAAACAATTTTGGATATAATTTTTTGACCGAACAACCTTCATTTCCACAATTTTTCACGTTTGCCTTACTTACCAACCCATCCTCATAAATCTTGAGCTTTGCGCCGCCATAGAAACAAAACATTCCAATTAACATAATTATTTTGACTCTTGGATGTCTACATAGTTCCAAAGCATCGATGGCTAGTTTTTCTTGTTGGAAAACTTTCATCGTCACCTCGTGTTTGTCGCCTTGCGAAATAATGGGACATGTTCATTGGCTAACGCTAAACGACAAATGTGTTGTAAAACCTCAACCAAAATTTTTGGGCAATGGAACTGATGTATTGTGCAAATTACAGTGTGAGTGTCACAAGAATGTAGTAGGTTATGTTGTTGTTGATGTTGCGGAGTCTATTGAAGGATGTTGAAGGGATGATGGGTGAGTCTTGTGCTGTTGTACGTTTTGTCGCAAAATATTTCATTAATCATCGTGATAGATTAATGAATGTGTAGTAGATGAATGCGGTAGTTGTTGCTGTGGTTTTGTCAATTACAATTTAAGACGAAATAATTGAATATTTAAGTGGCATCGAAAAAGTTGACATATCATTTCGCAACTAAAGAGTAAAAGAGGATTACTGAAATATTAAAGTGGTACCTCAGGAGTGTAGGGGGTTTCTGGCATAATTGATGGTTTTTTATTTTCCAAATGGTATTGACCGTAGTGTGATAGGTGGGCACTATCACACAAGAAACTCGGGTTTGTGTACTGATACTTAGGTAAAGTAAGGTTGGTAAGGGTAGTGCTACTCCACTTGAAGACTCAAAGGTTTCAGTGTGAATGCCTTCCACAGATTTTAAGAAGTATTAGGCGACAGAGGTGTGTAGGTGTGAAAATTTTCTTTACAAATTAATTAGTGCGATTATTGGTTGCCCATTCCTCCTTAAAATTGGCTTCTATGCTCCTATTAGATCTATGTGCTTTTTTGATTTTTTTTAATATTCCATTACATAGGAACAATTACTCTTGTAATGCACCAATTGTAAGGTAATTAAAGAAATTAAATCAAATTAATGTTAAATTTAATTTAGATTTATCTTATTCTATTAATTCAATTGTCTGCTCATCAAAAGAATTTAATAAAATTAATGTTAAATTAAATTTAGATTTATCTTATTCTATTAATTCAATTCTCTGGGGCGTTGTAAACTTGGACAATGCTATAGAAGTCTGGAGATATGTTATTCCATTTCCTGATCCTCTCCCTAGTTGAGCATTGCCTGTGTTAACTTCTATTACAAGTCTGAGACTCTTTGCATGGAGTCCATTGAGTACAATTGTCCTTGCTATATCTAACTATATAGGCTTAGTCTTTGCAAACCACTCTAGGATTTAATCCCACTTCTGGAGTGTTCTTTTTAGAAATTGATACTTCTACTGAAGTAGCTGCAAAAGCCTATTCGAGCTTGCTCTTCCGGGGTATCATTTCGTTCAATATCACAATGTTTGGCATCCAGCTTGAGACTACGTTGTAGTTCTGGTGTGTCCTATTTGCTAAGGACTTAGCAATGCTTTCTAGCCGCAATTTTCCACCACGTAAATGTCAGCAACTTCACGTGTAACAGAGTAATCTCTAAGCCATGTCCAACTTCTATAAAAAAAAAAGGTGGGTATACGAATTAAACCATACACAGCTGATGTGGGCCTCTCCTGATCCTTCATGACATCCTTGGAGCAGAAAATACTCACATAATACTTTCAATATCAACCAACAAAATAATCGATGTATGTTCAATAATATTTTATATTTTAAAGGTGTTGACAAGTCAAACCATGTTCTTCTTCTCCGCTTTTAATTTAAACGATTTTATTGAAATTGCAAATATTTAAAAAAAAACCTTTTACCTTTTTTTATCACTCATTCGTTTACCATAACTTTCTTTTTTTCCTACTTGCAGCACGTAATCCCAGTGATGATGCTGAAGTGATTGGCTATCCACGCCGTGTGTCTACCAAAGCCGATGCTGAGGATGATGACGATTTTAATGGCTTTAAGGGTGTCATTGATACCGGTTCAGGTTATCCGTTCCTTCAGCCAAATCCATCGGTACTTAATTTCGGATTCTTTGATTCGTTCGATGGTAAGTGTTTTGAACTGTTCTTAATGGATGCATTTAATGATGTGCAAATAAAGAAAGGGTTGTATTTTGGAGAGTGATGAGAGTTAGAGGATATGGATGTGATTGGCAATAATCGCTAATAATGTTAGAATTTTCTAAAGTCGTGGGTTTTCTAACTAAAACGGTTTGGCTGTTTCCTTAGGAGATTTATTGTTTTCTTCGAAATTATTTAAAAAAGTAGTGTTTTATTACACCGTGTTACACACATTCTGTCCTATGAACCAAATTTACTTTTTCGGAAAGGGGATACAAAATAAAAATACACGTGTATCGGCGATTTTCATGTACACGTCAGAATTTTTTTTTTTTAAGTTTGAAGTATGAAGCTCGTAGTGGCCTGTGTGAAAGCCTTTGGACCGATTTTTAACCCTTTTTCAGTGATCCAATCGAGTTGATTTTTTGCAGGCAGTCTCGTGGAAATGTCTGTATTACGTCAAATTTTTTAAAAAATAGATTTTTATCAATTCTCAGATTTTCCTAAATTTATTTTTTTTTTTTAAAAAAAAATTTTTCGTAACGCTTAAGTAGTTTAAAAATTTGGAGTCTCTTCAAGTTATGCTAAGAAAAGTGAAAAAAATATTTTTTTTTAAAAAAAAAATAATAATTAGGGAAAATCGGAGAATTTATAAAAATATTTTTTAAAAAATTTGACGTGATACAGACATTTCCACGAGTCTGCCTGCAAAAAACCGGTAAGGGTAAACGCCTACGGGGGCGTTTAATGTTTTGATACAATTTTATCTTCGGCAACATTAATATCCATTATTATTCTCATTGGTATTGACTGGAAAGATGATTTCGGCTGTAAACCACACATAAAATTCCTGAACAACCCGGATAAATGGAATACGTAATTTCGAAACCCCTTACCCTTCGAATATCAGTTGATTATATAATTTCAAGGGGCGCCCGGTAGGCGAGTTGTTAGCGTGTTTGCCTATCAACCAGAGACATTGGTCTGTCGCTGCAAACAAATCTAGCCAAATGGTCTGTGTCACCCGGTTTACCCTTAAAACCAAAATTAGAATATAAATTTACTTTGTATTGTAATTGTAATAAAAAAAACAAAAGTTCTTGGGTTGTTATTACTACACTTGCTGGTTCGTGGCAATTGATAGACATCAGCCGCAATCATCATTGTTTCTTGGTACTCGCTTCTGTTATACACATCATAACCTTCAAATATCCTATCACACCGAATTATCCCCCTTTCCCCTACACACTTTCTGGCTATATACATATACGTAAGCACTCATCCATATACGATATGATCAAGGTATGAACAAGTGTTTTGGCTTGGGCCAACACTCTGCCACTAAAATGATGGTGATGTGGGTCCATAATACGGGAAAGGGTCCCGCAAGTGAGGGGGAGGGACATATGTTGATAGACACCAACGACATGTACTTGGTAGGTTCCCGGCGGGAGTAGTTGGGTGTATTTATAAATGCAATTTAATATGACCTTTTATGCCATCCGACGCACACACGCTCATCAACAGCAGCAGCATCATCAACGTGACTCTTCTCCTGTCTATCCTTTCTCGTGTGCGTTTGTGTACATGTGTAGGTGTTCTGCGTGCATGTCTGTTCGGAATGTCTGGTGGTGTAATAAAATTCGAATTAATTAAAATTTTATGTTGCGTAAAATTGTCACCTCACAATGTGCAAATGTTGCATATTGTCAACGATTTTCGACATCAACTCATCTCATCTCATTGGCCATATCGGCTGCACATCTCTTGGCAGTTGCCGCAGCCTGGGCAGACAGTATCACTGCCACTCCATCGTAATCTGTACGATGTACGGCCAGAGTCATTTAGGGCCGGTATCGGTGTCGACATCAATGCCCTTGTCTGTCTCTGGCTAAATATCCGCAGTGTCGCTGTGTAACTGCCAGCCTGCATGCCTGTTTGCCAGCATTCGGTGCAGTCGTTTGTGTGTCCGTCCGTCGGTCTGTCTGTGTCCTGTGTTGGCCCGGCTATTATTGCATTTAATACTTTTGCATTAATTTTATTCCAGTATCTTTTCGATATCTCGTTTTTATTCAATTGCTTATTATTATTTTTACAACAAACAATTATTGAATTTCATGTTGTGAAATTAATTATATCAACGCTGTCTGTCTGTACGTATATGTAAATGTTTATTCAATTGTTGTCATTGTTCTTCACTTTTAAATTGCTCCGCTCAAGCGATGAAAACTTTATCGAAGCGATAAAGAAGTTTTCGTTTTTTTTATTTTATTTCAGTTTGTTTTTTATCCTCTTGTTATTGATAATTTAAATGGTAAGAGTTTTTATTTAAATGGTTAAGTAATTAATGAAAGTGTTAACAACTTCAGTGTATGAGAGGGAGAGAAACGGTCATAAGACTTTCTTGGTGTACATGGGAGCGTATGAGTGTTCAGTTAATCGACTTGCAGTGCGTATGATTGATATTTTTCTTAGTATCATATCGTTAGTGATCGTAACTTACATTTAAAATTGTTTGGAGATTATTGAGCTGGCACGGTCGTGGTGTGTTAGGTAGTGTGTGCGTCTATCACACTTGTAAATCCATCAAACAGTTTACAGCGGCGGTTTTCCACCTCGTAAGAAAGTAATCTAAGAAAGTAATATCTATGCCATGTGACACCTCTCTAGATAAGCATTAGCCGTTCGGAGACGGCTTTAAACAGAGAGTATGCAAATTATATCATACACAGACCACTTATTCGAAAGAAGTTCACCGTCAGTTCCTTCATGGAATGTTAAGGGAAATAAGTAGGTAAGTGCAGGGATCTTTCTGTAGACATTTCGTGTAGGCGTGCTGTACCTACATATGGGGTGTTTCATCACCTACCTTGTGCTGGAGCTTGGTGGTTCTTCTCCATAATCGTGCGCCATGTAGCAGCTCATGAACCGCACTATCGGCCTCTTTTTCTCAATAGCTATAGTGAATGTTGCGTTATCCCTTAAATCGTTAAGACTAAAAACGTTAACGTTGTTCCTTGCCATAATAAAGGCTATGCTATATTAACACTAAAGCTGGACTTAACCCTTAAAGAGTATACTATTAGTTTCATCCAAAAAACTCTGCACTCTACATTTCCCTGTTTTTTATACAAATTAACCAATTATGAGTTATTTTGACACATGACAGTACTATTTGACAAATATGATTGAACTAGTAAGTTGTAATGCGCCTATGGCGCCCGTTAATTTGCTTGAGAAAGTATTTGTTACTTAATTTTAAAAATTTTGTAAAAAATATTTTGAGAAAACTATTTTGTAAAAAAAATTTCGGAAAAAAATAAAATTGGAAAAATTTTTTTGCTGAAAAAAAAATTTTTGTTAAAAACATTTTTGCTGAACAAAAAATTTTTGTGAAAAAAAAAATTTTGTTGAAAAAAAAAATTTTTTGTTGAAAAAAAAAAATTTTGCGGAAAAAAAAATATTTTGTTGAAAAAAAAATGTTTGTTGAAAAAAAAAATTTTTGTTGAAAAAAAAATTGTTTGCTAAAAAAAAATTTTTGTTGAAAAAAAAATATTTTGTGGAAAAAAAAAAATTTTGTTGAAAAAAAAAATTTGGGGAAAAAAAAAAATTTTGTAAAAAAAAATTTGGGGAAAACACAATTTCTGTACAAAAAAAAAATATTATTTTTTTATTATTATTATTTATAGAATTATTATAGAATGCCTATTTAAATTCCTACGTACTGCATGACAGAGTCAGTGAATCAGGGAATCAGTGTATCAGTGAATCAGTGTCGAGGGTAAATATATTTGACAAATATGATTGAATCCCTATCACAAAAGTTCACTCGGTATATTGCGACAAAGTCAAAATTCGGTTGTATCCTATGGAAATGAACAGTTTTGTCCTAACCGTGGTCTGCACTGATCTGCGACTCGATGAAATGTCATTCAAACCGCACTATCCACGCCAAATTTATTCTCAAACAAATCCAAGATTCTTATTCTGGTTATAACATGAATGATGTTTTATTTACTTCAATAACTGAAAACACTATTTTTTCAAGAGAGTCCTTCAAAGTTCTCATTTGCGTCTTACTTAGCAAATATAGGAAAAGAACATTTATCCCAAATAAAATACACTGCAGAGCAACACACAATTTAAATTACAAGTTTACAGATTTTTCTTGAGCAAAAAAAAGTTAATTTTGCATCAACTTCAATCGTGTTTTCATGGAGATGGAATAAATCACAAAAGTCTGTGGAAAATTTATAATATTTTCAATTTCAACTTTGTGTAACATTTGTGAAATTTAATTGTGTCACTTATTTAACAACATTTTAAGAAATTTCATTAAATTGGAAATGTGTGTAAACAATTTAATACCCCCTTTGACGTTTGATATGTTGAAGAATGCTTGACATCCTATCGTAATAATCGTATCTTCTGTATATTCAACATTTCCATTTGTTGGCTTTTATTCCCACACACTTAATTAAGCAATTATTGCAAATGTTCTATGATATGCAGTGACATTAACTAAATGTTTTCGTATTTAGCATTAGACCTCATAATGTTTTGTAACAACATTTTGGCATACTTTCAATGTGTAAGCGATGTTGTTGCCGTTGCCTCAACTAAATAGCGAGCGACACTATGTCGCTAAGACATGTGTGAAACCTTATAGAATTCGAATTCGAATTCAAGGTAATGTGAAGCACATTCCAGATTCCAAGCGATATTACGCGCGCTCATAGTTCAGCAGGTGGAAACACGCAACAGTACCGGTGCCACACATGACATAAAAACAAAACCACAACACATTGAATGCGCCGACTAGTGACTAGGTGGCGAGGTGTGTGACATTACCCAAAGAGAAAGTGTCTGTCTGTCCGGCTGTCCGTAAGCGACAGCATACTTGACATAATTCCTTTGACATGAACATCGAACAGGGGGGAAATGTAGACTCAGACTGAGACGGTGACAAAGAATGATGGCGTCTATGGTGGAGAACCTAAAGCGTCTTAGGTAAATGATGTGTAAATAATTATGCAACCTGTGCGATTTGTACGATAAGAAATGGCAATGGCGACCAGGTGGAAGGTGAGTTTTTGTGCCAATTTTACGGTATTCTACCGAAAGCAATCAACATGAAAATGACATATTAAGAAGTAGTACTTACAGCACATTAACACTGACCGACATAAACATTGTTGTAATAGTAGGACAATAAGAAATATGTATGGGCATTCGTCGGAATATACCCTAGAACTACAGGGTTCTCCAACAAGAGGAGTCATTTTGAATCACTCGGTATTTCGGTAGATGTCACTCTTGGAGCAATTATTAAATATGGAACGATACTCGCTTCAACAACGCATTGAAATTAATAAAATTCATTACAAAAATGGTGAAAATCTTGCAGTCACAGTTCGCAAAACTAAAAAGTTTCCGGACCCTGTTATCTCTCGCAGAGGTGATCACCATTGGCCACCGATATCTTGTGATTTGACATCTTGTGACTTCTTCCTTTGGGGACACGTGAATGATAAGGTCTACGCCGATTCAAGACCTCAGAGATAGACATCGTGAGGCTATCGAGGACAGCCACTTTTCGATTTGGTTATGGAGAATTTCATGAAAAGGATATGGTCCTGTAAGCGTGGTCTTGGTGGCCATTTGGCTGATGTTGTTTTTTTCTTATTAACTGCATACATTCCTCTTTAATATGAAATAAACATGCGATCTTTTAACTCAAAAAATGTAATTTTTCTCTGAATACCAAAATAACACCTCTTGTTGGAGAACCCTGTATATAAAAAATATTTTTTTTCGACACCCTAATACCCACCTTATAAAATTCACCTACATTTATTAAAACATAATCGTCAACATCAATCTGAACTGATTTGATTACCCTGGCTTTTTTATATAAATTCCTCTGCAGTTTTAAAAGTTTTTTCTTCCTAATGACCCACATAGGTCATTAGTATGAGTTGGGGTTCAACAAAGCCATGTCAGTCGTATTGGAATTGTCTTTGTGATAACTTAAATGTTTCTTACTATTATATGTTATTTACGATGTCATTGTTTTAGATACGTTTTTTTTCGTTCTCTAGATTCTAATGGTCTCAAATTTATATAATAAATGTTTGCACAGCCGATGTTGTACGATTTTTGAAACATCTTTTTAATATATATTTACCCTAGACACTGATTCACTGACTCTGTCACGCAGTACGCAGGAATTTAAATAGGCATTCTATAATTTTCTATTAATAAAAATAATAAAAAAAATAAAAAAAAAATTTTGTACAGAAATTGTGTTTTCCCCAAATTTTTTTTTTCCAAATTTTTTTTTTACAAATTTTTTTTACAAATTTTTTTTTTTACAAAATTTTTTTTTCAAAAAAATTTTTTTGTTTTCAACAAAATTTTTTTTTCCACAAATTTTTTTTAACCAAATTTTTTTTTTTCCAAATTTTTTTTTCCAACAAAATTTTTCTTTTCAACAAAAATTTTTTTTTTCCACAAATTTTTTTTTTTCAACACAATTTTTTTTTTTAACAAAAATTTTTTTTTCAACAAAATTTTTTTTTTCAACAAGTTTTTTTTTTTTCCACAAACATTTTTTTTTTCAACAATTTTTTTTTCATATTTCAACGGATTTTTTTTTCATATTTCAACGGGCGCCATAGGCGCATTGCAACTTACTAGTTACTTTATATTAGGTCACGTTATACGTCCATGGAATGAAAATCCCAAAACGAAATAGAAAAATACAAATTGGCTAACATATCGCTTATGATGCCAGATTTTCCGCACTCTGAAAACAGAATGACTCTTTAATGTTATGCTTAACCTTAAAATTTCACCCTAGAACTACTTTGGCAGGATCTAGGCATTGTCAGTCTGTGACGAGTGTATATAATATAATATAAAGCATTTGCTTATATATTTTCTTTTATTACCTTTTCCTACTGCCTCCAACTTTTAATCATTTGTTCCTTGATTACCTATTCGGAATAGGATGTGCTGTAGTCGATTCTTGCTAAATAACATGTAGTACTCCAAATAATTCTCATTGAACAATAGACATGTGTGTGTTGAACTGGTTCTAATGTATTCTCTCACTGGGTACTAAATCAAATCATAAATGTTCTCCAAGGATTAATATATACTCAAACACAGAAGCACACACGTACCAAAAGGCACTCAAACACACACACACACTCATACATCCCGTCATAGATGTTCCCATTTAGAAATTTAATGTGTTTCATTTAAAATCAATATGAGCCCCCAAAACAGAAACTTGTTCTTTCTATTTTATTTAATATCACTTTTAGCACAAACGAAACAAAAGTATTCCCATAAAATAGAAAGTTTCCTTTTGTCCATTCTAAATGCTGCTGTTGATGTTTCTCTCTCTCTCTCTCTCTTGTACTGCTTTTTATTTTGGTGTATTCTCCAAAGTGTATTTTTCATTTCACAAAATCCTAACGTATTTTATGTAGTGCGTATGTCAGACCAAGCGCAAAAGAGGTGGCGGTGGGGAAAAAGTTGCCAAAAGATTTATGAACCTCCCCAGTGATACGTGTCCTTTTTAAAAACAAACTTCATGGGGCACACAAATTATTTCAAGACTTACATATATTTTTTTTTTAATTTTATTGGGACTGCTTAATGGGAGGCCATTGTAAATAAAAACAAGTTATCAATTCCCGGTGGTAACCGGGCGACATTGGACCACCAGGCGTGTGTGTATTTAAACAGTTATTATATTGTAAATATTTCAATAATTGCCAAATCATGAGTAATTTTGGTTCAATGGGGAGCTCTGATAGATACGAGTACCATGTCCATAATCAAATTGTTAGTACATTGTATGAGTCCAACTACCCCGGCAGACCGAACAGACTGAGACTCCGATGAAAGAACCGAATGGAAGAAGACATGCTTGATCCTTGGAATCACGTACTGCAGAGAGAACACAGTGCTTGGAAATAATTTAGCAAACTGGCCAAGGCAGACAACAGGCTGTTTATCCTACTTAAGTCTGTTAGACACCTTGTCTGGTTAAGAATTTTTTTTTCACCGACTATTTTGCATCATAAATGCCGGCGACATTCCAACTAAGTGAGTAATCTCTAATGCTTCTCTAGCAATAGCATTAGCCGATTGAAGCCTGTTTAGAAAGTGGGTGTATGAAATTATGTCATGTATATCTTGGTCTTGTTGAAGTAAATAACTTTTTAATTGTCGAAGAGTTCAACAACTGTAAATGGATTCCATGTGGTTTTCCTGTTGTCAAATTCAAGGTTTGTTCTTTTTACCTAAACTTCTCGAAAACAATCACACAATTTCAACTGACATATTTTTAAATATTTAAAAGCCTGACCGCCTTCTTTATCTGCTATTATTAGAATTCACAAGTTCGAGTTCAATTGCATGTTGAAAATGATAACAAATTGATGGATTATTTTATTTTATTTTATTTATTTAAATTCAGTTGATAACTGAGCCTCTTAGGCCATATATAGTTACAGAATACTTCAAAATAAAATAATTAATATAAATAAATTAAACCTAAAAAGTATTGTTTACTTTTATATTTTCAAATGACTTCCCCCAAAACGGAGGAAAATGACAGTGTTGGCATTGTATTTATTCTAACCAAGTTGATTTTAATAAATAATCTCCTTTAAATGATCTCCTCATAGTAATATAGTCAGAAATGCGGGAGATATTTAATGTCTGCAATCGGCGAACATCTGCAAATAACGAGAATCTGCTCGTACCTTTGTACATGTTTCCGACTAAACAAAATGCAGCAGAAACGAAAGGAAAAGACAAATAAGTAATTGACAGTGGGTCTATGAAGTCAATAAATCTATTTTACCACCACACACATCAGCTGGCAGCTTCTACTTTCAAGTATACATAAATTCTGGGATTATCGTCGAGCAGGCATCAGAGTGAAGATCGTACAGGGTTTTTCAAAAAGAGGTGTTATTTTGGTATTCAAAGACAAATGGAATTTTTTCATTAAAATATCTATAGAATAGCGATACACAACCCACATTCCGGCAATGCTATAGCGTGACAATAGAGTTGGATACCCTACCATCCCCTATCATCAACACCGCTCTCCTCTATACACGGTCCGGAAGCAGCAATGATGTCATTGGAGCCACCGCCCATATATGGGAATTGTATTCCATTTTAGGGCGGATGTAGGTGGTGTAAATATTTAAGAGATCAGATGGAGTGAAGTATTTCTTGCACCGCTTTAAAAAGCCTAAACACTTATATGCTACTTTCGACACTTCGAATATCGGCTGGAGATTAATTGACATTTATAATTAGGAAAGCTAATTTTGAAACTGAAACTCACTTTCCGCGGTTTCTATGAAGTTTCGGAGATCCAAACATAATTGCCAAGTTTTTCTGGTAAAAGCCTATGTTAAGGAAAGCATTTTTTTCTCTAATTTTTTCAAATTGTATTTTTCTCAATATTTGTTAAAAATAAAAATAATAGAAAAAAACACTGTCCCACTGTGCCCACGATAAATAAGTAATGCCATAATAGATAGAAAACACTTGGCGACGTTAAAAGATTAAAGACAAAGAAAAAACAAACAAAACACGTAAACGCATTAGCATAGAAATAAGAAAAACAAAAACACCAACAACATCGGCAAAACTATATTTGGAAGGAGTACTGGGAATGTGTTGTTAAGTAAATAACAAGAATGACAACGAAATTCTAAAAGATAATGCTCGGCAACTGTTGAGGCAGATGTTGCTATTCCCACCAATCAACGATTTGGAGGTTTTTAAATTAATTTCGTAATTCGACTGTGTTTAAATTTCCTAAATCAAAATACTTAATTTCTTCTCTCTCTCTCTCTGTCTTTTGCAGATATATTCCGTCGCTTCAGCGCCCGTTTGTGGCCCACTACCTTATTGGGACGCGATGATGATGATGGCAGTGATGAAGATTCGGGTTCCGGTAGTGTCATCACTACAAACTTTGATCCGAAAAAGGGTAACACAACGTCAACGGTTAAGGTTAGTGGGAAAATGCCAAATGGAGGTGGTATGATAAGATTGGTAACTGAAATTAAAGAAGAAAAAAATAAAAGTCAGTCTAGGGGAAAAAAATATATTTACATTGGTATCTATTTTCAAATTTCCATACCTCTATAAGAGATTTCAATATAACCTGGGAGATTACAGTTTTTTCCCAGACAATTCATGAAAATCCAATATACACTTTGGTCTCTTTTTATGCGGTGGATGCGTTCTCCAGAAATCCGCATAAAAAATACTCTACGCTCATATAAAATCAAGGGATGCGTTCCAATATCTTCAAAATTCTACCCAAAAAGCATAAAAAATCACGCTTTATGCGGATTTTATTAACAAAAATAGATATATTAAATTTCAATTTAAAAATGAAAATATACAAAATTAAAATATTTCATTTGTGCTACAACAAACAAACAAGAAGACAAAAACAGAATCCTAAAACATGTTTTGAATTCAAGAGTTAGAAAATGCGTTTAACTAATAATTAAATATCATCACAGTCGCTACGTAGGAACGATCCTCTCCGTTTTTCGTTTTAATCATTTTGGGATTTCCCCATTGTTGGAAAAAATGTGATATTTTTTTTTGAGCTGCTGACTTTTTTAGCTGTTTCTGTTGTTCACGATAGCCAGAAATAATGCAATTTATCTCCTCATAAATTCTGTTCATGTAAAAATTTAGGAAAATATTAAATCCACATAAAAAGAGACCTGAGTGTAAATTTTTTTTTAGAATTTCAATGTCATTAAATCGCATGTTTGTTTGTTACCATATTTATCACACATTTTACCCTATTTTGTTATTTATAAAAAAACGCTCTTGTTTTCCTTAGGTTGTCGATGGCCACAAAGTTGAAGTAAACGAAACGGTCTACGGCGATGAGCACAGTATCTTCAAGGTGCGTGTGGTTAATGTACGTCCTCTGGAAGATGGCGAAGCTGTTGATGAAACCGTCAACAAAGGCGCCGATCAGACGCCCAACATCAAACCGGTGACCTCAGCACCCAACAGCGAGGAAGAAGAGGAAGGACGCCGTGAGCCATTGGCCAAGAAAGCCAACGATAATGAAATTGAAGGCAACATCGATGATCCTGAGGTAAAATATTAAACAGATGCATATCTGTGTCCTTATTTTTCTACACTCAGTTTTGTTTTGTTTTCTGTTCCATTGTACAAAAATGTTTGAATGAATTGGAAATTTGTAGATTTTTTCTTTTTAATGTAAATGGAATGAACATTTTGATTGCTTTAAGAAATGTGAAATGGTTATGGATTTTAGAGCTCTGTTTTGTTAGTGGGGATTTGTAGCGCAATCGACTTTTCTTTATTTGATTTATATGATATACTTATTATGTATGTATGTATAACAACTATCAACTAAAAAAAAAAAACCTTTTTACTAAATATATGTATTTATATTATTACAAAACATATTACTTACCCGACAACTTATACGATTATACTACAATATATTACTAATTAACACAATTGTTTGAATATACAAATATACATAAATATATTGATTTTGAACAAAAAAAACATATACATAAAAACATATTAATAATACATCGAAATTCTATAGAATTTTGTATAAACAGAAATCATTATTTGCAAATCAGCTTTAATTGGCTTTTATTAATTTTATTATGGCGAAACAAATACTATTTTGTTGTTTACATTTTTTGGATACGAATACATTTACTAACATCAGCAATACTGTTGCAAAAGGATTTCACTTTATCTTTTTAATGAGGAATACATTTTTCATATAGATGGATTTATAATCCAATTGGAATCGTTATAAACGAATTTTAATCACATTTCCTTTTTTCTATTCTTTTTGTATATTTACTCAATTTTATTGCAACACTAAAGTCGAATTCTTTAGTCTAAGATTATCTTTGCGGTTTTTTTCTGCAGCCAGTATAGTCTTAGACTTGAGAATCACTCAGAAAGCCCAGTTCTGTACATTCTTCAAAAATACATATTCTAAAATGGCTTATTTCTATACCTTAATTTATATCTTTTTATGTCCTCGACTAATAATATATTGTAAAAATTCTATTTCCTCTTTATCACAATAAAATTGTACATTTTTCTCTATATTTTCCCATTAAAATATAAATAAATAAACAAAAAAAAAACCACAATAAAAAACGATTATTTTGGATTAGTAGATATTTTCTATGGATTGTTTTCTAACAAAAAAAAAACAAAAGTAATAAAAATCTTCTCCAAATAAAATCAAGAACAAAAGTGTATATAGTTTTTCTCTCTACTCTACTGGTTTTGCTTTTTATTTCATAAAAGTTGTATTTTATACATACAACTCTCTCTCTCTAAAAAGATTTAAATAAAGTCTAATAAAAATCGACTTTTAATAAATGCAAAATGTATATATTTATTTTATTTGCTTTTGCCGCTGCTGCTGCTGCTTTCTTGTTATTCATTTCGTTTATACATATTTTAATTTTAAGTCTATTACCTAAACTGTACTAAAAATCTAAAAGCATTTGTCGCATAACTCTCTTAAATGTGTTTCTACAGAAAAAGAAACAAATTGCAATAGTTTCTGTAAATATTCGTTTGCTATAATTTTTTTTTTTTGTATGACAATGTATATTTTTTATATATTTAGCAAATTTTGTATATTTTAATTATTTGTAAAACTTTAAAAAGGTAAGACAACTTGTAATTGCTATGTGTAAAATTCAATGTACAAATTAGGTTGGTACACGAATGCTTACTTACTCCTTTCTACACACTGAGAAAAGTGTGTTTAGAAAACAGTTCTACGCACTGAGAAAACTTTGTTTAGAACAGTTCGCACTAAAAAAAATCGGTGGAGTAGGAAAATTATTATTTGGCAATTAGCAACATTTTATAGTCTTGGTGGTGTTATGGTAGGGCTTTCATTAACATAACATCTTGATTAATTTAATGGTATGTCCAACCAATAATTCGTTTGTCCGACCAAACAATACAATATATGACACCAAATGTAATTATGTAATCTAAAGATATTGTGAACAACAGTTAAAGACCAGTGGGTTAAAAAATTAAAAAAAACCATCTACCATCATCTACTCTTAAACAAAACGTAATAGAAAAAAATTACCATAACAAAAACCAAAAACAAATCTTTTTTTGTTGAGACAAGTCATATTTAAAAGATATCTATGGATAAATTTAGACGTTATTCGCCTTTTTGTGAAAGTACTGCGATTTAAAAAAAAACGCTGGTTTTAATTTCTCTACCGTTTAACTGTGTTGTTATCGTTTTATTGATTTTTGTCATTATTGAATACACACCAATGGAAATTGTCACACTTGTGACACAACAAAAAGCGCCATTAGTTCTACTTTTATCCAAAGATATCCTGAAGATATTCATGTACAATTCATAAGAAAAGAGATAAAGAAGAATAAGACCTTATCATCCATCTTGTCGGAAAGACTGAAGACCAGGGCCCATATTGATACAAAATTACTAAAGTTTTAAAGTTCAAATTACCTTTTTTAAAACATATTTTAAAACTACTGTAAATGTTTCTCAATATGATGGTAAATGATTTAGCCCTCTCAGTGTGATTTCAGGACGAAAAATGCAACTATTGACCAAATATTTACACTTGGCCAGATCCAGAAAATTATCGATGAAAAGCAAAGCGATACCTACAATTTATTCATCAATTATAAAAGTCGCCTTCACCGATAAGAGAACAATTTAGACTTCATTGACACTGAAAATTACCCTGAGTGATACTTTATAGCCTCAGTAAAATTAGGAAGCAACCTCTCGGAACCATTCACCACTACATGAGGTCTTGCAGGTCTAGTTGCAACGTCAAGATACTGGAAGAATGTATATATCGAGGGCTTAATTTAGAAAGGGCGTGACTCGATTTTTTTTTTAAAAATCTCGTTTTTTACATATTTTGATAGACCATTGTCAAATACACATCCCACAAAAATTTCAGGGCTTGTGATCAAAAATGGCTGGATTTATTTCGCTTTTGCAAATAACTGAAATCCAAAAAAAAAATTGTTTCAGAATTAAATTTGTTGCGCATTTATTTAAAATTGCCTTAAAAATTTTTTTATTTCAACATCGTGAACTGCCTAAGCTATATCTCGATATTAACGTAGTCAAGTGCATCAAAATACATCCCTGCGCCTACTGTAAAAATATTTTTTTTTTAATTTTTTGTGACAATGAAAAAAGAATTGTTTTTTTCATTTTTTGCTTACTGGTCTTTAAACATTGTTCACATAATTATTTTAAAAACATATGTATATACAGTCAAATAGCGGAAACGTGAACATTCTAAAACATGAACGACCAAAAACGAGAACACCAAATTGTTTATACACAGGTCTCTAATAAAAGATAACTGACTTCTTTTAATTATACTCCTCTTTAATTACCAACATTTTCGTGATGGGACAAACATTTTTAGTTATTGTTTATAATGAATTATTTGTTTTTAATCCATAAACCATTTTCTTTTATACTGGGTATTGAATTTATTAATAGAAGTTCCAGCGACAAAAACAGCACTGTCTGTTTAAAAATTTCTGGATTCGAAAACGTGAACGGAATCGTAAACACCCTCAACAACAATTAGTTCACGTTTCCGCGAGTTGACTATGTCTTTTATTTTTAATTTAAACAAGGTGCGGAGAACATGATTTTTTTTTTTAATTTTTGGCTCTCAGTACCTTTAAGTAATTTAAAAATAATAATACTTTGACAGACATTTTCTTTTTAGAAAAACTTAACGTATTAGCCAATCATTTTATAAAAATCGTACCAACATTATTCAAAATCTATTATTCAGTTTCAGCAAACACAGGATCGTATTTTAAAAGGAACGTCAAACATTTTTCAGCAGCCATTTCCATCTCAAAAATGCTGTCCCTTTACATGTACGAGAGCAATCTCTACGCCATATAGAATTTCTCTAGAAAATGTATTAGCCGTCCGGCTATAAATAGTAGATCACGGTCCGTGAGTATACAAATTATATTGTGCACAGCTCATTGATTTGATAGAAGTTCCCCGTCTGTTCCTTTTTAGTGTGACTGAATATTGTATTTGATTTTCATCTTTAACTAAAACCTCAGCAAAATTCCCCTTACACGATACGTTTATCAACATTCATTAAAACAAAAGGCAACAGTTTACACTGACAGACAGAAACAAGTGACAGGATACCCTCACGGGTATCGGAAACGCTCTAATAAATTTCGACATCGATTTCACAGAATTATTCAAAATCCATTATGTGATTTTTCCATTTACCCCCTGACGATTTGAGAAAGCAGAAGTCGTGTTCCATTTACCTGTGGCAGTTTTGAATGACAGCTAGTTAAATTCATTTCGTGCGTTTTGTTTTTTCGTCTCTTCTTGAAAATGAAAGTAATATATTTTCCCTCATACCACTTCAACGGTACCATTCACATCTAATGCATATGTATGAGTGAAGTGAAAAAAAAAGCAACGAATTTAACGTTTGGAAAACTAAATAATTTTTACTACACTCCCGCTGACTTTTTTACGTTTACGTTTCCGTTGCTTTTGCTCATTTCATACACGGTTTGAGATCTTTTTTTATATTCGTTTTTTTTTTGTGAGCACAAAAACCCCCTACTGAGCGAGGAGTTGCATGTGAGGTGTTATTATTTAGGTAGGACCACTGCAGCGATTACTCGGTTTGTGATGTTTTAAGGCGATGTCTCACATACGCATCTACATGTAACTGAGCTGACATTCTATTTACTAAAAGCTGGGTGATCTTTATTGAAATGCCTAGGGGTTTGTGGGACTTCATTGATTTCTAAGGCATTTCCAAGTCGTTGTTTACCTGAACTATGTTGACTGGTGTTCAAAAAAAGTTCTTTTAGTTTTCAATTTGTTTTTTTTTTTCATTTTCACGTACCACACTAACAACACTTGACTAAAATTAGCACCGTGAAAAGTAAGGTAATGAAAAGGAAAAACGTAACTGACGAAAAAAACTACAAAAAACAGAAAACTACTTAAAAATACTCGCTGGAGAAGACTTTTTAATATTTTAATATTAATGAGTTGAGAAAAGGGAAAATTCGTATTTGTTAAGTGGTTCGAAGGAAAACCCTTCACCCTTTTACCCTCTTCCACTAGCGCTGGAAAGAGTGGCAACGATATGTTATGTCTGCATTCAGTGCCGCATTCTGCATTTGGCATTTTCCATTAAAACAATTGCATTAATTGAGGGGGAAACGTTTGAAATCAATTTGTAAAACAGTTAAGGGCTATGAATTATGAAAAAAAAAAAAATAAACATTTACATATTTAATACAAATAGTATTTAGTAAAAAAATATTTAAAAAAAATTCATGACAACGCCGCAAACGACACAAAAACATGTACATAAATATTTATAATTTCATTATTAAATTATTGATGCGGCCGGGAGAAAATAGAAAATCACAAACTTAATTTAAATAAATTTCAGCCCTCTCGCTCCTTTGTCTCTCTACCACCCTCTGTCTGACTCCCCCAGCAGCACTTGTGTCTTTTTAGCATTAATATTTGAAACTATTTATACTTTATATTAACTGGTTTTTTAATTCAATTAATGTCTGATACCAAAAAAAAAAACAAAGTTGAGGGGAAATGAAAATGTAAAAAGCGCAAAAACAAAAAAAAAATAATAATTATTGACATTTTAAATCAGCCATAAATAGATGACGGTCGAGAAAAAAAACCAACACACACACATTCGGCGAGAATAACAAAAACTGACTGCCTATTTGATATTTGAATTAATTAAAGTGCGTTTTATTATTTAAATCAAAATTATATTAACCGCTGGGGTTAATCAAGGTCGCCCTGTGAAAGCTGTATGGCAAAATATAGAAAGATAATTTTGAAATCAAATATTAGGCTTTCGTAAAATGTGTGGATTGAAAGCCCAGGTCAGGAAGACAGAATTCACAGATTTAATGTCAGCATGACTGTCGGATAATATGTTTATCCCCACAGTGGTAAGTAAGTTATATCTGAGGCTTTTTGCAACAAGGATAGGTCTTTGGAGTAGACCCAGAAACCTTCTTGATTTTTTTAATTTAGAGCTTCATACAGCCTTGTACCAGGTGTTCTTCAGCAACGAGTAACACTAGAGGTGTGCAGTTTTCTCAGAATATCGACGAGGATTTTTCCTTTGTCCGAATGCGTCAATTTTGTATCTACGCGTACCCAATCAAATATAACTGAGCTTCAAAAAAAAATTTTATCAGCAAAATTGCCAGGGTACCTGATGGTCGATTAGCTACAATTAACTTGGTTCTCAGAGTCAACAGAATCTTGTGAAAAGTTCAAGATATGGTGGTTGCAGATAGGAACCACAGCGAAAGAATTCCACAGATAGACAAAACATACAACAGAGTCTGTTAATTGCTAACATGCATGTTAACGATTTACATTTCTTTGCATTTCTGAAAGTTAACATGTGAAGACAACACGGCCCCCATTGTTTTTCACTGATATAATCGGAAAAACTGAAGAGATTTTTTCTCAATTTTTCTTGGATTTACATGGAAATTATTTATAGTTTTAATTAAAATACATTTCTGGAGCTTTTACTACTGTCCGCTGTAAATATTGGCTGCAAAGCGTTTCTTTAATTTTTAAGAAAACCTAAAAATATTTTTAAAATTCGACTTCATTTCCGTTTACTGCAAACGAAAACAATTTTCCTTATGAAAAATTTCAGTCCAATCCGATCAGTAATTCCAGTTTTACAACCGATATAAGACTATTTAGCAATATTTTCTATTCGCCTATCCTAGTTACATATCCGGGTTCCAAACCAGTTTGAAAGAGCAAAACATTCAACAGAGACTGTTAACTTTACATACATGTTAACAATTTACAGAAAAATTGTGTACAGCCTGCATTTCTGAAAGTTAACATGTGAAGACAACACGGTCCCCATATTTTTTCATTGATATAATCGGGAAATCTGAAGAGATTATTTCTCAATTTTTCCTGGATTTACATGGAAATTGTTTATTGTTTTTATTAAAATACATTTCAGCAGCTTTCATTATTGCATTTCGCAAATATTTGCTACAAAGCGTTTCTTTAATTTTTAAGATAACCAACAAATATTTTTAAAATTGGACTTCATTTCCGTTTACTGCAAACGAAAACAATTTTCCTTATGAAAAATTTCATTCCAATCCGATCAGTAATTTCGGTTTTACAACGATATAAGACTATTTAGCATTATTTTCTATTGGCCTATCCTAGTTACATACCCGGGTTCCAAACCATCTTTGGAAGAGCAAAACATTCAACAGAGACTGTTAACTTTACATACATGTTAACAATTTACAGAAAAATGTTGTACAGCCTGCACTTCTGAAAGTTAACATGTGAAGACAACACGGTCCCCATAGTTTTTCTCTGATATAATCGGGAAATCTGAAGAGATTTTTTTCTCAATTTTTCTTGGATTTACATGGAAATTGTTTATTGTTTTTATTAAAATACATTTCAGGAGCTTTCATTATTGCATTTCGCAAATATTTGCTGCAAAGCGTTTCTTTAATTTTTAAGAAAACCAACAAATATTTTTAAAATTGGATTTCATTTCCGTTTACTGCAAACGAAAACAATTTTCCTTACGAAAAATTTCATTCCGATCCGATCAGTAATTTCGGTTTTACAATATTTAGCAATATTTTCTATTCTCTTATCCCAGTTTCATCCGGGTTCCAAACCATCTTTGGAAGAGCACAACATTCAACAGAGACTGTTAACTTTACATACATGTTAACAATTTACAGAAAAATGTTGTACAGCCTGCATTTCTGAAAGTTAACATGTGAAGACAACACGGCCCCCATAGTTTTTCACTGATATAATCGGGAAATCTGAAGAGATTTTTTCTCAATTTTTCTTGGATTTACATGGAAATTGTTTATAATTTTAATTAAAATACATTTTAAGAGCTTTCATTATTGCATTTCGCAAATATTTGCTGCAAAGCGTTTCTTTAATTTGTAAGATAACCAACAAATATTTTTAAAATTGGACTTCATTTCCGTTTACTGCAAACGAAAACAATTTTCCTTACGAAAAATTTCATTCCGATCCGATCAGTAATTTCGGTTTTACAATATTTAGCAATATTTTCTATTCTCTTATCCCAGTTTCATCCGGGTTCCAAACCATCTTGGGAAGAGCAAAACATTCAACAGAGACTGTTAACTTTACACACATGTTAACAATTTACAGAAAAATGTTGTACAGCCTGCATTTCTGAAAGTTAACATTTGAAGACAACACGGTCCCCATATTTTTTCATTGATATAATCGGGAAATCTGAAGAGATTTTTTCTCAATTTTTCTTGGATTTACATGGAAATTGTTTATAATTTTAATTAAAATACATTTTAAGAGCTTTCATTATTGCATTTCGCAAATATTTGCTGCAAAGCGTTTCTTTAATTTTTAAGAAAACCAACAAATATTTTTAAAATTGGACTTCATTTCCGTTTTCTGCAAACGAAAACAATTTTCCTTATGAAAAATTTCATTCCAATCCGATCAGTAATTCCAGTTTTACAACCGATATAAGACTATTTAGCAATATTTTCTATTCTCTTATCCCAGTTTCATCCGGGTTCCAAACCATCTTGGGAAGAGCAAAACATTCAACAGAGACTGTTAACTTTACACACATGTTAACAATTTACAGAAAAATGTTGTACAGCCTGCATTTCTGAAAGTTAACATGTGAAGACAACTCGGCCCTCATATTTTTTCATTGATATAATCGGGAAATCTGAAGAGATTTTTTCTCAATTTTTCTTGGATTTACATGGAAATTGTTTATAATTTTAATTAAAATACATTTTAAGAGCTTTCATTATTGCATTTCGCAAATATTTGCTACAAAGCGTTTCTTTAATTTGTAAGATAACCAACAAATATTTTTAAAATTGGACTTCATTTCCGTTTACTGCAAACGAAAACAATTTTCCTTACGAAAAATTTCATTCCGATCCGATCAGTAATTTCGGTTTTACAATATTTAGCAATATTTTCTATTCTCTTATCCCAGTTTCATCCGGGTTCCAAACCATCTTTGGAAGAGCAAAACATTCAACAGAGACTGTTAACTTTATACACATGTTAACAATTTACAGAAAAATGTTGTACAGCCTGCATTTGTGAAAGTTAACATGTGAAGACAACACGGTCCCCATATTTTTTCATTGATATAATCGGGAAATCTGAAGATATTATTTCTCAATTTTTCTTGGATTTACATGGAAACTGTTTATAATTTTAATTAAAATACATTTTAAGAGCTTTCATTATTGCATTTCGCAAATATTTGCTACAAAGCGTTTCTTTAATTTTTAAGAAAACCAACAAATATTTTTAAAATTGGACTTCATTTCCGTTTACTGCAAATGAAAACAATTTTCCTTACGAAAAATTTCATTCCGATCCGATCAGTAATTTCGGTTTTACAATATTTAGCAATATTTTCTATTCTCTTATCCCAGTTTCATCCGGGTTCCAAACCATCTTTGGAAGAGCAAAACATTCAACAGAGACTGTTAACTTTACACACATGTTAACAATTTACAGAAACATGTTGTACAGCCTGCATTTCTGAAAGTTAACATGTGAAGACGAAATCCCTTATTAACGTGGTCGCCAAAGTTTTTAATTGATATAATCGGAAAATCTGAAGAGATTTTTTCTCAATTTTTCTTGGATTTACATGGAAATTGTTTATTGTTTTTATTAAAATACATTTTAAGAGCTTTCATTATTGCATTTCGCAAATATTTGCTACAAAGCGTTTCTTTAATTTTTAAGATAACCAACAAATATTTTTAAAATTGGACTTCATTTCCGTTTACTGCAAACGAAAACAATTTTCCTTACGAAAAATTTCATTCCGATCCGATCAGTAATTTCGGTTTTACAACCGATATAAGACTATTTAGCAATATTTTCTATTCGCCTATCCTAGTTGCATATCCGGGTTCCAAACCATTTTTGGAAGAGCAAAACAGAGACTGTTAACTTTACATACATGTTAACAATTTACAGAAAAATGTTGTACAGCCTGCATTTGTGAAAGTTAACATGTGAAGACAACACGGTCCCCATAGTTTTTCTCTGATATAATCGGGAAATCTGAAGAGATTTTTTCTTGGATTTACATGGAAATTGTTTATTGTTTTTATTAAAATACATTTCAGGAGCTTTCATTATTGCATTTCACAAATATTTGCTGCAAAGCGTTCCTTTAATTTTTAAGAAAACCAACAAATATTTTTAAAATTGGACTTCATTTCCGTTTACTGCAAACAAAATCAATTTTCCTTATGAAAAATTTCATTCCAATCCGATCAGTAATTTCGGTTTTACAACCGATTTAAGACTATTTAGCAATATTTTCTATTCCCTTATCCCAGTTACATACCCGGGTTCCAAACCATGTTAGATATCTGTAGTTTAGTTTACAGACCAATGTTAATGAAATACCTTGGGTTATAAACCGATAAATTCCTTAAATTTCCTTATAAATCGAAAACTATTCATCAGACTGGATTTAAATTTTCCATAAGGTTACAGATTTGTGGATAAAGTAGGAAAATATTGTGGTTAATTTTCAAAATAATTATTGGAATTTTTAAAAATGACAAAAATGTTTTTCGTTTATTATTTCGGTTATTAACCTCAACTATAATACAACTTTGTGTAATGCTTACGAGAATAAACAATATCCAGTCCAATTTTCGAATTTATCTCCAACGGTTTTCTAAATAATTTTAAAAAATTATAAAGATGCCTCGATGCAAAGATATTATTTATCAGTAATTCGTTTAGTCATAATCCCTCTCTCAGTCTCGAGTACGTTTTGTGATCTCAATTTAAATAAATTGCAACACATGTAGCGTGTCAGTTCTGCAATTGATATACATATTTATACTTACTTACATAGTAAATGCTGTCATACATACTCTGTATGTATGTTTCAATGTACATATTTATTTATGGATGGACCGTATTGAGCAATATCATGTTCTGCATCTAATTAAATATCCATTTCAAAATATTTTATTTCAGATTAATAACAAAACAAAACAACAAAAACACAGTTCATAAGCTAAAACAAAATGATGTATTTCTGAATAAATTAACTCGCATTTTTTTTTTTTTTTTGATAATAATCGCTATCAGCTGAATGATTATCATTTTAATATTATTATTTTTTTTTCAACACAAATCAACAACTTCTCATAAACAGTCGGTAACAGTGCAAGTACACATCTTTTCCGTTTAGAGTTATTCCCAAAGAGACGAATAAACATGTGCGAATATGAATGTCACCCTAACGATGACGACGACGTTGACAACAACAT
Source organism: Hydrotaea cyrtoneurina (assembly GCA_958296145.1). Lineage (NCBI taxonomy): Eukaryota > Metazoa > Arthropoda > Insecta > Diptera > Muscidae > Hydrotaea > Hydrotaea cyrtoneurina. The sequence continues at coordinate 23,324,587 of OY282514.1, read as the reverse complement.
GGACTGCGTACACCGCACATCACTCAGTTTAGAAGCCCGGATTATTAATCACTTTCCGAGAAAATCCCATATGCAGATTCATAAGCAATTCTCAGGAATTGTTAACGAGATTGTGATGTCGACGACATAACAGTGACTTCAGGCAGTGCTGGGGCAAGGTACAAGAGTAACATAGGTTGTACACTTGTTGATTGTTTTGGGTACGCGGGTACATTTCATTTCCAGGCACCATCTCTAGTGTCGAATTTGTATACTCTCAGAAAAGGGAAATGAACGCAATATTATTAAGATTTGGGGGAACAAAAAATCCAACTAACATTTAAATTCGAATCATTTATTTCGGGTGATTGAATTCAAGCGTTCTCTTGTTACTGGATGTAACAGGGAAATGCAGTTACTAACTCAAGTCTTGTTCGATAAGTCCCCACCATAGTTAACAAATCGACGGAAAGGGTTAATGCCGATTCAGCTCAACGGACAGCACACATGCACCTTACGGCTTAGCATAGCCAATGCAAAAATCAGCTTCTCATCTTTGCTGATATAAGACGAATTATTTAAATTAGAATCTTGGGTGGTGTTTCCAATAAAATTGAGAAACATTTTCAGAAAAAATCGTCATGCATTGTGCATTTTTAAAAATATTTCTATTTTGCAAAAACAAATTTTAAGACTCTTTTGAACATTTCTATTTCTGCAAAGACTTAGATACAAATCAATGATCCCGAACAACAAAAACTAGAACTGAATAAAGATCAACAATAAAAAAAAATATAAATCAATCAATGACCTCTAATTCGAACAACAAAACAAAAACTGAAAAAGATCGAAAAAACAACTTGAGGAATATGTTTATTTTGGTACTATTTCTGGTAAGATTGTTTGTCTCATCTCTGACAAATGCCACACACGAGAAAGGTAAAGCTATGCTTTATTGTTGGAGAATACGTCATTTTTGCAAACCATGACAGTATAATAAAGCAAGGTATGCTCGAGAAGGATTAATAAGTTGGGAAATAAAGTACATGGTCAATATTCATATGAATCTCCCTTAAAATGATCCTGAAATTACAAAAATAGATATGAGGGCCCTGAAACATAAAAGATCGTGTGGTTAGTAAAACTTTAGAAAAATCTATCAGGATGAAGAATAAGCTCCAGAACCTTCCTTAAAAATAGGGCCGGTCCCTTATACAAATGTGACATTTTTTCCAAAAAAATGGGTTAAAAAAATATTTAAAGAAATTTATAATATTTTTGTATCAAATCAGTATTTTTTTTTTAAATTATATAAATTTGGGTGATTGAATGATGGAAATCAGAACTTGAATTTTTCACAGCTTAAAGTGATACGTGCAAATTCTTACTTACTCATTTCCCTTAACATTTCATGAAGGAACAGGCGGGGAACTTCTCTCGAATCAGTGAGCTGTGTACGATATAATTTGTATACTCACTGACCGTGACCTACTGTTTGAAGCCGGCTCCGAACGGCTAATGCTTTTCTAGAGAATGGCTTAGGGAATGCTCTCTTACTCGTAAAGTCGCCAACATTTACGAGGTGGAAACAGTCACTGAAAAAATGTTTGATGGTCTTACCCGGTTTCGAACTCGGGTTCTTCTGTGTCGCACACACTACCCACCACGACCGCCCGAAATTTTTTTAGTTTCATATTAATGGAAAAAAATTTTTTTATTGAAAATACTTTCAAAAAAGTATTGTTTTTTTTGGTTTAGCTGTCGGCAGAATTATGTAACGAATTATGTATTTCATATTTGTCACCAATTGTATAAAACGATCGGTTTACCCGATTAGTTAAATATACGACTTTGGTACTCAAATTAAAAAAAACATCTTAATATAATTCACCTAATCACTTCTATCGAAGCATGAGTCAGTTTAGTAGTGGAAGTGAAAAAGTTATAAAAAAAATCTGCCAGGTTTTTGTCGGTTTGTTATCTGCGTGTATGGGCGGATATACCACTCCATGTTCCTTCTTTTGTAAGTAATTATATGGCTTTCGTAGAATATATCTTAGACATTAGGTAATATATCATAGAATTTAGGTAAACACGATTTCCTAGTATAATTCGGACAATTACTGATCAAGAATGAGTAAAAATATTTGTACTAATCCAATGGGTTTTTTTTATGTGATTGCAAATATTATTGCCGATAATATTAGTTGTAAATTCATCCAATAAACATCTCGGTATGAAGTACAATCACCCATATGCAACATCTCATTTACGGAACTTCGTTTTAGTTGCCACACTTCCCATACCACCCTGATACACAACCACAACTATGCCTTCATTCACTTGTCTATCAGAATTTTGAATTTGTTTTGTTCCGCAGATTTTAAAATTCAAACGCACATTGAGGAACACCGATCTATTGTCTCAATAGACAGACGATGATTCATGAATACCAAACAGTGAAATGAGATAATTTTTGAATGTTTTTTTTTTGGCGAGATTTAAACGATCGAGAAAAACTCTCATCGACTACAGACACAGGGCTTTAAGCTTTGTTCGAGTTAAGCTTAACTGTAGATAAGAGTAAGTGATATATACACGGAGAAATGTCAATGTGTAAAAAGCTTAACGGTATTCGTAAAGAGAACCACCAAAGAGTAATGAATGGCTGTGAATGTTTAAATAGAGCGGTCAGTGGGAGATAATTAATGACTCGAAAATAGAAAGAAGTTCAATTGTTATTGAACTGTAATTATGCTATGGTTAAGGAAGGACAACTTTATAAACTAAGAAAAAAAGGGTGATCCATAAATTAAATAAAAAAAATAATTCAAATTTAGGAAAATTTGGAATTCATTTCTCCCTGTGTCAGTTTGGTCTTCTTTAATGTTGTATCTTGCAGCGGCGCTTTTTTAAATTCAAAGAACGGAAAGATTGTATTTTATTGTCTTGTATCGAGTCAGTCTACTGATTTTTGTCGATGTCAGCATCTGCTGAACTACAGGGTTTTTGCGATTTGTTTACGGAAAATTGAATGAAAAGGATATGGTCTTGTAAGCGTGGTCCTGGTGGCCATTTGGCTGATGTTGTTTTTTCATTATGAAATAATGAAATAAACAACCGATTATTTATCTCAAAAAATTTCATTTTTCTTTCAGTACCAAAATAACACCTCTTGTTGGAAACCCCTATATTAAAACGACCAAAAATATCCACAATTTTGCGATATGTGGTTTACTGAAATCCACCATATTTGTGATCGATCTTAATTATTTTTTAATCGGTTCACGGCGAATCTAAACTAATGTTGACCTACACTTTCTGTCAGAAGATAAAAACCTGAAAAAAACTCAAACTTGAAGTCAAAATTCAAAATTATTTACTGCAAAACTATTTTTCTTTGTAGATTCAAACCTTACTCAAATGTTAATTTTAATTTTGACATAATACGAACTTTATTCACTTCATATTCTCTTTCATAGTACCTAGTACTTTTATTTTGTTGTGTCATTGTAGTTAAAGCCAAGTATTTTTGGTACTACCTCTGAATATAAATGTACGAGTTGCAGTTGCAGAATTGATAAAAAATAGTCTACGTTTCAAGGTTTCCCGAACTAAATAGTAATGAGTTCATTTGTATCAAAATAGGGGAACAACAAAATTTTAGGAAAAAAAAAGTTTAGTTCGATTTTTTGAATTTCAAAAAATATTAGAAAAAGGTAATTTAGATGAATATTTTCAATACACATTTTGTATAATCTACAGCATACGATAAATATTTCGTATTTTTTAATTTAATAATTCATAATTTTTTAAATTTTTTTGTTTATAATTTTTGTTCATAAAATTTCAAGAGTTTAAGGAGTTTCCTTTTTCTGCTATAGATATGACAATGTTATTCTTAAAATAATATTATTTAGATTTAATGCCGATAAGATGCCGGAGGCAAATCTTAAAAAAAACCTGTGTGACGTTTTTGGCATATGATAAAACATTATGGTAAAACTACTTAAATACTAAATATGATTACATTCGGAATAAGAACATTTGGCTTTACAATCAAATATCTCGTCTTTTGAATACATTGGAACTTGTCATATCATTATAGAAATTTGCCACATATTTTCTTAAAGAATGTACTAAATTTGTCACAGTTTTCATAAATTGTATTAACTTTACATAAAAACAAACTTTGCGATTATGTTGAAATTCTAAATATTTATTACCGTCTTCGAAGGCAATTGCCTTTTACAATTTGCGGTTGTCATATCACATACTTGCTTATGTCCCGATATCATTTACTTCTATATTTATATACAATATTTTTTCTGAAACATTACTCATTACTCGCTGTAATAACAATTGTTTGTTTATGAAAGACGTACAGGGTTTTTGTACTCGTAATAATGAACGCATGATCTCTGTATTTGGTAGACATTGTAAACAGCAAAGGTCGGCATCATTAAGGAATGACTCCAACTGTCTGATAAAAAGACGAGGCAGATTCTTTCCAGATGATTCAATTGAAATCAGAGGCTACAATGCGAACTATGGTGACTCTAAATTTGTTAAGGTTTGTTAATATGTTTTAGATTTTTATGAATACGGGGGTTCATCTGTCCATGTTTATCATGCGAAATAAGAAGCTTGCAACACCGCACAGGCAGAATAATTTCTGGATTTAAAATCCTCAAAGGAATTTGTTAGAGAATTCTTACAATAAGCATTGCCAAAAAGAACAGTCTTAGTACCGCATCTTAAAATAAAAAAAAAACGGTAGCACACTATTAAATGGAGCTACATCGAACGCTGAACTGATTTGGCGTCTCTTTTCTAATTTTCGAAGAAAAATGACCCAATGATGCCGCCAGCCCAAAATCCACATCAAACAGTGACTCGTTGTGGATGGACTGACTTCTGAATATTCACATAGCCAGCGAGTTGAAAATGAGCTTCCGTAAAATTCTTCATCTCCTGCCAGTTTTGTTCGAGCCGAATTTTTTTCTACCTGAAAATAAAAATAAAAATGAATGTTATTCTACCTTTGAAAAACAAAGTAATCGGTAGTTCAAATTTTAAATGCCCCACCCTTTATTATATTCAGAAGGTAAAAGGTGGCGCAAAAGTAAACTTCCGATGTTTTTTTGGCTGTAATTAAAAAAAAAATGAAAAACTTTGATTCTTCTTGTGGATTATTTTTATTTGGTCTATTTTTTTTTTTTTTCAACAAGTCGAGAATATGATGTCATGTAAATGGCCGTCGCCAGAGTTGCCACTGACATTAGGGGCCAATCGCAAAATTTATAGCATTTTCTGATAGGAGGATTACTTTTGAGCCACCAGTTATTTGTATTTAGATACCGCATACGATTCTTTTGTTTTTAATAATTAAGAGTTTAGTCTTGCTATATTTCGATGCTTCTAATTCTCTTTAAACTGCAGCACTTAAAAGTCTGTGTGATGTTCTCCATGCCTATAGTAGGGAACTACAGATTGTATTAATTTTACTAGGAAGTACTTTCCATCAATTGTTTTCATGCCATTAAATTTCCATAACTTAACATAAGACGGTCATCGGTTGGGTCAAGAATAAATTATGAAACAATACAAGGGAGTGCCACAATCTCTTCCTGTAAAAAAAAAACATAATAATTACAAATCTAAACTATAGAAATGCATGAATAAAATAATCACAAAAAAAAGCTTCTCCAGCTATAACTTTTTTCTTTACCAAATTTTCTCTTAAACCTATTCTCCACAAACTCTTCAGTACATTAATGCTCTTAAAAACAGTTTGCTGCTTGTGGGAATATATAAAAATCGCTTAAGAAATGTCGAGGCTAACAGTCAATATAAACATTTCAAAACGATAACAATACAGAGTTGTAAATATTTTTTTTTTTTTAAATATTTTAAATATAACAGAGTTCATTAAACCGGTGTAAGTGCTTGAATAAATTTAATAAACCAAAATATTTTAAATATTTTAAAGTGGCAATTTCTAACAAAAAAAAAAAAAAAGAATTTTGTGAAAGTGATCATATAAAAACTGCTTAACTAAATCAATTTGTAGATAACGTAGTAGTCTTTTATGGCCGCTAGCTCGTGATCTCCCTGTGTACACACTGTATTTAATTTGTAAATTAAAATGTATTTAATTCTCCATAGTCAAATATTGTCTAAGTAGACAACAAAGTACTTTTTTTTTTAAATCAAAATTCTTCGCGTTAAACATATAAATGATATTGTGTTCCATTACTAAATGACAAACTTCAACCTTTCCAATATAAACTAGTAATTAAAAAAAAAAAAAAGATCAGTACTTTGTTTTTGTAAAGTCGATTTATATTTGAAATGGCCACCCTGTACATTTTGAATTTTATAAATTATTATTATTAAAAATAATAAGCAAAGTGTTTTGTACTACAAGTAACAATTGTTTTAATTTTTTTGCATTTCTGTTTTATTTTATTTTCATATTTGCACCCATCACTGCACTTTCGGACTCACCTACCTGCACCTTTTTGTTTTAATCCCAAACAATTGGTTTTGTTATCGCTGAAAACACACACAACAAATTATTTTCTACAAAAAAAAAAACCAAAAAAACCAAACGAAACATTCATTGTGCACCCTGGAACTCTAACAATGTGATGGTGCCCACCACCACCCTAAACTACGGCACTTATGCTTGCAACACAATACAATATAAACAGCACTTGACTGTTGGGGAAAAGAGTGTTGAAACAACGACATCCCTCTACAACGAGGACAATACAATGTTGCCAACTACTGAAGATGTGGCATTTGTTACAGACAATGGTCTTGCCGCTGGAGAAGAAGAGTTGAATGCCAACGAAAATAACAACGGAAACGGAAATAACGAATTTGAAACCAATATGTCGTCGTCGTCGGATGGTGAAAACGTCAACGTTGACAGCGTGGAAAATGTTACCGATGATGATGTTGACGGCATTGCCACTGCCACCGACATGGCTGCGACAATTGAAAATAATGAGGATACTGAGGAAGTGAATGACAACTTAAATGAATCATCGAGTGCCGCTGCTGCTGCTGCTGCTGGCTATGCACAAGACGACGATGACGACGACGACGACTCATCAAATGAATTTGATGACGTTGAGGATGTGAACGGTGCTGACGTTACGGGGGAAATTGTCAATTCGAATGCGAAACACTCCAATTATGCTGTCATACGCAACAAACAACGCGAAGATGTTTCCTCTTCAGATGACGACGAGGATGCCGGCGATGCCATTGAAATGCATCACACATTCAACGATGAATGGGGCAGCTATAATGAGAAAGCTAACGCCGATAATAACGAGAATAATGATTTGAGCAATGACATCGATGTGTATGACGTTGAACCAATTGATTTGTCCAATGATATTGCCGTCAATGATGCCCCCAATTTGCCCCTTAATCCCGATGCCGAATTCATCGATATCTATGGCACCAAACAGGCCATGGATGCAATGCCAAAGTTTGAAAAGTTATCATTAAGTCAGCCACCCACTGAAGAACATTTATCATCATTTAGTGGTGAAATGAAATAAAAAAACCGATTCGAATCGAAGCGAAATGACATTTAGTACAGTTTAGAATAAAACAAATGTCACCTAATGACTTGCCGCAGACGAGTTAACTAATAACTTTTTTTTTATTTGTTTTCAAAAACCCAACAATAGTTGGTTTCCTAAGTTCCCCTTCTGCCGCTGCCTGAGTCATTAGTCAGTTTATTCTTATCGTTTTTTTTTTTTTTTGGATAAATAGTCATTTTGATAACGATAATATAATTTATTTTCTACTATCGATAGTATTCTTTTAATTTAAAATACATATATACAAAATTAATTCATCATTTTCGATTATCGCCAGTATTCGTTTAATTTAAAATTTAAATTATTCCATCAACTCGTATCATTTATATTTTGTGCATAAATCATCAGCGGCATCATAATTTGCCAAAACATTCGACAACAGATTTTGCAAATATTTTCTTTTGTAAATACCGTAAACATTTTTAATATACAATCCATTTTTGTTTTGCCATAATATCTCTAAATTTCAAACACATATGTATGTGTGTATGTTTAAAAAGTCAATTAAGCATGTCTCTCCTCCCCCTCTCAACATCAAAAAAAAAAGAAATACTCACTCACTTTTGATTTGTAGGTATTTATATTTGTATGGCTTTATTTTATTTAATTGTATCCAATATATTTTGTGTGTCTATTTCAGTTTTGTTTAATTAGTATTAGTTTCTATTTCGTTTGTTTTTTTTTTTTTATTAATGGACTGTAATTAGAATTTATTTACAAATATTCAAAAATACGTAGTATTTGTTTTCAAGTCATATCCACACATATTCAATTTTATTTTTGTGTGCAAATAAATTATTTATTAACAATTTATCGTATGATATTTGTTGTCGGTTTAAATCGTTTCTTGACTATGCACGCAATGAAGTGAGTATCATGGATGTTGGAATGTGTATAGCGGGTGGTCTATCTGAATCGCATGTCACTTTGACAGTGACAGCACTTTCCCGCTCGAAATCGTGGCAGAAAAACAGTATCGTATCTGAGTGGAACAAAATAATTCTCTTCACGCTTGTAAATGTGGTGTGATGGTGTGTACTACAGAAAACCCCTAAAATGGGTAAAAGTGGTTTGATATATTCTATGGAGACTCATCATAAGATATCTCAATAGTTCCGTATGGTAGAACCGGCACAAGCGGCCCCTCAAGCTAAATTTTTTTTCTCCTTTTATTTAGTTAATTTTGTTTAAGGTTTATCTTTATTTTATTTAGTTGTTACTTCTTGTGGGTGACACTCTAACATTATTTTGCTTTCTGATAAAGCGAACGAAAGAAAACATGAGCATTTCAAGTCAAGAGATGCGAAAGATAGCGACTGGCTATTGTGAGCATAGGTTTTCGTTCGACTTCGTGGATCAGGGTCATAATAATTTGATAGAATTTTTTTTAATTGTTGCACCAATTTAATCACTCTCTATTTATGGGATATTTGCTTTAAAGGAGAATTGTAGAAAAACCTAGAATGCTATGTTAGACGATAAATATGAAAGTGGACAGAGAGGGGAAAAATTCTTCTTTAGATTTCAATGTAAAACGAAATGTTATATCGCCTGATGAATGATATGAACATACATTAAAATATATTTTTTTTTTCCATTTTAAGTTTCTGCAGTATGAGAATTTAAGAAATCAATTACAAAATCTTTTGAGAACAGTAGAAAATACAGTTCTGTTTCTGTTAGTCGAGTTCGTGACCATTGAATATTTCTATTTGGCAGCATCCGAAACGGCACACACAATGCTTGAAACATTTCTACTTTTGGAATACATAGAAATTAACCAATGATCTCGAACTCGACAAACAGAAACAAAACTGTATGAAGAAGATCAAAGATCAACAATACATAAACAAAATTAACTGTAGAAAATTAAATTTTACAGAAACGCGTAAGAAAATGATTTGGGCAGCGACAAAAAAGTTCTACGTTGGAGTTGAACGCATCGATGACCGAAGTTGGGGGTATGTAAAACGAAATGTATCACAAGAACTCCACCCTGATCATACGATACAAAGATTTGTTTTTAGTTTCAGACACGCCAAGTAGTGCCAGTATTTGAGATGAAAATGCAAATTCTGCTTCTAGGGTAATGAATGTTGCCTGAAGATTTATTATTTTTATTATTTTTGTCTTTCTCTCTTTATTTCGTCCCCTCAATACAACAATAGTGTATAATACACTATACCCTATTGTTTTATTGAGGGGGCGATTTATTCAATAGTGAATGTACTCCTAGACTTATGAATCTTCTTACACTCGCTCAATTTCATGTACCATTTTTTTATTGGAATAATAGTTTTTTTCACCTTTTAACATTCAAGTTCAGTTCTCATCGGTATAGCCGGCAGCGTCGAGTTATGGGCAGTATATGTGGTTTATATAGAGAATTTACAGTATCCTCCTTTTTTTAGAGCTGTCGACAGCAATTGGGTTATTTGCTTCAAATCATTGTGGGGTGTGGCAGCTACCTTCAATATCACTAATTATTTATAAAGATTTTTTTTATTAATAAAATATATTAATTGTTAATTTGTATTTTCGAGATGAGGAGATGTAAATGAGGGATTCAAAAGTTCTTTACTGTAGAAAAATAATGTTAAGAATGTGGGTTTCTATAAATCCCCTATCAGTCTCAAAGATTCTGAGTGTCTTTAACATATACATATTCAGTTTGAATTTTATATATATTTGCCAATAGTTCCTAGAAGGAACATAGGACCGTATTTTATCTGAAGCTATGTTTTTTTACTCGCCTTGCTTCTAATGTTTCTGCGTCTACCAGTCGCCTCCACGTATTAGCCGGTCTTCCTCTTCTGCGATTACCCTGCGGATTCCAATCGAGTGCTGAGCGTTCGACATCGTTCAAACCACATCCACCTTGCGGCTTCGGAATTTCTAAAGCTATGAGTAACTGGTGCATGGCTGACCATAACCCATGCTTTGGTGTTCGATCAGAAGATGCTAATTTCTTTGCATTTCCCTTTATATTGTGCCCAATTTCCTAGTTGAAGTGAATTTTAAAAATTATATTTTTACATTAGTGAATATTTTTTCTAAATAAAATTTGGGGCTATCTGAAAAATTTTCCCAATGTAAAATAGCTCCAAAGCAAAAAACGAAAAATTAACTCGAATTTTACTATACTTCAGTAAGGGTAATTTTCTTATCCAAATTTGGGTTAATTTTTCAATAATCCCTATTGAACTAGTGTTCGATTTATTTACGCTTACAAACGCGAAAGAAAACAATTATCTGGTAAAAAAACAATTCGGACAGTTTTGTCAAATTTTGGGATATTTTTTTCTTTTTCATTTTGGGGCCATTTTTTATTATTAAAAATTATTCTGTTTTTATTGTGGTGTTAGTTTTCCTTAATTTGCGACCTTATTTCCTTTCTATAAATTTGTTATATTTTTTGGGGTGATTTTTTCCACTTCAGTTGGTGTAATTTATCTATTCAATTTTAGGTCTATTTTTCATTAATCCCTACTGAACTAGTGTTCGATCAATCAAGTGTTCGATCATAAAGAAAAAAATTAGCTGGGCGTTGACGCGTAAAAAAAATTAGCCAATTGGTTTTAAATTTTGGGATCTTTTTTCGTTTTTGGGCCAGTTTTAATTACTTTTTTTTTGTGGGATAATTTTTCCTATTGCAAGTTTTTCAAATTGCGACCTTATTTGCTTTTTATAAATTTGTTATATTTTTTTATATTTTACAGTGAATCGATTTTTCTTTATCGAAATTACTCCAAAATTGGGGACATTTGTCATTTCTTGCTTTGGGGCCATTTTTCAATTTATTATCCATTTAATAAGTCTCAATCGACTGGCCAATGTACAGAGTTTAGCATTCTGTAATTTCAAGTGCACCCTGTTTTTGCAGAGCATATTAAAATATTATAAATGTATAGCATACTTTGGGGCAGATCATTCAATCTTTCGTCTTGTCGATGCTCCTACGATTCTTGGGACTACAAAATGACTGATTTTTAAACAATAGTCTATTTCTATAAGTACAGTAAATAAATTAATAACCAAACGAATACAAAAACTAAATTCCTTTTTGGGAAATGGACAATATTTAATTCCCCACAATTGATTCAATCACAATTATAAGTATTAACCTTAAACCAATTGAATTTGTCTAAGAGATGTTTTGTTTTTCACTACTTATTATTTCAAAATAAGTTTCTGTAGTATTATAGTACATTGAACATAATAATATTAGATGGTAATAGGAAAATGCGATAAAGTTAATCCGATTGTCTGTAATTACACAGTTGAAATACCTTCCAGACTATTTGTGACTAAGCCTCAATTTGAAATTATCCACTTGTAGCCATAACGTATTGTTCGACTATTCCATCATGGCTCGGCAGCATCATTTCAGACATGAATTACAGAATACTTAAATGTACGAATGAATGGATGAATAAATTTATCCACAGATGCATAACAGTCTCTTCCATTGAAATAAATATAAGAATTATCATTATTTATAAAAAAAATATTCCTACTTAGTTACGTTGGATTTGAAATTCTGCTACCACCCGCATCGCATCGGTCACAATTTAACAGAAATGTAAATTTTCAGTCTGGCCATGAATAAAGGCAAATATCAGGAGCACACCAGCCAAATGACAGCAGCTGATGGAAAATACTGAATGAATGATGGAATGAGTTGGCTGGTGGGTGTACCACATAAAGGGTGTTGATTTTGGGGTGTTTTGTGAGAGCGTAAATTAAAGGCCTCAAGAGCACGAAATAGGAGAGATGGTAGGAGAGCGATGTGTGAGAAATTATGTCATCTGCCACAGCTTTGAGAGAAGTTACCATTTTGATACCATTTACCAGATTGATGAATGTGTACACCAGTTGATATCGAATTATCTAGCAGTGCGCGATCTTCCTGTCACTCCAATAGTCATGCCCTTTCTACGCTATCTTTCCGACCTATACAAATCATTTGCAACTCATACTCTTGTGTCATTGTATAAAATGCTTAAGTACATATTTATTTTACATTTTACTTGTATTTTATTGTTGCTGTTGTTGTTTTCCCCATCAGATTCTGTATATTTAAATAATCGCATTAAGCACAACTTTACTCTTGAATAAGAAGTATAAAGTTGCGAATGGTTTCATTTGTGTTCGTTTGGATGCTGCTGTGTCCCATTGTTTGAAAATGCAGAAGAAGAAGATGAAAAAAAATGTGAATATTTCAATGATTGAATGAATCAACTGGGGCCGTATGAATGGCGAAACAAATTGCACGAAGGAGGAAATTGGAGTCAAACCTTTCTATCTGTATATGTGTGTAAATATTTATTAGGAGGCAGTATGAACAGTGTGGTCGTTTTTCTTTTTCATTGAAAATTTAAAATATTAAAAAAATTTACTACTACTTGTAGTAGAAACGGAAAATTCACTATAATCGCATTTGTTGTGGGAGCTACTTCATGACACTTGAATAACAAAGGGCGAAGTCCGAAATAGTTCTTTCGCTACACCGACTTATCACAATGTCCCTCATATAAATCATAACTAAAGAATACACTCGCTGGTATTAATGACTGAACGAAATAACTTAAGTACAGCCATTGATAGGCTGAGATTCACCCGTATGTATATGCGACTGAAGATCAAATGAAAAAAAAAACAGTATACAAAAGAAATGAAACAATGTAATGCAGTTAAATATGCCAGAGACCAGTTAAGTGCCACGATGATTGTGAATATGGGCGAAGCATAAGCTTTTCCGTAATGATAACTTTACTTTCAGTTAAATACTTACATAAGAACATGATGATGATTCCAATTGCTCCGAATTCACCTTTCACTTCCTTCGTTTGTTTGTGGCCAGTGGAAACGTACTTCCAAAGAATTAGCCAGAGCATCACTCACTACCGCTACAGAACCCATGGTACGATTAACAAGTGTACATGCTGCCCATAACACAACCATGTTGTGTGTTGCAATAGGATCTAGATGGGAGAGACATTGGAATGTTAGGAAATCCGAAAGTTACTAATTTATTTAAAGAAAAAATAAATAAAATGGTTCGAGTATGTGGAGATTGTATTGGTTACGTGAAGTTCTCTTTGTAGATGACCGATAAGTTTCTATTTTATAAACAAAATTCTGTTACTACCGTTTTTTTTTTCTACAAAAATATGAAAAATTCGATCCTTTGTAATTTTTTACTTTAAACGTCTGCTATGATTTACAATTTGTTAAATAAGAGGTTAACTAGAATTTGCAATTTAATTTCGATAGCCCACATAATAGAAATTCCCGAATTATTTCCGAAATATTTCTCAAAATAAGTTCGATGCGAAGATACCACCGTCTGAAGTTAAACATCTAATAACACAGCTGTTCATCACGCAAAATTTTCAGCAAATCATTACTCATGTCTTCAGGTGGTTCTAGAACCTTATGCTGATCTAGCTTTTTCTATTTTGTTATACCCGGATTTGTGTGCCTTCTTTTTCTCCCAAAAATCATTGGCTTTCGCAAACCTCCATGTTTCACTGTCATAAAGAAGTTTGAGTACTATGTGCTTTTAGTTCGTCGAGAGAGGGCGCTTTGTTCTTGAATTGTGTGCTTAGCCCAAACTGGCAACAAATTGCTAGCCCCGTCCTTTGCTTTATTTCCTTGCTGGCATCATTCTTTCTATTGATGATGATGGATCCGAGAAAAACCTTTCACTACCTCCGGCCTCCAAAACAATGCTTTTCCGTCATAGCGGCATTTGCATAGAAATTGCTATCATATGGTTTTTATTATCCTCGTTAAGGAATCTTCGCCGATTTCTTTTCACCATATCCTCAAATGATGCAATAATGTGATAATTCTTACAAATATTTTTTCCAAATTTTACCATCACATAAATTTAGTGTGTATACGCCCTGTCACATCAACCCAATATCCGCTGGCTTTCCTCCAAAACATTATTTATGATTTCCAATTAATATTCTATAATGAATATTATTTAAATTCATTAAAGTATTACACAAAACCAGTGGAAAAGTTGCAGTCGGGTAAACCGACTTATATATACCCTCACCCTCAGTAAAAAAATATAAGTCTCATATACCATAATAGCAACCTCAAAACAACCTGTATGTACCAGTATGTATGTTGCCAGACTTCCAAGTTTTTGTCCAAAACTTATACCAACTATAGCTTTTCTTAATACAAATTTTGGGCAAGATCGCGTTGGGCATATTGGTGATATTACACGATTTCTAAGATAGGCGGGATGGTTCATTTGTATGGGAGGTACCAGAAGGGGAGTTGCCAGACATCCAAGTTTTTGTCCAAAACTTTGCCTAGCTATAGCTTTACTAAATTCAAAATTTGGGCAAGATAGCGTTGGCCATACTGATAGTTTTAGACGGTTTATCAGGGGCGGGATGGTACATTTGTATGGGTGGTACCAGAAGGGGAGTTGCCAGACTTCCAAATTTTTTGTCCAAAACTTTGTCTAGCTATAGGTTTACTAAGTACAAAATTTGGGCAGGATCGCGTTGGGCATATTGATATTGATACACGATTTCTAATGTAATGTTTTAGACGGTTTATCAGGGGCGGGATGGTACATTTGTATGGGAGGTACCAGAAGGGGAGTTGCCAGACTTCCAAGTTTTTGTCCAAAACTTTGTCTAGCTATAGGTTTACTAAGTACAAAATTTGGACAGGATCGCGTTGGGCATATTGATATTGATACACGATTTCTAATGTAGGCGATATGGTACATTTGTATGGGAGGTACCAGAAGGGGAGTTGCCAGACTTCCAAGTTTTTGTCCGAAACTTTATCCAGTTGTACTTTTACCAAATACGTAATTTGGCCAAGATGGGTGTGGGCGTATTGATATTATTACACGATTACTAAAGTGGGCGAAATAGTAGATTTGTATGGGAGGTACCTGAAGGGGTGTGGCCATATAGCCCATATGCAATCCCATAAGCAGTTTTGGGAAAATATTAACCCATGCCAAATTTCAGAGCGATTGTTTAACTCTTTCGAAAGTTATCGTGCGTACCAGCAGGACAGACAGACGGACAGACGGACAGACGGACGGACAGACGGACATGGCTCAAACGATTTAGAAAGTCATGAATCGAATTTGGTTCAAAGACACCTGGGGTCTAATGTGGATATTTCTATGTGTTACACTTTTGAGCCGTATCAAATGATATATACCCTCCTACCCGTAGGGTGAGGGTATAAAAAAAACACAACATCCACACAGTTTAATCAATTACGGCTTCGAGTATATTTGTATAATTCGAGCTTATTTGTTTAATGTTTTCGAAATAATTTCTTCGTTTGGCTTCATTATTTAATAAATAAATCATTTCCCACTTGACAGATAGTTAACCATAATTAATTACAGCAATTTATACATGAATTTTGTGTTTTTGCATCAGTGCTATGACGCGTTGCATTTCGTTGAGCCGCCGCTGCCGCCACCAACCGCCAACCAACGCCGGTTAGTGAATAATTAATGTCAACACAACCACCAACACCACCTGAACCAGTCCAGCATCCGGCCATCGGCCTCCCAACTCCCATCTAGTTGCCACCGAACTATGTATTACACTCACATTCGCACACACACACACACATTTATCACATAATCCAACTTAATTAAAAATTTAACAAATGTTTTATAAATAAAAATATAATATGAATAATCAACAGTCAGAGCACAGCATCAAAATGAGAATACAAAACCGGAAACCGGAAAAAAAACAACAACCGAACTGATATAACTTTTATATTAAAACAATGAGCGTTTTGCAAGAGATTACTAAAAGCCAAACAAATGCAAAGCACATACATACATATAAACGCCCATATTAATGTTTGCTCGAGTTAAGAGAAATATAAGTTAATTATAGACGTCATTGGCCGATACTTAATTACAGGCGGTCATGGATCAATCTTAAGGTAGAGTGCAGGATAACAGAAATATTGGTGTAAAATACTCAAAAGCCAAACAAAGCTCGAGTATGATATTGGAGGACTCAGGGGAACTAAGCAGAACAGAGGAAGTATTTTGTTCGAAACTCGTGGAGTAGTTCAAAATTTCTAATTTATTGTTTATTCTTTAATATTCTATTTTAACTTAGCAAATAATATCTTTATAACGAAATGTTCTTAAGTTCTGTATGAAGATATTTTTTTGTTTGTACAAACATTTGCCTGGGCAAATATTTGGTGTGTCAAAAATTGGTCAAATAGTTTCAAGTGACTTTCGAATATACAATTATGGGATGACCCATATCCAATTTCTCCCAAACTATTTGTTCAATCCAAAAAATTAAAACATCATCTTATTCAGATTAATGTCTGCTATGTATGAGCAAAATTTCAATGAAATCTATTTTTTCAAAAAAATCTAAAATTTGGATGGGTTCTTTTTTTAACCAAAATAATTTTTTTCGAAAATCCAAATCTTTTGCTCTTTGTTGTGTTCTCCCTTCGAAATGATGAAATTATAGCCACATTTTGTTTATATAAGTTTTTCCATTACAGAATAATGGTCGAAAATACACATTTTGGGAGTGCCCCCTCATATACACAATAAATCTTGTAAAAATGATCGGAGGATGAAACTCTCTGTGGGTAAATAGTAGTTCTGATACCATTTGATACCACAATTGTTTCGATACGTTAGTCGGATGCTGAACAATTTCACAGGACTTTCTAATCTCTAATTTTGAGAAAACCCATTTTCTGAACCCTATTTCTCCGAAACTATTTGTTCAATTTAAAATATCAAAACAATGTCTTGTTCAGAATCATGTCTGCTATGAATGAGCAAAATTTCAATGAAATCAATTTTTTCAAAAAAATCCAGAATTTTGATGGGCTAACCCCTTTGTTTTTTTTTGGTCAAATTTTTTTTTTTCAAATTTCGGAAACTTTTGCACCTGGGTGTATTCTGCCTGCGAAATGATGAAATTGTAACCACATATAGTTAGTGTAACATTCGCCATAACAGATTAAAGATTAAAAAACACATTTTGAGTGTGCCCCATCGGATACACAATAAATACTGTGAAAATTATCGTAGGATACAACTCTCAATGGATTAATAATAGTCCTAAAGTCTGGCTTTAAGTTGATACTAGTCTTGTGGCGATATCTTTGTCCGTTGCTAAAAATTTTACCAAATAGTACCAAGGGACTTTCCAAACTCATATTTTGGAGAAATACCAAATCCGAAACACAATTTCTCCCAAACTATTTGTTCAATCTAAAAAATAGACATCTCCAAGTGAGTTAATAATAATAGTAAATTCTAGCATTAATTTGATACCTCAGCAACTTAGCTTTTTTCGAATTTCTAAATCTCTGATGTCGTTAGGCTACTGCTTGGCCAGCCGACCGGAAGGATTGTACTTTCAAATAAAAAAAGAAATTTGAGAAAATATCCAGTAGTTTTTCTTTATAGAATTTTCAAAAAAAAAAGTTATATGGCGGACCCTGTAGTTATAACATTAGCATTTACAGATTAATTAGTATTAGTATTAGTATTAGTATTAGTATTAGTATTAGTATTAGTATTAGTATTAGTATTAGTATTAGTATTAGTATTAGTATTAGTATTAGTATTAGTATTAGTATTAGTATTAGTATTAGTATTAGTATTAGTATTAGTATTAGTATTAGTATTAGTATTAGTATTAGTATTAGTATTAGTATTAGTATTAGTATTAGTATTAGTATTAGTATTAGTATTAGTATTAGTATTAGTATTAGTATTAGTATTAGTATTAGTATTAGTATTAGTATTAGTATTAGTATTAGTATTAGTATTAGTATTAGTATTAGTATTAGTATTAGTATTAGTATTAGTATTAGTATTAGTATTAGTATTAGTATTAGTATTAGTATTAGTATTAGTATTAGTATTAGTATTAGTATTAGTATTAGTATTAGTATTAGTATTAATACTAAGTTGTTGTAGTTTTAGCAGTAGTTGCTTCAAGGAACTTTCGACAGTTTGATTCGGAGAAAACCCAATTTCTCTCAAACTATTTGTTCAATCCAAAAAATGAAAACAACGTCTTGTTCAGGTTAATGTCTGATATGCACAAGTCAAATTTCAACGAAATCTATTTTTTTCAAGAAAATCTAAAATTTAGTTAACCCATCTAACCCATCCCTTTGTTTTTTTTTTGGGTCAAAAAACTTTTTTTCAAATTTCCGAATCATTTCCACTTGGGTGTATTCCGCCTGCGACATCATGTAGTTGTAACCACATACAGTTAATGTAACATTCGCCATTACAGATTAATGGTTAAAAACACACATTTTGAGAGTGCCCCATCGGATACACCGTAAATCCTGTGAAAATGATCATATAATACAACTCCCAATGGGTTATTAGTAGTCTTAAAGACTAGCTTTAAGTTGGTGATACTCTTGTAGCGGTACCTTATTTCGTTGCTGAAAAATTATACAAATAGTTTTAATAGACTTTCGAATCTCCAATATTGAGAAAAATAACTACCATACATCTTCATCGGTACCCATTTGCAATGATTTCTACTTCAATTATTATTATTATTGTATCGCATATATCAGAAAACGGCAAGCAGTAAATCAAACAAAAACGTGCTTGATCAATCATTGGTTACACACATAAAGTAAATACTTTACTCTTATACTAATTTTCGCACTTTATTTTCTAAAACTATCCCATTTATACTTGTTTTAAGAATAACTAAGTACAAATCGTATTTATTTCTAAGTAACAATTTTAGTTAAAAATAATAATATTCGACTTAGAACGTCATCTTAGAACGTCGTTCCAAAAATCGGTTCTACTGAAAATGAAACAATTCTAAGTATTTAATATGATTTAGACACAATTTATAGATCTGTATATCAAATCGTGAATCGGTCGAATTTCATTTCTACCAAAACGCTTCTGCCATAATTTACTACAGCTCATATTGAGATTTAAATTGTATAGCAAAATTATGCAAAAATAATAAATTTAATAATGTTGTATAATAAACTAACAACACAACTGGGAGTACAAGGACCAACAGTTGTGTGTGACCTAATCCTGTAACCCAAACCCAGGCAACAAAAGCATATTAAAAAAAAAAGAATTTTCACAGTAAGTGGCAACAACAAATATTTTATTATTATTCTTTTTTTTTTTTTGTCCAACCCCCAACCAAGTTAAATACATTTTTTTACATTCGCACACACACTCGAGAATACACAGTTCAACATACGTACGTTAATACACAAAAATACATATTTTTTGCATGAACAATTTATGTTTTGAAACCCCAACAAAACGGATATGTCAAAAACCCTTCAGCGAGCAACCCAGCCGCGCACCTCTATCCCTTGACGATTATTGATGTCGCCATTCTATCCGACCGTGTTTCTTTCATAGCCAACCATCCATCCATCCGCACCACCCAACGAAAAATATGGATTTAACGGATTTGTTTGCGATTCGTGTAAGAGGGAGTGAAATGGACGCTGTAATTGTGTTCGGTCAGTTTGGTTTAAGTGATACTTTACACAAATGGTGTTAAATCTAATAAAAAAAAAAAAATTACTCAGCATCTGTGTAACATTTTCTGTAGAAACAATCTTCCTCAGCATCTGAGTAACATTTTCTGTTGAAACAATCTTCCTCTGCATCTGAGAAAAAAATTTCTATAGGAAAAATTTTACTCAGCATCTGAGTAACATTTTCTGTTGAAACAATCTTCCTCTGCATCTGAGAAAAAAATTTCTATAGGAAAAATTTTACTCAGCATCTGAGTAAAATTTTCTATAGGAAAAATCTTACTCAGCACCTGAGTAAAATTTTCTATAGGAAAAATCTTACTCATCATCTGTAGAATAAATCTTTTATAGGACCTGAGAAACATTTTAAATAGAAAAAATCTTGTTCAGATTTCTGTAAATCCTCACATGGTGTTTTTTCCTTTTCTGCTGAAGGTATAAAATTGTGTTGGATTCGGTAATTGAATGTATTCAAAACAATGTGTATAACTGTACTGTAGTTTGTATGTATTCAAATAATGTATACAATTGTAATTTGGATATATTCAATGCATGTGCGTATGTTGTAGCTTGGGTTTTTTAAGATAAGCAGGCAGTACAACATGCGTGTGTGGTATAGAGCGGCGGGCTATTTTTAGAATAAGGGACGAGCATGATAACGAGTGGAATTTTCCACAAGATCTTATGCGTGCGTGGGTTGACAAAACAACCCCACGCATGCGTCTATCGCGTTCTCGTTCCTTCTTTAGGATTAGTTTAGTTTAAGAAAATGTATGCTAGTTTTAGGAAATATTAACAAAATAAAATCAGTATCTAACAAGTACTCAAGGAGTGAGTGTCTTACAAACATTCAGCCGTGCAAGTGTATTTTTAATTAGTGCCTTGTACAAATCTAAATCATAATCTGATTAAAATTGTTTATAAAAAAAATGTTCAGAGAACCTACGTAAAATTTCCTATAAAAATATTTACTCAAATTCTGGGTCAATTTCGCAAAAAATGTTTTGAGAAATTGTCGATATGGAAACTAAAAATGCCCTATGCGAATTTGTAGGATACCCGATAATATTCACAAAGCCCTCACCACATCCGTTCAATGTTTGGCTATACACGTTTAAACCTATGGGAGAGGCGGCATTGTGGGCTATTGCCATATATTGTTTTTTGCTTTCTGGTTCAACCGTCAACATTTTTATTAAAATGTAACATGAATTATTAGTTTAAAAAAATATACAAGACAACAACAGAAACAACAAAATATTGTATAACATTGCAAAACAAAAAAAAAAAAACGAATGCCATTGCAACTGCAATATGTTGTCAAAGGGGGTTTCGGGTGGAGAATTCTGAATGACTGACCTTACTATGGTGTCGCCGCTGTGCTGCTGCTTCGCGTATTCACTTCGATGCACTAATCCATCCGTTCAACCAGAGCAACAACCAAACCCGTCAGTCCATCCGGCGTTGTCTATCCATCCGTGAGTGAGTGAGCCTACGTACCTAACGCCATTTATTTGTAACATTGGCTTTGATATGCCATAAATATATTTCTTGCCGCTTGATTTTCAGGCTCTTTTTTTTTTAGTTCCTGAACATGAAAAATAATTCAACTAAAATGTCAATTTAACGGGGTTTATTTAGGGATTGGGAAAAATGTAGCTGCATGTTAAAACCTGTGATATTTCCAGATGAAAAACTCAAAATGAAGCAAATAAGAGGAGAAATTTAAGGGTTACATGTTTTAATAATTTCAATGCGTTGTTGAAGCGATACACGCTCATTTTTATTAATGGCGTAGTTTCTACTTGTCAAATGTCACAGAATAAACGCTTCAAAGGAGACAGCTACCGAAATATCGGGTGATTGAAAATAACACCTCTTGTTGGAGAACCCTGTAGTTGCGAAGTATGTAGATGCGTAATTCTTTTGCACGTGAGGAAGTGGTAAATGAAAAACAGTGAGTACATTGATGTGTTGCGACTGTGCGAAACTTCAGTTGGTATGGTTTTGACAAGAACTCCAGACAAGTTTTCCTTCTGACACGACCTTTTATATAATAGAGTTGTTCTTCACTTGCTGGTCAAATTTAAGGGCCATAGAATTGGCCGATTGATTAAACTATACATAGAGTCGGAATCCATCCTCATGATATTGGAAAATTGGTTTGACAGGTTGCACTACTGCAAAGCCAGCCGAAGCATTTACATGAATGAAATCGTGATCCGTAAATAATGGGAATGTTTCGAATAAACCAATAAATGATAAAATGGGTTTTTGCTATTAAACACTTTGACTTTTTTGCTTCATATTCATATTGATTTTCATTGGTCGTCTTCCAATATGCCTTTGAACCCCACAGCCCTTGTTACCAGCTCTATACTGCTGTCATCCGAAGATCGACTGAATTCTTTAGTGTTTTCAACAGACAGACGACCTTTGTAAAACTCATTTACATGTGAACAGATGTCTCAATATTTTTCCATTACTTATTTTGGTGGGTAATTATGTAACCATTAACATTTTCATTCATTCGTCCGGCATTTTTCTGCTCGACCTCAACAATTTTCCCACACTGAAAATTAAAAATTTGACGTCGACTAATTTTTCAATCTAGTTTTATTATCGTTGAAACAATTGCGCATTATTATCATCCAAATCGATATCATATTGTGATCCGTTCAAAATATTTTAATGACTTTGTTATTAGACCTTTTCTTAATTTGGGTCACATGTGTGAAATGAAACAAAGGCAGCAATATATTCAGTTCGATTTTTAAACTCATCGGGCGCAAACCATTAACAGGGGAAATTTACCAAAAAAAAAAAACAAGTGAAATGTTAAAATTTGTAATTATTTTGGTAATGACTTTGGTGTTGGGAAATGTCGAAGCTCAGGTAGAATTACTTGTTTATCCCTTTTCAAAAGCATCAGCTGTAATAATCACATGCAAAACTTTTCCATTTAACAGCGCGATTATGCAATTGAGTTTACTAAAGTCGAGTGCTATAAAAAATCGAATCACATCAAAGCCTTTGAATGCTCATTGCGAAATGACAGCAGCCATCAGTATCTAATCGATGCTCGCTTAGAGTTTGCCACAACCATAAATGACTTCAAGTTGCGTTCGGTCTTAAATGGATTTCGTAAGAATATGCCCAAACTAACGTTAATCGATCACACACTGGACGGCTGTGATTTTCTGAATTCTGTGCACAAACATAAATTTTTGGCAGTGTTCGTAACTACCATGAATAAGTATTTTAATGTTATGCCAAAGTGTCCACTTGAAAAGGTCAGCGCACGACATCTAATATAAACAATAGAGATTTCAAATAGTTCTTCTTCTTTAGGATTTCAACTATACTTTAACCGGCTTTCACTATAACGTTAATGATTTTCCGAAATTTTTGCCCGAAAGTGAATTCAAATCAACTATGAATATTATCCTACAAAATAAATTGGCTGCATCATCATCGTTTTGGGGTCGTGTGGTATATTTGAAATAATTCAATTAAACCGAAAGGTGAAAAGGTGAAAAACATACAATTTTAAGTTTCGGTGAAATAACATTTATTTTATATGAATCATATTTCAGTGTTTTATTTGAGGGGTGAGACAAAAGTAGAACTTTTAGGAGCATACAAATGATTAGCGTAGAAACAGATTACTGGGGCTGCGGCAACGGTTGTCCAATTATGTAGATTTATTTACAAAAACAATCAAATTTAGTTTGCCACCATTTGTTGGTTTCAAACTTAAATAATTCAATATTTTAAACAGAAGATATTTAATAGTATGTAATTTACAACACACGTTTATTTAATATTTTCCAATTGTATTGAAATAACTACACGGTTTCAGTATGGAATCTTCAACTGCCTGTTATTATACAACGAATTTGTTCAGTCGTTACAAATCGCCAAAATGGCGCAAGCATTAAAAATGTGTTTTATACATTACTCAATTCAGATATATCTTAGATATTGACATATGGAACACCATCTCAAAGGAATAAGCCCTCATTACATATAAAAAAAAAAAAATTTTATTGCGCCTTCAATTTTGACAATTTGAAATGAACGAACAAATTCGTTTTATGTAAACGGGCAGTAAGTGTTTCATCCTCTCTTTCCATCTTTCAAATAGACACGACCCCAAAACAATAATTTCGCAACTTCTTGATTTTTGAACAAAAGAATGTGAATGGCCTTAAAGTCACATTCCGGAAAGTATGACGGGAAGTCCTGCATGTTGTAATGAAATCCGATCAAAGTATAGTTGAAGTCCTGCAAAAAAAAATCCATTATTATTAAGCGGTAATCATCAATGGCCATATTTTCACAAACATCTGCAGACCTTTGACAGGGGACACTGCGGCATGACATTCAAGTATTTTTTCATGGTATTTGCGTATACTGACAACAGTTTATGCTTATGTGCGGCATTAAGGAATTCGCATCCATTCACGGTCATATCGAATAACGTCATTTGTGGCATTTTCTTGCGATTGATATGCACGATTGCACGAATTTTCACGTCCTGGATAACACTGGACAATTCCAGGCGACCATCGATTACAGTCTGATTATTGCTGTCATTTCTCAGAGAACATTCGAGAGTTTTGATTTTTGTGGAATTGTGATAACAGTTGCCTTTGGTAAATTCCAGCACATAATTACGCTACAAAGAAGTGATTACGTTTATTTTTTGCAATGCGCATAACATATTTATGTCTTTAGACATTTTTAAATAAACTATACCTCTCCGCTGGTGTTTAATACAAGGAAACCGAAAATACACGTCATCATAATAGACAGCTTTATGTTATTTTTAAATGGCGCAAACATTTCGGATTCTTGAAGTTATGCGTGCTTTCAGTGTTAATTTTAAATCCATTCTAAATGATTTTCAACCTCTGAAGCGATGTTTCAATGGCGGATCAGATAAAATGATGATTATCAATTGAATTCTTTTCAATTGATTTTTAATTGTTTTCGTTATGGTTGGCCTGGTCTTATGATCATTAACACATATGTTGAGATGTCGGCAAAACGAAACAATTTTTTTTTACTTTGACTTAGGGGATGCCCACACTAGATAAGGGTATTGGAGGGAGGAAAGAGAAAAAACAATTACTGGAAGATTATTCGACATACGAACAGTTCGGCTGAAGAATGAATTTTCTCTATCCCATTTGACAATGAACGGATAGAGAGATTTTTTGAACAGCCGCGTATTCCGTCTAAATGATCTATAGTCAGGAACCATAACCACGGATATCTGACGAACTGATAAACCACGCTTCGTCGATGATGAAAGGAGACAATAGAGCTGTTTCCCTTTATATACTCCACCAAATATTGGACTTTTGGCCAGAAATTAATGAATGATTTTTGATTTTATGATAACAAACGTAGGATATTATAATTAAACAAGCCCATTCTATCTAAAAAAAATATTATATGAGTATTGTAACAGATTGACGGCGTTTTTCATTGAGAAATGTGAGCAACGTGGGGAAATCATACACCGAAAATTTAAGATCGATATCTCTATTGGAACTACAGTGTACTCTCTCATAAGCGGACACCTATGGGACTGAGATTTTTGTCCGATTATGAGAGGTGTCCGCAAGGAGGGAGTACACTGTATTTTTGCGTCACAGTTATGTTGCCACGCCTATTTTTAAAAAAATTGTATTTTAAGAGAGAAAATCCCACTCTGAACATTTCAGATCGATATTTTTGTCGCTCTCTCTCATACAAATCATAGCTGTTTCATTTCGATTACAATTACTAATCAATTACATTTCTTTTAAAAAGAATTCTTTTGATTATATAATCCTCAATTAAACAATTTGTGATAAATAACTGATTACAATTACAAATAATCTAAAAGTAATCAAGATTACTTCAAATTACTATCAAATAATCAAAAAGAATTACTGCACACGCGATTTGTACGAATCATGTATGATCACACGTTACAAGACGTGATCGTTAGTAATTTTTCGCTCTTGACACGGGAGCGTGTATGAACGTGAGCAAAGGGCTACTCACGATGCCATCTCGAATAAAGATAAAAAATCATTTTTTTTTTCAACTGTATATACAAGAAATGAAGAAGAATGCTATCAGCAAAAAAACAATTTATAGAAAAATATAACTCGAACCAAATACTGGTTGAAATTGATGTAAAAAAAAATGTATATCACCACATTTGTTAATGACAGTAATCAGCATGACTTCCCATTACTATAAACATTCAGAAAGAATCAAAAGTAATCTCGGAAAGTAGTCGGATGAGTTTCTGTTTTTTTCTGATTATTATAATCCTGATCACTTTTAGATTATTTATAATTGTAATCAATTATCACCATATTTTTAAATGACAGTAATCAGAATTACTTCCGATTACTATAACTAATCAGAAAAAATCAAAAATAATATCGGACAGTAGTCGGATTAGTTTACGATTACTTTTGATTATTTATAGAAATCACAAATAATCCAGATTACTTTTAGATTATTTGTAATTGTAATTCAATTTAAAGTCTTAAAAAACTGAATATAATCGTAATTTAATCATTACTGCACCTCTACAAAAAATGTAATTTATTACGTAATCATTCCGATTAGTAATGATTACATAACAGCTATTATACAAATGCACCCACTGTGCATGGGCTTTACTAAGCTGATTATAACTTTGCACGAATTAATTATTTTATAGGGCCCTCACGAAAACCGAACTTGTATTCCGGCATTATGTATGTAGGCGATAAAAATATTCAGATATGTTAGGAACGGCTCTCACAAGAGAGGCGACCACCACGAGAGAGGATGCACCACTTTTTCTTCACAACCCCGACAAGCCTGTTATTGCAATCGGTTCAATATTTTCTTACATCTGCATTTATTATGATGTAAATGGTTTTTGCAAAACTCCTTGCGGATTTGAAAATCCACCTATTCAAGATTTAGGCCTCAATTCTCGGGTATTTTACGTGTGACTTTTTCGCTGTTAAGATGTACCACCCGACCGCCTATAATTGTTTTTCCAAGAACCTGGTTCTGTTGCATAAGATAATTGGTCGATGTATATTCACATTCTGGAACAAATGTGGGTAGATCGTGAATGTTGAATTGCAATCCAGTCCAAGTATAATTGAAATCCTGAAAGATATTGTTATTAATTTGGAAGAAATTGAAATGTACAATGTTGCGACAAACCTTTTGCAGTGGACATTTTGGTATAACGTTGAAGAATTTCTGCGATGTTTTGGCGAATACTGAAAGCATTTTGGTTTTTTGCGTGGTCTCCAAAACTGTACCAAGGCAGTTTGATCGGACACCGTCATAGTCGGCAACTTTTAGAATCGAACGAACCTTAAGCTCCAGTAGGGTGGTGTCTAGTTCCACCCTACCATTCAATCCATACGAATGGTTACTGTAATTTTCCACCGAACAGTCAAAAGACTTGACTTGCGATTGTGGTAGCAGTCGAATTTATTAAATTCCACAAAATAATTACGCTGTAAAGTTCAGAGATTTCCAATGGATTCTCGAGAATTTAAGTAGATGATAATACCTGGGCCTGTGCAAGGACGGTAACAAATCGCAAAATAATCTTCTTAATATATATTTACCCTCGACACTGATTCACTGACTCTGTCACGCAGTACGTAGGAATTTAAATAGGCATTCTATAATTTTCTATAAATAATAATAATAAAAAAAATAATATTTTTTTTTTGTACAGAAATTGTGTTTTCCCCAAATTTTTTTTTACCAAAATTTTTTTTTTTTAAATTTTTTTTTTTTTGCAAAATTTTTTTTTTACAAAATTTTTTTTTCCAAATTTTTTTTTTCCACTAAAATTTTTTTTTCCACAAAATTTTTTTTTTCAACAAAATTTTTTTTCCATATTTCAACGGGCGCCATAGGCGCATTACAACTTACTAGTTGCCAAATATTGAACGTGGAGTTTAACCATTTGCTGTGGTTTGCCAAACATTTTCGATGGTAGGGTTTTGCGTGCCTCAATTTCAGTGGTGGGCTTATTATTCGCTACTGATGCGCATCCATTGTCGAGGTACTTTAGTTGATCGATATAAAACAAGTCAGCCATGAGATTTCAATTTAATGAAATATATTAAATCGTTTATAAAGGGTGGACCGAATGAGACCTAGTGGCCTAGTGTTAGGGGCCTTGCGGTAGCCGTTGTTGATTAGTTTAAGTAAATCATTTTTATTATAAAAAAAATTCGATGGACACCTCTGTTAGAAGCAACTGTTCCCTAAAACAGCTGACTAAACTTATTATGATGAAGAATACAAAAATTCGACAGTTTTAATGCGTTGTTGTATATCAGCACATGATTTAAATGATGTAGCTTTTAAAAAATTCTTATTTCTGTGATGGCAGAGTCATATTCGATGCCAAACAAATCAGTTTCATCACCAAATATTGACAGCGGTAAGTCTCTAGGAACTCAAGTGAAATGTTATTTATACTAATTGGTTTAGTTTTGACATTAGCATTTGCTCTCTTAATTAGAACAGGTATAAGTTGGCAGGGGAAATAATCATTTGTTTCTTTGGTAGCGCTTTGGTAGAGTAATTCTCATTTAAACGATAAGAACTATTGAGTATATTATAATATTCTAGGGTCACGATGAAGAAGCGAGGTAGCTTCCGAAATGGATTCGTATACCTTGTCTGGCAATCATAGCATGAAACTCTTTAAAGAAAAAAATAAATGATTTGCCAAATAGAACGGTTTTATTATTTTTCAGAAATATTTGCAAAATGGAAATGTTTAATTTTTTTTCAGAAAATTTTGCAAAATGGAAATGTTTTATTTTTTCAGAATTATTTTTTTTTTAAAGTATAAATCATGTAAAATTTTCATTAATTGATGTACAATGTTCATCAAATTGACGTACAATATTCATCAAAATTACAATCAATTTGATGTACCATATTCATTAAATTGCCGAACAATATTCATAAAATTAACGTATAATGTTCATCAAATTGACGTACAATATTCATCAAAATGGCGTTCAATATTCATCAAATTGATGAACATTGTTCAATTAGTTGTATAAGCTGTACTCAATAATTTCATTTGTCTTCTTCTTTTCAGGATTTAAATTATACTCTGACCGAACTTAATTTCGAGATCCTAAGTTAATGCCAGAATCTCCTTTTGAAGCAGGGTCTTACATTCGAAATACAATTGTGGCTATTGTTTATTTTCATGTATGGATGGTTGACATTTCGATAACAAAATGAGAAATTCGAGTATGGGAAATATGTGTTACAAATGCCAAATTTATTTCAAAACAATTTGTCAATTCCCCCGATTTTCAATGAAAACAAAACATTTTTAAATACACAATTTCGGCGTAGAATACATACAGCCCACAGCCTTAGAAGTTACTCCCTGCCTTTGATCTTTCCACCCTGCAAATGTACCACACGACCCCAAAACATTGCTTTTCCATGATCTTGATTCTGATGCAATAAAATGTTAGTTAACTTGAATTCGGCTTCCGGACAGTACGTGGGGAAGTCCTGCACATCGTAATAAAGTCCTGCGATGGTGTAGTTGAAATCCTGGAAAAATCCATTTTATTAATTACAACTTAGGGGGAGTTTAGTCGCAAGCATTTTTTAGACCTTTAAGAACGGGCACTTCGGTATGACATTCATGTATTTTTCCAAAGCCTTCGCAAAGACTGACAACATTTTATGCCTATGCATGGTAACCAGAAATTCACATCCATTTATGGTCAGATCGAATAACGTCATACGTGGCATATTGATGCGAGAAAAATGCATGATTGAACGGACATTGAAGTCCGGAATCGCTGTTGTCAGTTCTAAACGGGCATCGATTAGATACTCATGAGCGCTATCATTTCTCAGGGAACACTCAAAGGACCTTATAAGGGACGAATTGTGATAGCACTTGGATTTGTTCACTTCGATCACATAATTACGCTGTGAAGTACAGGAAGTTATACTTATGGGATTTTTAGGTTTTTTTTCTAATGTTATTATACCTGTCCGTTTGTGTTCAGTGCAGGGAATCCAAACATACACATGAACGCAATAACAATGACACGGGTATCTTTAAATGGTCCCAACATGTCTGATTAAATTTTGACTGAATTCCAATTGATGTTTGGTTTAGTTCTTAGCCTCTGCTTCAGACGAAAATACAATCGGCGAAATATTTTATTGTTAACTGCTTTTTAATCGGTTGTCATGATTATAATGATATATGGTATAATAATATGTATACATTATATCTTCTATCTTCTTAATATATATTTACCCTCGACACTGATTCACTGACTCTGTCACGCAGTACGTAGGAATTTAAATAGGCATTCTATAATTTTCTATAAATAATATTTTTTTTTGTACAGAAATTGTGTTTTCCCCAAATTTTTTTTCTCCAAATTTTTTTTTTACAATTTTTTTTTTTTACAAAAATTTTTTTTTTGACAAAATTTTTTTTTTAACAAAATTTTTTTTCCAATTTTTTTTTCCAATTTTTTTTTTCAACAAAATTTTTTTTTTCAACAAAATTTTTTTTCCACAAATTTTTTTTTTCCACTAAAAATTTTTTTTTCAACAATTTTTTTTTTTCAACAAGACATTTTTTTTTCCACAAAAATTTTTTTTCCATATTTCAACGGGCGCCATAGGCGCATTACAACTTTCTAGTAATCTATAATATTTATATATTTGAACGAAAATGTTGTGTATTTCGTGAAATTGATTTCAATTACCACTAGTTTTTTGGCATAGGGATTTGGCATTTAGTATAAATACTGTATCCGCCGCATCTAAGTAATCGGCCGACCTTGCAGTTCAGAGCTGAAGGGATTGCAACCATTTAGCCTACAAATAGTGAATTCAGTTAGGCTTTGAAACTGTGTTGCTGGCGAAGAATTCTGTACCCCCAACAAATTGGAGTTGGATAATAATTTTTAGATAATATTTGATTTTGGGTTTTGGGCCATTTTTCATATGGAAAATACCCCAACATTAGATTAATGTCAAATTCTTTAGTATATTTCTTCAAAAGGTTTTTGGTTTTAAACAAACTACAACAAAATTCAGTATGAAATCCAAAATGACAAAACACAAAAACAGTTTTTTTTTGGTTTGATTCTGATTAAATGGCGAAAGATATATGTCTCTCAGAATTTACAATATGCGAAGTCCAACACGCCCTAATACCACAAGGGTTTCAATTTTACAACAGTTTTTGCTTCTGCTGGAAAGCCATAAAAATTTTGGATTTCTGGTGGCGATGATTAGTTTTATCGATATCTTACGTAATCATCATAAAATAGCAATCATATTTCAATTTGTAACCACCCACCGGAACGAAAAGCTTTTATCAGCTATACACATGTGTATATGTATATGTATATGTGTATATTGAATTGTCATTGGCACAATTTTACAGCGTATGAATTCCTGGAATTCTCAAAATTCCAGAACTACCACAATTTATCACAAATCGGATCTTTTGCGTTAAATTTGGGAAATGATTGTAAAAATGTGTATCTTTTCAATTACATGTAAAACTGACCACAGCAGTTCAGGGCTTTAATGTTCTTGAGATTCTGCACGTTTTTCGCTTTTAAAGAGACGCCTACGGTAACGTACACAGAATTCCCTTTCCCATTGATAGAGGATATTAGTAATGGAGTAATGAAACAAAATCAGTTTGGTTTATAATCTGTATTTATGTACTAGTTTTATGAATATTTAGAAGCCAGAATTTAAAGTAGACGTACGATTTATTTATTTTGCTATAAAAAAAAAAATAAGAAACCAATATGAAGATACTTTTGTCAGGTGAGGTTAAACATTTTACCGTTTTCAGTTACTCTTTTGTTTGGATTTTGCGTTATAGACACGTATCACACGACCAGAAAATAATATAGTAGCCGCAATTTTATTTTGGACAATAATATAAGACACTGCATCAAATTGTGATTCTGGTATATAGTTAGGATAATCTTCGGCCTTGTAATCAAATCCGGTCATAGTATAATTAAAATCCTAAAAATACGAAAAGTTTAATAAAACAATTTCAACTCATACCACTGCTTTCCCAAAGACCTTTCGAACTGGGCATCGTACTTCAGCATTCATGTGTTGGTTTATGGTCCTAATGAATACTACCAATAGTTTGTTTTTCGTTATTTTCGACATTGTCTCCAGAAGCGGACATGCATCCAAATTCACATCATACAATTTAAACCGTGGTATATTTCTGCCAATGCCGGTTAATATAGAGCGAACACGAAAACTATTCAATGTAGTGGCCAATTCAGCTCGTCCATCCACTACGAACCGATTGTCGGTATTATTGCGTAGATTACATTCAAACGTCCTGAATACTGACGAATTATGAAAGCACTGAGCCTTGGTGAAGACCAGCTCATATTGACGCTACCAAAGAAACAAGTGAGTATCTCCTCTTTTACAACAGCCAGTCAACTAATACCTGGTTAACAGCACCATTTACCGGGACAAACGCGAATGTCAAAATCAAACCAATTAGTATTTGTAACATTTCACTTGAATTTCGAGAGACTTTCCGCATTTTGTATATTTTATATATTTCCGCTATTCAGATTAGTAGATGAAATTGATTTGTTGCCGCTGACAACTCAAATAATGGACTAATAATATTTAGTTGCTAATCATTTAAATCATGTGTATAAATCATATATATAATCACATCGCAATTAAACATGCCATTGTGTTTTGAGTGCATCAGAGCGATCCATGAGCGTTTCACTCTAGAGATCTAGTCCTATTAGATCTTCATACTCGCATATGGCTATGTTAAAATTAAGAACAAGAAATGTTTACCATTAAATGAATTTCTATGAACAAGATGGAATTTTCTATAGGCGAAGTTACAATAGGATATTGACATAAATTGACATAAACATGGGGTACATGAATCCGCGGGCTGCAGGGCCAAAATAACTAGAGTCAAAATAGTCCTGATATTTAAGCCGTTTCGAAAAATCAACATAAAGAGATATTAGCTTTCGAAGATTCTGGATTGCTGATTTTTGTTTTATTGTTTGTTTGCATTATACAGATAGAAATATACACACTTATTCGCACGTACATGTTGTACTTTGTTGAATTTAATAAGTTTATTTTCTGTTTTTCCCAAACATGCTATTGCTTATACACAAACACGTAACATTCATAGCAAATATGTTATATGTATTTACATCCAAATAAGCTTTGTGTAGAAGGAAATAAGCTTTGCTTGCTACAAAGTCCAAAACACGTGTTTTACTTGTGTTGAAAAAGACAGATTTTCAGCGTGTAGCCCTTCTAAAGGACAACCATGTGTGGAGGGTTCCAAAAACTTGGCCACGGCATCTGTGACGACATTATCAATATTATTGTCGAAGAAATAATGGAAGCTTAAAGTTAGGTAGTGGGCGGCCGTGGTGTGGTGGGTAGTGTGTGCGACTATCACACAGAAGAACCCAAGTTCACTTATTCGAGAGAAGTTCCCCGTCTGTTCCTTCATGGAATGTTAAGGGAAATAGGTAAGTAAAAAAAAATTAGGTGGCAAAAATTACATCAAGAATTAATACACCTCGTTATGTAGCTATTAAATCAGGTATGAAATTCGCACATTTTTTATTAGAACATGAATTCTTGTATGATTTACAACAAAATTGTGAAGTATGTGCAATAAAAATTATGAAAACAGCTGCAAATACACACTTATTCGCACTGAAATATTGTGCATTGTTGAATTTAATAAGTTCGTTGTCTGTTTTTCCCAAACACGTTATTGCTTATACAGAAATGTGTAATAATAATATCAAACGAGTTATATTTACATCCAAATAAGTTTTGTGTGGAAAGAAATAAGCTTTACTTGCTACAAAGGCCAAATACGCCTTTTATTTTCGTGTACCCCTTGAAAAAAGACTTATTTTTCAGCGTGTACCGCCCACGCCCTCTTTTGAAATTGGGATACTTTGGAGTAATAGAATTCTGAGGGTGGGGTTATATTGTCGGTTATCCGACTGAAAAGTTCTTGTTTTTTGTCTGTTTTCAAATCCCGACAGCATTTTCGTATAATTTTTTTAAAATACATAGTTTTTAATAAAAAAAAAACAGTATGGCTTGTCAAACACAACTAACATTTGTTTCAGCGCACAAAATTTCGTGGATCAGTTTGAAATTTAGCAAAAGCAACTAGTTTTCAATAACAAATAACATAATTCATAAATTTCACTAGTTTTACAGATATCTCACTTATTGACGTACATCGAGAATGATGTCATGCAAACCATTAACTTTCCAAATGATTGGAAAATCACAGGAAATCGTTAAAATAACAATCATGTTTGGAATTCTTACCAGCTACAGCAGATCAAAACTTTGCTTAACTATATACATACACACATACATATATGTATGTATATATTCATATATGTATATTGAACCAATTTCAAACCCCTCAAAATGCAAATTCTGAGTCTCCTGAAATTATTTTAACAATTTGGATCCATTCAACATATGGAACTGGCCACTGCGACTCAGGATTTCAGTGTTCGTGGAATTCTACAAGCTGTTCGCTTTTAAGGTGACTCCTACTGAGCTTTACACCGAATACCCTTAACCTAAATGGTGGAACGGTACACGGTACATTGGCAAACCAAATGAACTACACGATACAGATTGTTTTAATTTTATTTGATAAAATATTTGAAAAACATTTCTTTGGCTGAGAAATAATAAACATACGTGTAGGTTGTCTTGTCAAGGTTGTCCAGAGAAATATTCACAGGTTTCAGTTACTCTTTTGTTCAGAATTTGCATTATTGATACGTATCACACGGCAAGAATATAATACTCTTGCTACAACTTTATTTTGAACAATAAAGTGAGTCTCTGCATCAAATTGTGATACTGGCAGGTTGGTAGGAAAATCCTCGGCCATGAACTTAAATCCCGTCAGAGTATAATTGAAATCCTAAAAAGTAATACAAACAAGTCAGTTAAATATTTCCAACTCGTACCACTGTTATTCCTAAGACCTTTCGAAGTGGACATCCTAGTTCGACATTCATGTGTTGGTTCAGGTTCTTCAGTAATATGGCAACGATTCGGTTTTTTGACATTTTCGACATTGTCTCCAGAAACGAACAGGCATCTAAAATGACATCAAACATTTTAAATCGTTGCATATTCCTGCGAGTGCCTATTAATATCGAGCGAATGCGAAAAGTGTCCACTGCAGTGGCCACTTCAGCTCGTCCATCCACTACGAGCCGATTGTCGGTATTATTGCGTAGATTACATTCAAACGTCCTGATTACTGACGAATTACGAAAGCAGGCAACTTTAGTGGTAACCAATTCAAAATTACGCTGCCAAAGACACATGTTATTATTTCCTCTTTACAACGGTCAATCAATAATAATACCTTTTCACCAGCTCCATTTACTGGGACAAATGCTGATGCAAACATCAAGCCAATTAGTATAGGTAACATTACACTGGAATTTCTATAAATTTTCCGCTGTCAATATTAGGAGTACTTTCCGATTTGAAGGTGAAATTTGGTTTAGAATTGAACAGAAAGTGGCTTTTTTTAAAAGCTTTATCATTAAAAACATTGGTTTGGTATTTTAATATGATCTGATCCAAATTAATCGCAATCACAATATTGTGTGTGCTCCAGAGCGATTCAACTGGTTTAATTGCGGAGATCTAACCCTTTTAATTCTACTTTTAAATGTAATATGAACTTGAAATGAAGTGGATTTTAACCAACGTTAACCAACGACAAACTATAAAGCCACATTTTCCCTTGTTAGCTTGTTAGCGGCCGAAGAATCAAGTGAAGAAACCTATCCGAAATCAACCAATGACGAATGTCATGAATGAGGTCAAAGTAACAATATATCGGCTTAAAAAAAAAACAAGACCGCTGGTGCTTGTAGAATACGACATGAGTTAATGACTGATAGTCTGCACTATCTACAGAGCGTGACTGATAATTGGATCCTCAGGGCACACTGTCCGCCTCACAAGAACGAAGTCTAAACCTGTCTAGCATATGATGTAAACGATTGAAGCCCGAACTCGATCAACTGAGTAAGTTTGGCTCCAGGCCAAACAGATCAAACTAATCTCAATACTAAGCTAAATCCAAAAAAAAAAAAAGGATTCATGAGTAGGAAACCAATAAATAACATATTTTCATTGATTTATTAAGCCGCCTTCCACACTGCGCTAGAAGAAAAATATTTCAAAACGTGTGAGCGATAATATTCCAAATGAGATGTAACTAACTGTACTAGACAATAAAAATTAACTGTGGATACAGTATTCATATACAATGCAACAAGTACAGCACTTCATGGAATGGAAAGGTTCGAAGTTCAAATATAAGTACGACTAATTGTTTTGGTAATATGGAAACAGGTTAACGTATTTCACAAAAGCCAAAGGTGTGATGAAAATAATATGGTTGACTTGTTGTACAAAAACAAATATCATCTAAATTACCTCGACAATAAGTTCGCATCAGTAATCAACAATAAGCTCAACACTAACATTGAGGCCATTCAAAACCTCACCTTCCAAAATGCTTCTCAAATCGCAGCAAATTTCAAAACTCTTTCAATATTTACCAATCATTTTGGGATTTCTTACCGCCCTTGGGCAGGCACAGGTATTATTAGGCTACTCCCATTCTCAAGAATTCATTTGAAATTTCCTAACTTTACAGCGCAATTATTACATCGAATTTTATAAATTCGACTGCTACCACAATACGTCGAATATTAAGTCTTTGGAGTGTTCGGTGGACAATTATAGTAACCATTCGTATGGATTAAATGGAAGGGTGGAACTGGCCACCACTGTTCAGCAGTTCAAGGTTCGGGCGATTATGAAAGTTTTTCGCAAAAAAATGCCAACTTTGACGTTACTAGATCAAATAATCGAAGCATGTACATTCCTGCAGATGACACACAAAAACAAAATGTTGTCAATATTCGCAAAAACAATGAAAAAATTCTTCAATGTTATACCAAACTGTCCATTACAAAAGGTTTGTCGGAACATTCTGAAACAAATTTAAATTTGTTCTAATTGAATAGAATATTTTTCAGGATTTCAACTATACTTGGACTGGACTTGAATTCAATATTCAAGACTTTCCCACATTTGTTCCAGAATGTGAATTTACATCGTCCATCTTTATAATGCAACAGGAAAAAATTCTTGGAAAAACCTTTGCCCGTGGTCGTGTGGTACACTTTAAGAGTGGAAATACCTCACATACAATCCCAGAGATCTAAGGGCTCAATTCCTTACGGAGCTCTTCATCCTTCAGTCAAGACGATGAGAATGTAAGGTGTTTTCTCTTCATCAATATGGGTAAGGATGAATAAACGTTTGCCCATTTCGAATTGACAAAAGAAAAGTGAATTCCTTTTTGCCCAACCTATAGAATGTAAAACTTTTAAATCACACCATCTTGACTGCGAAATAAGTGAAATCAGTCATTGGAAATCAGGCTCCAAGAAGTTGTTGCGTATGTCGGTATGTCCCTTAATCTGCCGACCCATCGGTGTATCTAAATATTATTTATGTCGGCCTATATTTTTATATTGTGTATATCTTGCAAAATGTATTTAATCAATAAATATAAACCAAATAATCTAAAACAGCAACAACTTCCATATCTCATGGACACAAAAATGTAGGCAAACCATTGCGAAGTGCTGAATTGAAGTGAATTTCTATGAAATATTACTCTGTAAATTTTGACATTGGACATTGACATTGGATTAGTATTGCCAGTGTTGATTTTGCCAATTTAGGGGTATTGTGGTTCCTTATGTCACATGCAGGACATCATAGAAGCTTCAAATATTATTGAAATTCTTCGAAACAGTAATCTAAAGATGTTCAACGATGAACACGTGTCTTGTGGTGTGTTTGAATTGTGATGTTGGGGTATCTACACGTCGGACAAATGACACTTTCACCGATAAGAAATGCATGTACATTGTGGCGAGCAAACAGATACACATCGATAAGGAGAACGTACTGAACACATCCATATGAAGAAAAGCGTCTGCGATAAGAAAAACGGCGCGCAAAATCACACACACAAGTAGTGATGGGTTTACACCTGGGTATTTACCCATTTATACCCACGTTCATACCCGGGCATTTATCTAATTTCGGGTAAATACTCATTTTAATAACAAATACTCGTTGTTACGTAGATTAAGAGAAATGTGAACATTTTCGAATTTATTTTGAACATATTTTGTTCAAGTGTATTTTGTTTATACATTTGTAGATGCTTTTTGCTTAGTTAAGGCAGTTTTGACTGCATCAAACACAACAACAATTCTTAATAAGAACCGCTAATCAGCGTGCAATGGCAATTCAATGTAATGAGCAATGCTGAAGAAACTAGAAACATTAAATTTGTTAATAAAAAATCGAATTCATAATAAAAAATTAAATTATTTTAATTTATTTAAATGTTTCTTTATTCTTATTTATACCCACATTTTGGGTAAATACCCACACGCTGAAAAATACGTCTTTTTTTTTGTTTACACACAAGTACAACGCGTGTTTGGTGTTTGCAGCAAGTAAAGCTTACTTGTATGCTATTTATGTACTGTTGACAGGAAAATTGTTTTGAATGGCCATATTCCTGAAACTATCAGCCCGATTCTGAATACTCCCCGGGAGATATTTCCCGGGGAATTTATTTCTCTCGAGAATAAAATCCTCCTATTCTAAACAAATGGGGAGAATAGAAATAAGGGATACAGAATTTCGCGTATTCGAAGTCAGTTGTTTTGCGTCGGCTGTTTTATTTGCCTAATAATTTGCAAATTATTTTTATGAAATTCAAACGTACAAAGTTAATAAAGTGATAAAGTGAATACAAACAAAACAAATATATAAAGAAAACCATACAGAAATGTTCAGTGTTGCGTTTGTGATGATAGCTGAAGCACAAAACGCTGAAGGAGAAGAATATGCAAAGGATAGAAAGGAAAAAGTTACGCGATGCCATCATTTTCAAGATATTTATCGGAATTATCAATAATTAACTTCTAATCAAAAATAAATTTACAGGTCTATGATCAAGATCTAAGGATTCAATACGTGGACGCATCGCATGCCGGTGCGTGTCACGACTTATTTTGGAATACTATTGGAAACAACTTGTAATAAATTTCAGAATAAACTTTTTTCTGTATATTCTGTATACATTTTATTTAAAAAAAGTTAATAGTCCAAAAAAAAATTTAAAAAAGCCGAACTCCCTTGCAATTTATTGGCGGAATAATTCCCAAAAAATCACATCACATTCTCCCTTTTATTCACATTCATAATACCTACTTTTTTCAATGGGAACAAATTCCCATTTTAGAAGTTCGTTTAGAATACGGGAACAGGTAAAAGGGGCAAAATTCCCGGGGAGATTTTATTTAGAATAGGGGAACAGGGAAAGGCGGAAAAATTCCCGGGGAATTGTTATTTAGAATCGGGCTGTATATTTCCTTGAGCGTTTGGAATATGTGTGATCTGGACAAACATTTGTAATTTTTCTTGGTTACAATTGACCTCAATTGTCCTTGTACGGACATATTTGACTTGCGTGTTAGAGAATCAAAGGGTTTGGCAAAAATATTAATTGTATCGGACTACTGATGTAGTTTTTTTATATGAACGTGATTTACTGGTTATGAATTTTATCAACTTTTATCATCATTCTGGATTACATTTCAGGAAATGTATTTTACTATCTTAATATATATTTACCCTCGACACTGATTCACTGACTCTGTCACGCAGTACGTAGGAATTTAAATAGGCATTCTATAATTTTCTTTTTCAACAAAATTTGTTTTTCAACACCAAAATTTTTTTTTACAATTTTTTTTTTCCACAAAATTTTTTTTTTCAAAAAAAATTTTTTTTTTCCACAAAAATTTTTTTTTTCAACAAAATTCTTTTTTTTTTCAAGAAAAAATTTTTTTTTTCATGAAAAAAATTTTTTTTCAACAAAATTTTTTTTTTTCAACAAAAATTTTTTTTTTTCCACAAAAATTTTTTTTTTCAACAAAATTTTGTTTCCATATTTCAACGGGCGCCATAGGCGCAGTACAACTTACTAGTATTTTATATTTTCACAAAGATATTGTAATTATCATGGATGAATAATCTAACTAAATTGCTTGACGTAATGTGTATTTTCAAATTTTAATTAACTACACTCATACTCGATATAGACTATAATCTTCAGTCTTAGGATAAATCTCTACCTTGAATTTGTCCACCCTTCAAATGTACCACACGACCCCAAAAGATTGCTTTTCCTTGATCTTGATTCTGGTACACAAAAATGTTGGTTACCTTGAAATCGACTTCCGGAATGTATGTGGGGAAGTCCTGAACATTGTAATGCAGACCCGTGACGGTATAGTTGAAATCCTGGAAAAATCAATTTTATTACTAATGATTTAGTTGGACTGTGGCATCACTAAACCTTTGCGAAGGGACACCTCGGTATGACATTCATATATTTTTCCAAAGCTCTGGCGAATACTGACATCATTTTGTGCTTGTGTATGGTAACCAGAAATTCGCATCCGTTCATGGTTAGATCGAATAATGTCATGCGTGGCATGTTGTTGCGAGAAAAATGCATGATTGTGCGAACATATAATTCGGGTATCGGAGTTGTCCATTCTAAACGTGCATCGATGAGATACTGGTGATCGCTATCATTTCTCAGAGAACACTCTAGGCACTTTATAAGTGTCGAATTGTGATAGCACTTGGATCTGTTCAACTCGATCACATAGTTACGCTGTCAAGTACAGGGAGTTATACTCATGCGATTTTTACGCTTTATAATGAAGTAATTATACCTGTCCGTTTGTGTTTATTACAGCGAATCCAAAAAGACACATGAACACAATAAAACTGGCACCGGCATTTCTAAATGCCCACAACATCTCGGATTGAATTTGGACTTAATTCTAATTGTTTTTCAGTTTAGTAATAATATTGATACACCAATAGTAAGAGTGTATCAGATTAAAATGTAATATTCGAAATGTATTATTTTGATTGTTTTTTTAATTGTGGCTGATTTAGCTATTATGATCGTTATAATGATTTATGTTATTATTATGTATATTATTATATTTGAAAACATAATTCATGAAACTGATTTCAATTGCCCCCAATTGCTTTGTTGGTTTTTTTTAATTTATAATTCTGCCGTTTTCCAAAAAGCTGTATCTGAAGCCGTTTTTCTTAAAATTCGGCAATTTCAAAAAAATTCTACTAAGGTTGGGGAAATGTAGATAGGCTGTGTTTTTCGATTTTGACAGATGTGACGAAGGGAACAATGAAATATTGTACACTAAAGATCTACATAGCAATCAAATCACCAGCTATGTACAAAATGTTAAATCTTCCCTCTACTTTTATTCCAGATCTCCAGCCACTGATTGATCTTCAGCAGGTCGTTTACAAAACCTGGCATTTCTATATCAAATAATTGGTAAAGTATTTATATAAAAGCTACAAATATTCACAAGATTTCGTGGAATTCAAGGGTCCCAAGTTCAAAATTAAGTACGAAAAAACGTTCTATCACAAACAAACTGGTTAAGATATTCCATTAAATGGAAATCTCATCAACAATGGCTGCTAAAAAGCAATGAATAATGAGCTTATAATTGAGGCTGATGGCACGCAAAACCTTACCTACGAAAATGTTTGGTAAATCACAGCAAATGGTTCAACTCTTTCAATCAGTTTGGGATTTCTTATCGTCCTTGCACATCACAGTCCCAGTTACTATCAACTACTTGCATTCTCTAGAATCAATTTGAAATTTCTTAACTTTACAGCATAATTATTTCCTGGAATTCCATAAATTCGATTGCTACCACAAGACATCGCAAGTCAAGTTTTTTGAGCGTTCGTTGAAAGCAAGAATTCGTAGAGGATAAATGTCAGGGTGAAACTTGCCACCACTATTCAGGAGTTCAAAGTTCATGCGATACTGCAAAATATAAGGACGAACAAACACTGGACGCTCCAATAAAATGACCCACATGTTGGGGTAATTTTTATAATTAAAAATCGCCTTACTAGAAAATATGAACAAAGTTAAAAAGTGCCTCAAAAAATCGAAACATTTTTTTAATAAAAAAAAAAATAAGGCTCCAAAACTGTAGAATTTATCATATGACGAAATTACCCCACAATAAAAAACCAAACGATTTGTGTCATTTGTTTATTGAATAATTTATGTTATTGTTATTCAATAAAAATAAAT
Source organism: Hydrotaea cyrtoneurina (assembly GCA_958296145.1). Lineage (NCBI taxonomy): Eukaryota > Metazoa > Arthropoda > Insecta > Diptera > Muscidae > Hydrotaea > Hydrotaea cyrtoneurina. Next base: position 23,281,990 of record OY282514.1, on the reverse strand, counting down.
AAATTTGCTAATGTTGCAAAACCAAATATGCAGACCCTTTCGACGTAGACTATATAATCTACAGAATTGGGTGATACTCTTTCCCTCTCAGTAAAATTGAATTCTAAAAATAATAGAAAAAAAATCTCGAATACAGATACAAAATCAGTGAATTCCGCAAGCAATTGTTTTCAACTGCATAAATACAATTTAAACCGGTAGAGAAAAATAGAACTCAAATCAAATACTGGCTGAATTTGATGTGGACACAAATTTGCATCTACATATTTTTTAATGACAGTAATCATGATTTCTTCCGATTACTATAAATAGTCAGAAAGAATCAAAAGTAATTTCGCAAAGTAGTCGAATTATTTTCTGATTACTTTTCATTCTTTTTGATTATTTATAGTAATCGCAAGTAATCCAGATTAGTTTTAGTCTTGAAAAACGAAATATAATCGTAATTTACGCATCAAAAAATTTAATTTAATTAGTAATTATTACGATTATTCGAATTGAAACATGAGTTGGTTTACGATGGTTAGAGGGCGACTTTTTTTTTTAAATAAAAAAATTTGCAGTTATTCATTTCTTTGGCATGTTATTGATTTGATTTATGACCAAAGATTATCATTACTTATGAAAAACAATATCATTTAGGTGGCTGCCACGGCTGGCTTTGCTGTAGCACATCCCGTGAGATCCCAATTTGGGGTGGGGAAGAGAATTTACGTTTTTTATACACTCCATCATAGGATGGAGTATATACTAAGTTTGTCATTCCGTTTGCAACACCTCGAAAGAGTGATCTGCGACCCTATAAAGTATATATATTATTGGTCAGTGTAACATTCTAAGACATTCTAGCGATGTCCGTCTGTCCGTCCGTCCGTCCGTCTGTTGTCTGTTGAAATCACGATAGAGTGCGAACGACCAACGATAAAAAGCTGAAATTTTGTAGGAAGATGTTTTTTGCCCATAAGCAGGTTAAGTTCGAGAATGGGCCATATCGGACCAAAGGGGAAAAAGTTCCCCTTTACGGGACTAAATATATTCCGGCCATAATCAAATTTTTCAAATATTTTTTTTCACTACATCTAAGTTCTAAGTTTATATAATTTATAGATGGGAAAAAAATCCCAAAAATGGGCGTGCTCATGGGTTCCGTGGACCCTTGGGGCCCAAAAAAGGGCCCATGATAAACATGCGCATATGGGTATCGAAGTGCAACGAAATTTACTCACGAACCCAAATATGCCTTTATTTTCATGAATTGCCTACATTTTTTGATCCGGTTTCTGGGACTATCGGGTCACCAGCGGCCCAAAAACCGTCCCTTGACAAACATGGACATATGGGTATCGAAATGCAACGAAATTTTCTCGCGAACCCAAATATGCATTTATTTTCATGATTTGGATAAAATTTGTGATCGGGTCCCTGGGACTATCGGGTCACGAGCGGCCCAAAAACCCAGTTAGTTTTCTTATTTATTGACTTTTTAAGGATCCATGATGGAGGGTATATAAGATTCGGCCCGGCCGAACTTACTATTTGTCCACTTGTTGTATTTAGGTTTTCTTACATTTTTTTGTTTTAAAATCTTTCTTTTTTTTCGTTTTCAAAATTTTTAACTTTTTCAGATTTTGAAATTTAAAAAAAATGTAATTTCATTTATCCGACTTTGTAGAATTGAGAAACCATGTATTTTAAGAAAGTGTCATATTCATTTTCATTATAAAGTCAATATTAAGTTTGTACAGCATATTGTTTTGTTTTTAAAAAAAATATAGATATTACAGCTCTACTTAAGACCTTTCGAACTGGGCATCGTAGCTCGGCATTCATTTTTTGCTTCATGGTGTTCACGATGATTTTGTTTTTCGACATAATTTGAGTGCAACAGAGCGATAGGGTGCAACATGGGCAATGTAGAGATACGACCCTATTAGTTATACTCGTATATATTTTTTTAATTTATTTAAGAAGGTTCAAATATCCGAAGTCCTTTATAATGAAAATCGCGTATAAGTGAAAAAAATTTATTGATTTTTTTTATTTCCGCTTAACCGAATTCGACTGTAAATTCGTTTTTGTTCCTATAACAAACATAGGGCCTCAACGATTGAGTTTCATTCTCTCTTGCCTGTCGCTCTCTTGTCTGCTGGTATTCAGCTAGTTCTAGGTTTTATTGGCCTCGGCTGCTTGGTCGACCGTTGAATGTCTTCCAAGCGCATACCAAATTCATCTCAATTTGTTTTCTTCTGACTTCGATTGTTACAGAGCCACCATAAGTTAGAAGTGTTCAATGGCACAAGTCCACTCCTCATTGGTTTCCCTTTTAAGCAAGAGAAGTTTACGGCGTGAAAACTGAAAAATGTTGTGATGTTGATAGTTTCAAACCCTAGTTTGTTGAGTGTTCATTTTATCATCAGTTTCAGTATTACAAACAAGAGAATAAAATAGTAGCAATTCAAAAAAAAATTATTCCTCATTTGGAATTATATCTCTGAGAGGCGTATGAAAAACGACTACTCTTCGCATTTCCATTGCCATTCGTGTTCTCCAAACTTTTGTGGTATTTTGAATTAATTCCTTAACACATTTATGAAAGATAGAAATGCAAACTAGAAGTGTCAAATTGCAAAATATATTTCAACACTCCACGGTCCGCTACCGCTAGGGGAATCAAGTCCAATGAAAAGTTGGCCAAATGTTCGTTTTCTTGCGAAAACTTATTCAGTGGGAAAACAGAGTCGGATGAAGAAGAAGTCACCAATTAATTCATTTGCATGCTAAATACCCACCAACCCCAGACAGTGGAATAGGCGAAACTACTATAGAACTTAGTCGGTGTGTTTTTGCATGGACTAATCTCTGAAAGACATCACACCAGTACAATGCAACCGAACAAGAAGTTCATCTGTTCTGCATTTGATATCTGAGCAATAAAAACAACAAAAAAAAACTACTAAGACAATCGCAAACTGTAGATGCAAAAGAAAGTATTTTTGCAAATAAGAAGGGGAAAAACGTAGTAATTATTATTACTGAATAGAGAATAAATTCATGCGAAAAATCTACAAAGTAAGTTGGCTACCACCATGTTGACCCTTTGCTTTGAAAGTCCATCAACCAAACCAGCAGGTACTGGTGGATGTCACAGAACGGAATAATGGTTTGAATGTCACTTGATCGAATGGACCATAATTGCCAGAAATCGTAATTAAATAATAAATGCAATGGAAATATCCACCAGATAATAATAAAAATGTTTAATTTCAACCATATTTTATGGATGTCAGAATAAAAAAGTAAAAGAATTAGTGCAATAGCTCTTAAAAAGTGAGAAAATTAAATTTCAAAATTAAAAAAGGTGAAATTATATAATACGAAACAAGTAAATTTTTGTCTTCGCAACCCCGGGCCCGAATGACAGTTCAACCGGTGTCGAATGTAGGTGCCCTTCGACGCTACACTCCACGTTGTCCCAGGCTCAACTGTTGCCTACCCAAACAATCGTCAAGTACGATATCCCATTGGTGAGATCATCTAAGATATCGTTATGTTTTTAGTTCGAAATGTCAAGTTTTTATTCTTTCAGCAAAATCAACAACATCACCACAACCGTCCAACTTTTCCCAGCTGAAGGAAAGAGACGCAGAATCGTCCTCCCGAACTATAACAACGCTGTCATTACAGTTTGTTATTTCTGGGGGGGGGGATACTCTTACTGCAGCAGTTGTCTGGCCACTGCACCAAGCGAAAAGTTACAAGTTTTTGTTTTTTCATTTCAACAGTTTCTGTTGTGTCCCTTTAGTTTTTGCCGGTTGGTTGCAGTTTCGACATAAGTTTCTTTCATAGTTTTTCTCGAACTGTTGTGGTTTTTGGTGGTGTTGTTAGTGTTTCTTTGGGGGGTTTTTGTAAATATTTGGTGACAATGTCATTATTGTCTCTTTTTGGGGGATTTAATCCGATATTAATGAGACTTTTTGAACTTTAGGGATTGTGTTTTCATATGAAGGGATAACAAAAACACAGCATGCAATAAAAAACGCAAAACTAAAAATAAATATTTGGAAAGAAAAGTAACTTGGGAGGAACTTAAGTAAGTGTTGGCACTGAGATCATCTGGATTAGAACAAGAAAAGTAAATTTATATGATAATAATGACACTATTATAAATTATTCATAACTTGAGGTCAATCTAAATAAAATGAGAGTGTTTCTGTTCCTTGAAATATGCATATAAAGTTGGGAATCAAATTATTTAAAAGAATTTAGCTTGCATTCGAGTAGCACATACTCTTAACACAACGCCATAAAAAAAAACATATGATCGTAACAAAAACCAAAAAAAATCTAATACAATTCGAGGTTTTATTTCATTAGGCCGAATCGAATATGAATCCATGAGTAACTTTCTGAGCCTGACTGTCCATCTATTTTTGTAATCAAACTACACGCCGAAAATTGAAAACTGTCTCAACAAAACTTTCCTCTTTATTTTTGAATTTGTTGGGGACATTTCGAAAGCAGGCCCATTTCCACCTCAATGGCTACGTCAACAAGCAAAAGTGTCGGGCTCGGAAAAACCCAAGAGTTATTGTTGAAAAGCCTGTCCATCCTTAACGTGTGACTGTTTGGTGTGGTTTATGGTCCGGCGGGGTTATTGGACCTTACTTTTCTGAAAATGAAGTAATCGAGAGATGATTAATTATTTTTTTATGGTCGGAGTTGAATGATATTAATCTGGACAATGCTTACTTTCAACAAGACGGCGCTACGTGCCACACAAGCAACGAAACCAATGCTCTTTTAAGGGAAAAGTTTCCGAAAAGTTTCTCTCGAAGAGGTGAACACAATTGACCATCGAGATCATGTGATTTAACACCTTGCGACTTCTTATTTTGGGGCCACGTGAAAGATAAGGTCTACGCCAACAGCCCAGCGTCGATTCAAGACCTCAAAGATAGAAGTCGTGAGGAGGCTATCGAGGACATAGGGCAGCCACTTTGCGCTTTGGTTATGGACAATTTCATGAAAAGGATGCGGTCCTGTAAGCTTGGTCGTGGTGACCATTTGGCTGATGTTGTTTTTCATTATTAACGGCATGCCTTTATTATGAAATAAACATACGATGATCAAAAATTCTATTTTTCTTTGAATATGAAAATAAGACCTCTTGATGGAAAACGATAGATTTGTGGCCAGTCATTATGTGATAGGTGTCCCTCTATCAGACAGAAAACGCAGGTTCGTATTCTGGTAAGACCATCCAACGTATTTCAGCGACTTTTTCCACCTCGTAAATGGTGACTATGTAAGAGTAATCTCTAAGCCATGTAAATCTTGATCAGAAGAAGCATTAGACTTCTTCTTCTCCAGAAAAAGCCTTAGATTCGGAGCCGGCTATAATTCGGTCAGTAGCATACAAATTATATCGTGCACAGCTTACTGGTTTGGGGGAAGTTCCCCTATGTTCCTTCATGGATTTTTAAGGGAAATAGATATGTGGACGATTTTTTTTCCAAACGGTCCTTCTACCCGAGCCGCGGTCTTCCCCTTATGCTGAAACTACTCCACAATATTCCTCCCAACACCTCCTACCATCATCACATTTCCGCAAGCAACACGATGAAGATATCGAAGAGAGAGAGAAAGAGAAAACAACACACACACACAAAAAACACAACGAATTTGAAAAGAAAAACGTAATAAAAAGAATGTAATAGAGGGATATCAAAAGGTTAAACTTTTGCATATTTCATATGTTAACGCCAACATTGGAATTGCATACTCGCTTGCACAATCACCCACCCTCAACACACAAAAGCTGTCGACATTCTGATTTATAACTTTAAGGATAAACTGCTGCTGCTACTGCTGCTGCTTAGCTCCACTGGTGTTGGAGGATTTAAGGATTGGTTTATATACGATTCTACCATAACAGTTAAATGTATTCTATGCTCAAGTTCATCGTGTGCATGATGATGTAGCACCGAAATCACATGCGTTTTTGTAGCAATAAGCAAAAGCGAATAATGGAAATGGGGCGCACAACAGCCAGTGGGGACCCTTAAATATCCTCAATGCTCATTTGCGGTCATTGCTATTTTCCTTGACATGCCTCATGGACAATGGGGATTTGTGTGATTTAGCTAGGAAGGATTTAAAGTCACCTCCAAATATTTAAGATTTTTTGTTTGCATTTTTCTGAAACATTTGAACTAGAATGGAAAAGAATAGTAAATACTGGATGGGCTTCGCACTCTAATGGCTCGTCAAGACAATAAGGAAGTTCGGGTGTGTGTGTCGTAACCGAGAGTGTGCTACTCAGTTCTGGAATATCGACTCTCCATCGATCTCAGCCTGATGTGAATTTTGCACAAACAGTTCACATTATTCGCTTAATAGATAGAATTGGCTCAATTAAAGGTACCTGATCATCCGCTTCACTGTCGTTTCTCAGTTTGGACCAACGCTTTTGCTCGAAAATAATTTATTTTTTTCCCCACTTTTATTCAATTCCCCCCGGTGTGTTGGCATATCAACACGCTAAGTTGCCGCTTCGCCTCTTCACGGTCCATATGATTTGCCGGAAGTATACTTATTTGTTTGTAAGTATGTAAAATAGAGCACATAATTTGAGCCGTAAGCTGTGAGAGAAAAACAACCGGAATCACACAACCCCACAACAATCACAAGCAAGTGGTAGAGGACGAATGAACGACATAGGCGAGCGAATCTTTTTAAGTTGGCGGATGTTGAGCAGCCAGACACTTTATTTCTGTGGAAATCTAATTTATTATAAAACTCAAACTATTTACAATAAAAAAAAAATCCGGTATGCATGTGTTGGAAACAAACAAACAGCAACAACCGCGACTACCCTGCAGCCGAGTAAGTGGCATCAACTTGAACTCCAATCCGTGGAGTTGTATAGGAAATCAGCACATAAGTATCGCTACATATATGGTAAGTATTCTCCTCTGAAAGAATCTGCATTGGCAAAGAACTGAAAAAAGAAATGAACGCCTCTATTGGTTTGTTTTGTTGCCATGTCTGCCAGTGAAGAGACACTTCACAGGATGAATTATGGCTGGGTTATGGAAAAATCATGTTTACTGTTTCGCTGTGTTTACTGAGGTTTTCTTTTTTTTTTTTGTTCCACGTTCAATCTGGAAGTGATAAACAATGTTATTATCGAGATCTTCTTATATATTTGCAAGTGAAGTGCATTGGAGTGGGTTATTTAATACATTTATGAGTTTAAGTACAAATTCAAGGACCAATCAGGTGGAATTCAGAATATCATAGTAATGCTTCAAGCATTCGTGTATACGGGTATTTCTGTGAAACGTTGATTTTTGCTCAATTGATGAAAATCTTTTTAAAAATGTGGAAATTAAAGAAATTTAATCAAATTTATAGCAGAGATGGATGAAACCAATCAGGTGGAATTCAGAATATCATAGTAATTCTTCAAGCATTCGTGTATACGGGTATTTCTGTGAAACGTTGATTTTTGTTCAAAAAAAGAAATTTAATCAAATTTATAGCAGAGATGGATGAAACATTTGATTTACAATAGTTGTGCACAGTTGTCTTGAAAAGGAAAAAATAGTTAAAAATATAGAAACTCATGAATTGATTTCAATAAAATGTATGATAGACGTCTCCTCTTGTCATTAATAGCATGTTCATCCTGTAACATCAATTTCGCCGCCTCTGTTCTATAAAAATGTCTTAGCTTATAACTTTTACAATTTAGTAACAATTTCCAATTTAAAATTTCTTTTAGTATGGGTTCGACCAAGTTTTAGTCGTTATAAACAGACTCAGAGTCTGTAGTCCGAAAAAAACGTATGATTCGACTAATCCAATATCGACCAGATCATCTATGTAGGTCCCGAAAGAAATAATAATCCAGTGTTGGTATCAATCGGGGCAATTACATATAAGTTGTTTATCTTCTGCAATAATCGCTAATGGCAACCTTCAGTCTCAATGCAAGCCTCCAACCAGACAGAATCCTGTCATGGCGGATACAACCAATGAGACATCGGGTCCTAGGGCCAATAAATAAAATCGTAGTTAAACGGCGATTATGTAAAAATCTGTTTTCAACAAAACTAAGTTTAAACTTCAAATGGTCAGTCAAAATAATCCACATTTTCGGCTTTTGATGTGGCAACCCTCACAGAAAACATATGTTTCCGGTGAATAATTAAAATGATATTAAACTTTTGTGGTGGATTTTGGTCACGCAAGATTTTTAGAAAAAATATGAGAATTAAAAAAAAAATGGGCAAAATGAACATGGGCACGGACAAAAGACACATGTGTGGAACTCCAGCAGCAACAAAATTATGAATCCCGAAGGCTCGTCTGCTTTAGAGTTTTCTGGTATTTTCTTGTGAATCATGAACTGCTGAGCCATCACGTTGAAAGATCTGTCTGGTAGTGTTGGGCTGATGTTGAAATTCATGACGACTGAATCCAAACATCTGATGGCAGCTTGATTGTCACACAATACCCAACGCCATAAGGACGTCTCAGCCGTTCTGTTACTTCTCAAGTCATCCAAATATCCAACATTATGCGGACTTCTGAAGAGATTTTCCTTTTTGTCTCATTTGGCTTATTGTCCCATATTACGCCGGAGAACTTTGCACAGTCCGAAAAAAACGATGCCGGCTGTCTTGGCAACGCTGACTGCCAAAGGTAAAATTCAAATCAGTTTACCTTCAAGCCAATTGTAAACAGCACACTTATATTCGAAATGTTCGGAAAATGAAGAGCTTCTTTAAACACTTTTATTTCTTTGATGTATATTTTGGGTGTTGTGGGATTCGTTAGTATGCAAGGTCAGGTAAGTATACAATTTTCTAATTGCTTGAACAAAGATTAGGTGATATCCAGCTTATGCAGAGGTATTTGACTGTTCTCTGAGGAATAAAAACTATACTATTTGCATCATTGATAGTCTTTTCGAATGAGTGGTTGTATTGGGTTGATTCTAATTTCACTACAATTTCTCAAAAAAAAAAAAATATGTGATCTTGAACTAAACTCGAAATTCTATCAATTTTTTTGTAGCGTAATTATTTGATAGCATTTACAAAAACCGACTGCCATTCTAACTCATCACACGTTAAGGCCTTTGAGTGTTCCTTGAGAAATGACAGAAATAATTAATTCCTCCTCGACATTTGTGCAGAACTGGCAACTGCGATTGAAGACTTCAACATTCGTTCGCTAATGCATATGATTCGTTTAAACATACCACGAATTCTCCTTAACTCTCTCTGCTACTAATTGAGAATTGCAGCAAACAAAATTGCCGAGTGTGAATCGAGACCAACTTTTTAAACAAAATAAAAAGTTTTAACAGAGCTCGCAATAATTGGATGTGAATCTGTCGCGAAAAACCCTAAACTTCTTTGCTTGCTCTTCGCTCAACCGAAGTATATTGCGAGCTTTGGTTTTAAATTATTTATTAAATGTTTAAATGAATGAAAGGTAAATTAATTTGATCGCTGAAAACAGCCATATATATTGTTATCATATTTCGTAATTAATTCCTCAAATAATGTATTTTTTTTTTTTGTAAAATTCGTAAATTTTGTAAAAATAATTCGGTTTCCCCACTAAAAATTATTATTTACAAAAATTATATGCATTTTGTTCAGAACTTACCTCTTTAACACACGTAATATTGTTGACTTGTCATCTCAATTCCACTTCATACGTGAGACCGTCGCATTCAGACAAAGAAATAGTCCTTTCAAATAAATGAGAGAACAAATGTTGTTTATTTTGGTCGGGAAGAACGACAATAACGAAGCGAACTGAAGACGGACCAGGAACACAACAACAAACCGAAAATCATAGATAACGAATGAGAGAGACGACAAAGCATAAGTTAAAAATTTTCTGTACTCTTCTTTACTTTGCAGCGACTGATTTTCTTTGAGACATATTCGCAGTAATTGACGGCGAATGAAATATTTTGTTTTCTAGTTTTTTTCCATTTGGAAATTGTCAAATTGTAACACTTATTTTCAATAGTTTTAAACCTTTTTCAGTTTTCTTATATTAAATGACGGTTTATCAACAATTTCGGATAATATTAGTAATTTTTACAAAACAAATATCTTTACTTTATCTTAAGAAAGACATGAACACAACCGATCGTGAACTAAAATTGTCAACAACTAAAAGGGCGATGATAAAACACAAGCGCATGTTCGATTTTTAACTGTTGGTGGAGGGGGGAGGAGTAGGGTTGTGCTTGTAAGGGACAGTGAGAGAACGAGAGTGGAAGTAAAGGAGAGCAAAAATAAGAAAATAGTGCCTGTCACTTGTAGTTAAATGTGTGAGAGGGAAACTGGTAATAAGTAAAAGGCAGATTTTATGGGAGACTTTTAGGAATTTATAAGGTATAGACCTTAATTGACCTTTTAATTGGAAACTTTTTTAATGGAGCATTCAATTATAAACATAATCAGCCCGATTATGAAAACTCCCAGGGAGATAATTACCGGGGATTTTTTTTTTTTTTTGAGAGTAATATCCTTTTTTTTAAACAGATCGGGAGAATAATAATAAGAGACAGACATTTTCTATTATTGGGAGCCAGTTTTTTTGTTTGACTCCCGGTCTGCTTAGAATTGAAGGATTTTTATCTGAAAAAAGTAAATTCCCCGGGTATTATCTCCCTGGGAGTTTCCATAATCGGGCAGAATAAATCGTATTTGGCAGAGTTGAAATACATACATATATCGAGCCATAACCGTAAAAAAGTCGTAACATGCGTGTAAAGTTAACAATCACCGTTGAAACATTTAACGGAACATAAAATACGACTCTAGGAAATATTCTTATCATCGAAGGCATCTTTTGAATTTTTTAAAATTAAATAGAAAACCTGAAGAGATATTTTCGAAAATTGTTTTGGAATTATCTGGATATTGTTTATTCTCGTAACCAATACACAAAGTTTTATTATATTTTATGTTAATGGCCAAAATAACAGGCGAAAGGCGTTTTTGTCATTTTTAAAAATTCCAATAATTATTTTCAAACTTAACCTTAATATTTGCCTTCTCTATCCAGAAATCTTTAACCTTATGAAAAATTTCAATCCAATCCGATAAATGGTTTTCGATTTATAATGAAATGTAAGTTATCGGTTTATAGGCCAAGGCATTTCATTTACATTGGTCTGTAAACTAAACTATAGACATCTAACATGGTTTGGAACCCGGGAATGTAATTGGGATAGGAGAATAGAAAATATTGCTAAATAGTCTTATATCGGTTGTAACACCGAAATTACTGATCGGATTGGACTGAAATTTTTCATAAGGAAAATTGTTTTCGTTTGCAGTAGACGGAAATGAAGTCCAATTTTAAAAATATTTGTTGGCTTTCTTAAAAATTAAGGAAACGCTTTGCAGCAAATATTTACAGCAGGCGGTAGTGAAAGCTCTTAAAATGTATTTTAATAAAAACAATAAACAATTTCCATGTAAATCCAAGAAAAATTGAGAAAAAATTTCTTCAGATTTTCCGATTATATCAGTGAAAAACTATGGGGCCGTGTTATCTTCACATGTTAACTTTCAGAAATGCAGGCTGTACAACATGTTTCTGTAAATTGTTAACATGTGTGTAAAGTTAACAGTCTCTGTTGAATGTTTTGCTCTTCCAAAGATGGTTTGGAACCCGGGTATGTAACTGGGATAGGAGAATAGAAAATATTGCTAAATAGTCTTATATCGGTTGTAACACCGAAATTACTGATCGGATTGGACTGAAATTTTTCATAAGGAAAATTGTTTTCGTTTGCAGTAAACGGAAATGAAGTCCAATTTTAAAAATATTTGTTGGCTTTCTTAAAAATTAAGGAAACGCTTTACAGCAAATATTTACAGCAGGCAGTAGTGAAAGCTCCAGAAATGTATTTTAATTAAAACAATAAACAATTTCCATGTAAATCCAAGAAAAATTGAATACTAATCGCTTCAGGTTTTCCAATTATATCAATGAAAAACTATGGGGACTAAGTAGCCTTCACGTTTTAGTTGCAGAATGCATGATGGACAAACAATTTTGGTAAATCGTTAACATGTATGTTAACTTAACAGAATCTGTTGAAACATTTAACGACAAAGACCATACAGAGGGCAGACGACCCAAGTCATTTGCTAAACCCTAAAGGCTGAGTTACTTGACCTTAATCGTAACCGTGACGTGTCAGCTTATACGTTCTCCTTATGTGAAAAATGTACAAATGGTTACTTGGCCGTAATCGTAACGTAACGGATGAACCTGTAGAAAATAGATTTTTCTATCCGGCAAGTGACATTTAACAAACAGCTGATTTTTTTCTAGCAAAAAAAAAAACAGCAAGAAAGTAAAAGAAACAACTTTGTTAGAAAAATAATAAAAACTATAAAAATGGATAAATTGTTTCTTCATAACACTTTCCTTCATTATTAATGAATTTTTTACGTTTTTATCAAAACAAACAGACAAATTATTTTGTTTGTTTACATACAACATATGGTACTTCACGTATCTTGGGTAACCACCACTACATCAACGTTCCGGTTACGATTACGTTTACGTTCCGGCAACGGTCAAGTAATTAGGCCTTTAGTGTTATGAAATGTCAGTCGCCAGAGAAAAATTATATTGAAACTAAACGCATCTATCAAAGCTGTGTTTCAAAAAACAATCTTATTACGTTAGCCTGAATTCAGTGTATTCACTCTTAAAAAATAATCTACCAACGTTTTCTTGATTGATTTTATATGGGAAATTCCTAGTGATTCAAGGAATATTACCAATTACTCACTCACTCACCTCTTGTTCAAATCCAAATACAAAAATGCATTTCAAGAAAATAAATTCCAAATAATAGAATTTTTTTTTTGTGTATACACTCCCATTTATTTAGTTATTTATAGGTATGTAGCATGTACGTATGTATGTATTTGTAAAATGTTTCATATGTAAATACAATTTTAATATTTCATTTATCAATTTATTCAGATTTTATGCATACAGAAATTGTTCATCATCGTTTTTTTTATTTATAACAAATTTCCAAATAATTTTGCTAATTAGAATTTTTTAGTTTTTGATAAAACTTTCAGATATGAATTTCTGTTTTGTATTCATTATTATTTATACATACATACTCGTCTATCGGTATATTTGATTTGACTAAAAGAAAAAATTACTAAAGATAATGTGAGGGATAGTTTTGTTTCTTTACGTTTTGGTTCTACAAAAATTTAAGTACAGATTTTTAGTTGATTTTTTTTTTGTTTGTTTGTTTTTTTTTTTTTTTAGTTTAGTTTTCATTGTGTGTTTGTTTTGATTTTAAGAAAATAAAAATAAAATTGTTCACTTAACAAACTAAACTACAAGAGAAAGTAATGAAATATATATTTTGTTTATCGATAAATAGATCTACAACATATTTTAAGATGTGTATGATAAGTTTATAAATTAATTGTTTAACAAAGAATGTTTTCTGTTCAATCGTCTCAGCCATTGAACAAAGAAATAATAATAGTTATTATTCATAATGTAATGTACTAGAAATTAAGGCTAAAACAAAAACAAGAACAAAACAACACTACGGTATTCAGCAAATAATATTAAATGATAAGAAATGATTGTTTTTTTTTAGATTTATTTTAGAAGAAAAAAAAAATACTTATTATCGAAATAGTTAACATTTTTTAGGTTTCTAATCTGTTTATGAGAAACAATCATTTATGGTTTTTTCTTTAATTAATAATAATGTTGAAATCTTAGGTTTTGAATAACAGACTTTTCTTCCTTTTAACTTTTCTTTTAAAACAAAATTGTTTAATTTGCCATTTATGACTAAGTTTCACCATGAATATACTACAAAGATTTCTCGGATAGACCTCACACCATTTTAGGCAGCAATATCGGGACATCTCGCCCAAGACTAAGCGGAATGATCTAGAATATCCTACACACCGTTTTGAATGCACCTCCATATCGGGGAAAATTAAGTTTGGTTGTCGGTCTGGATTGGAGGCGGATTTCCATAAAATTGGCCATAAAAAATCGATCAAATTGTTAATAACATCAGATATTTTTATCAGCTGTTCTCCGATGTTTTTCAGTTTTGTAAAGTTTTTAACGAAATACCTTGGGCAAAATAAATACATCCAGCCTCAAGTAAAATGTTCACCAACATTTTATAAAAATCCGATTTTCACAGCTTGAACATTTCCCACTTGAACAGGATCATTCGCTGTTTCTGGATCTTTCGGGTTTCTATAGATTTCAGTTTTCGAAATTCCGACACCTGAATTGCCTTAAATGTGTGTGAGATATTCGTAATTTTTGTTAAAAATATATTTTTTTTGATTTCTACTAAAATTAAGCTAAACTAGAATTCAGTATAAACCCCGGCTAGGACCAACAGTGGAACCTCGAAGTATGTACGAACTCGTTTTTTTGAAACGCAAGGCAATGGCAAAAATTCCATGAATTTATATTTATTTTAATAGAATCATAGGAAGTAAGTGGTTGGTTATCGCGACTATACGGAGCAGATGTTTGGTTTTTTAAAATATAATTAGGACAAGGTCCATTTTAATGGCAGTCGACCTAAGACACACTAACAAATTAAAATACGACTCTGTCAGGGTGGATCAATATCGAAACACCATACACGCATTAGAGTAGAGACTAACAGTTGTAATTTCAGGTAGTAGACGAATATGTCTATCTCGCAACCATGATATAAACACCTGAAACTACCTCAATTATGCTGCCTGGGACGTGAGACAACCCAGATTTCAGTGGGAGGACCCAAACTTCAGTGGGACGATCTAGACTCCAGTGTGTCTATTCTGATGACCCAGACTCCAGTGGGACGATTTAGACTGCCGGGACGAACCAGACTCCAGTGGGAGTACCCAGACTTCAGTGGGACGATCTAGACTCCAGTGTGTCCAGCCAAACTCCACTGGGAGGACTCAGACTCTATTCGGAAGATCAAGGCACTAGTGGGACGTCCTACACTGAAAACTCCACTGGGAGGATTCAGACTCTATTCGGAAGATCAAGGCACTAGTGGGACGTCCTAGACTGAAAACTCCACTGGGAGGACTCAGACTCTATTGGGATGACCAGTGGGAGTACCTGGAGTCCAGCGGGAGAACCCAGTCTTCAGTGGGAAGACCTTATGTAAGGATTGAGACTACGAAGATCTAATAAATCTCGGTGTACTAAACTGGATGCCACACTCATATCGAATACAACCGAACCTTGAAGAGTGTTTAATCTCGAATTAAAAGAAAATATTGAAATGTCCTGAACAAAGGGGCATTAAGTAATGCCTTGCGTTTTACAAAAATTAGTACAATCATTCATTGGTAAAACTTCAGAAGCTCCCAGCGAGTTCTTTTGCCGGGCTTTCTTTTTAGAATGTTAATGTTTTTTTGTTTGTATTGTTAACTTAATTCAAAGTATATTTTTTTTTTAAGATTTCTTGTTTTATATAAATAATTGCACACAATAATAACATATTTTTTCGTTTTTTTTTTAAAGAAAAACTTTCTCTCTCTAACACATTTAAAATTTATGACAAAATTTACTTAACTATTTGGCTTTGAAATATATGTATGTATATTTTTATTATCGTTTACTTAAAACTAACAAAAAAAAAAAAAATATAATAAAAACAACAAATATATTATTTATCATATTTATCTTTTTGGGGGGTGGCGGGGAAACTTTGACATTTTGTAAAATATAACAACAGAAAATCGTATATCTTTGTTTCAATTCGTGTAGGATTTTCTAAAATGTGTTTTAGTTTTTCATTTTCTTTGGTTTTACTACTTTTTGTTTTTTTTTTGTTGTTGTTGCAGAAATGTTTAATGTATTTTTTTTTTTCTTATATCCTTTTGTTATAAAATATAAATTAGCTTTTTGTTTTGTTTTGCTGTTTTAAGAGTTAAACAGAAAGAAATGTTTCATTGGTCCTTTGGTTATTTATTTTTTTCTTCTATCATTTGTTTTAAAGACTAAAGGCACTCAAATTACTTTAATATTTATGTATATTTTAGTTTTTTTTTTTTTTTTTTTTTTTTTTGTTAGTTAAATTAAAATTTAACATTTATTTTGTCTAAGTGTGTTTTTTTTTTTATTTTTGTTGTTTATATTTGGATTTGTTTTTAGTTTGCCACATTATTAATTCTAATAAGGCTTTGCCGCATCTTTTGAACGTTTCAGTTGTACCTTAAGACGTTTGGTGCCGATCTGGAAACCGTGCATCGCTTGTATGGCCGCTCCGGCCGAATGGGGATTGTCGTAAGATACGAAACCGAAACATTTGGACAGATTTGTTTGTTTGTCGATGAATACTTTGGCAGAATAGACATTACCAAATGGTAGAAATGTTGAAGCGAGATCGGTATCGGTGAATTCCTGAGGTAGATGGTAAATAAAGAGATTACTGCCTTCGGGACCTAAGGGGGAAAAAAAGGAAATACAAAGATCTTGTTATAAATACAATAGATACTATAGAAAAGTAAGCTGAAGGGTGTGGATTTAAAAACAAATCTAAATTAAGAAGGTATTCTAGTTGTACACCAACTCTCAAATCTCTCTGCGAAGGCCCTGAAGCATGATGAATTTTGCCATTCAAATCCCCAACATTGTTAGTGTTATGGCCGGGTCAACGGTCGTAATTCTGTTGACGGAGCTAGTGAGACGTGTCTTCGTTGTACTCTTGTTTCGCTGACAAAACAAATTTGTGATGCGACCAGCCGAACTGGTGTTTGCTTTCATGGCAGCTGTAGTAAATTCGATATCGGCAATTCCACGGTGTCGAACGTGACCGTTGTACACATTCAAAGTGCAGAAAAGGTCAGAATAAAATATATTTTAGATTCATCTTATACATATTCGTACAGGTCGATAGTAGTACTATCACCGGTGGTTTAGTTTTTTTCAGGCGAAATAGTGATAACAAAATAAGGACAAAACAGGGAGCGGGTCGAACGCGACAAAAACAGAAGTAGTTTCCGTGAACATCTTTAAAAACATGAGAATTAGCGAAATCAAACAGAATATGTTATCGATGAAAATTGTAAAATGTTAAAAAATGACAAAGCTTTCGTATCCTCTTTATTTCATAGAAATATCATGGATAGTTTTTTTACATTTAATTTTTAGGTTGGTTCGAACGTGACATGTCGAACGTGACATTTTTTCTATGACTATCATATAGACCAGTGCTGTTCATTTCATTGAACAATTGTTGTCGCTCAATTCACATGTATTCTTACGCTCCTGCATCAGTCAGGTCACACTCAAAAAAATTTAGTTATATGAATACATATAATTATTGTTTTTCAACCTCCCCAACATACCAAATATGAATAAAATCTCAATACAACTTGAGAACAATATTATAATAATAGTAAATCCACAATAGTTTCTCAAGTTCGCGCACAAAAATTGAGAAGAATATTATAAAAATAGTAAATTCACAATAGTTTTTCAAGTTCGCGCACAAAACTTGAGAACAATATTATAAAAATAGTAAATCCAAGCCTTTTACAATAAATTCTCAACTCTTTTTCAAGCTTGAGGCTTGAGATGGTAAGCTTATTATAATATTATTCTCAAGTCATTTGGTATGTTGGGTCTTACTGACATTATGATTTGGCTGTAAAGTTGGCAGTTTCATCTCTTCACTAACACAACTACATTTCTCCATTTGCACAGCACTGATATAGACAAATTAGACCAAAAAGTACCGTTATTCTTCATTCCTTTTGATTCGTCTCTTCAATTTAAGATTTCTTATGCTCTTAGAAAGATTATTTATAATAGGCCTCTTTTTACATAAGCCTCTCTTTACGAAGGAAATTTTAAAAAAAATGTGCATTTAAAAATCTGAAAATGATCCAAAACTACAATTTTCCACTTTGCAATTGTTTTTCGTAAATTTTTGAGTAAATACACGTGAAATTCTTTAATTTCATTAAAATTTGAATATTTTTGTATAGTAATATATTACATTAATGTGATTTTAATAACTTTTAATTTTTTCATCACGGTAGACCTTTTGGTGGAATTACCCATATATTTTTTTTTTATTTTCTCAACGCTGTGTCATTTACAATGGAAATACAATGTCCCGGATGGCGGTTAGATCAGCTCTATATTCTTCCAGGACATCCACCAGTTAGAGGCACCTGGCCGTTGATGAATATTTATTTATTATGAACGACCTTAAAAACCCATTTAAAAACTTAATCTACACAATTTTATATTTACATGGTGGTCTTATCCTTAACACCCCGATGGAGTGTGGAAATCTCATATAAAAACGTTTCTTTACAATCATTTCACTTATGCAGTTATTTATTAATATTTTTTTTGTCTTTCTTAATTTCTACCCAAAGCGTTCTCTTTATCTAACTCATTTATTTTGTTTCTATTCTCCATATAAACTACAATTTATAGTTTCATGATTTATCATTTAGTCATGGTACATACCTTCAATTTGTTTGCCAGCTACTCCTGCGGCGGCTGCCTGCAGTGCTGATGCCGCAAGTGGTGCTGAGGCGGCGGCCGCTGCTGCATAAGCACCATTGGTCAGTGGATTAAGCGCTGGGGCGTACGGTGATGTAAGGGCATCTGCACCGGTCCCTAAATCGAAAGAGACACACACAAAGAGACACAAACACAGAATGAACAAAATGAAAAAAAAAGGAACAAAAAGAAACATTTTTAATTTTTGTTTTAAATATTTAATTATTTCAAACATTTAATTTACAATACTGCAGTCGGGTAGAGACGGTGCGGTGGGGGAGTGGACTAAAATAAGGGGAGAGGACAAATGAAACTCGTAATAATAATTATGTTGTAGTTGGTGGTATTTGTATAAGGGAGTGAACACTTTGTATCAACCGAAAATAAATAAAAAAAAAAAAAAAAATACAACAACAACAGAAACAGAGGATATGAAAAGGACCTTATGCTATGAAACACGCTCACGCACACACACACACACACACATAGGCAGACACAAACAAGCATAAACATATCAACACGTTACAAATAAAAAACGGAAACGAAATTCGTATAAATAAGAGAACAGAACCCCCACACCCAAAAAAAAAAATAAAGGATTTAATCGTTTGTCCCGGTGTGTGTGTGTGAGTAGTATAAGAATGAGAGACAAGGAGAGATGGAGTGTGTTTGTCTTTGTTGGTGTGTGGCTCTGTCTGCATCTACATGTTGCTGGCTTTAATTATGTAGAGAATGCGAGTCCTTTCTAATTATACGAATACAAGTGTGTAATAATTTTATGCTCATTTGTACATAAATATATCCGTAAATATATACAGATGTAGGTATGTGTGTGTCCGTGTGTGTGTATATGTTTGAATCTATATTAAAATACATAAATAACATCAAAACACAAACACACACATTCATAGCGACCCTTGCCAAATATAAACAAAAGAAACTTAAAAAATTACATGTACTTCAGTCGTATGGCAGGATGAACATTTGCTTCGCGCAGCAAGGCCAATGTGATGGGACAGTCGGGCGATAAGGACAGTCCTAGAAGGAGGAAATTAAACATTTTTGTATTTTCGGAATACTTGTTTGGTTTGACTAGGCTGACTCGACTTCAGGCTAGACCACGGACTGTTTTTGTCTTGAGTTTTTGTTTAAAAGATATTGGTGATCGTTAACATTGTATGAAGACAGGGACAGGGAATTTTCTGGATTATTTGCAAAACGACGGTGCTTCAGGATATCCCACAAATGACATCGACGAGAGGCCTGATTAAACGATTGCCAAAGATTGTGGGGCAACACAATCGATCGATCGATTCCAGCTGAAACCAAAGATCGTTCATGTCTTCTGTGATAAAATACAGTGAGATTTACATATACAAAAATCACCCGCACGAATTCTCCTCCACAAGGCAAAACCTTTATAATCGTTTCCTGTCGTCGAAAGTTATGAAGTATGTGGTGCTCGTCATGGCAGCTCCTTTTAAAAATCCCCCAAAAAACGATTTCATATTCGTTGGAGTTTTCATAATTTTTAGATAATGTTTTTCATATGAAAAATTACCCAAAATTTGAACAATGTAAAATTCCCCAACTTTTGTCAAGTGAAATCTCCCAAACCAGCTGTGAAAAAGTGGAAGCTTTTAATGGGGAAAACATTTGGTAGCGTTTTGGATAGACCAAAATTCAAGCATATTCGAAATATTTCTTTCAACCTACGATTTCTGCAAAGGACTTATCGTTTTACAAATTTTTCTCAAAGGTCATTGCTGATATTACTAAAGTGAACATTCTGGTGGAGGGAATTAAATATGGCGACTAACCCACGCACCGTCTTCGTCGTCATGGCGCCGATTTTTCATTGGTGGATTTTTCATAAATTATTTTTTTTTAGAATTTTGGGGGAAATGTCTGTTGCTTTGCAACTGAAACCCTTTTGTGTACTTTTATTTTTGTTTTTTTTTACATTTCATTGTAACATTTGTTGGGCCATTATGCATTTGGTTCATTTTTCATAGAGCCATTGTCCTGTTTCCTGAGACAGTCTTTACCTTTTCTTCTCCATCTATGTATATGTGTATGCCTTTATGATCTGTATGTATGTATGTGTGAATTACAAAATTAAAATTTTTATGCTTTTGTGTGAAATATATTTGTATATTCTTATTTGTTTGGTTTTTTGTTCGGTTGTCGAGCACAAAAACGTTCAAATGAAATGTAAAAAAATTACAAAAAAAACAAAAATAAAATAAAAGTACACAAAAGGATTTCAAATTGGCGCTCAGTTGCACAGACACAGACCCCGACGAGCAAAAGGTGTTTTCGCTTTGTTTTGCATTCTGTGTTATTTTTCTGATGATTTTTTCTTTATTTGAAATTTCCTCTATTGTTGTTTTTAATTGAGGTGCTCCAACATAAAAAAAAAAAAAAAAAAAACACACAATACTAAATAAAACAAAACAGCAACCGGGGTGGTCTTGAGTGCCCTACATCATACAGTGATGGCATTTTACAGGGTTTAATGGAAGTTTGGGATATAAAGACACAACCTTCTATATAGTAATCGATTCAAAATCGAACGATCATAGCTAACAATAATTAAGCACATTACAATATTTTCTCTTTTTTTCACCAGCCGAGGACTCAACGGAACAAACGTCATTTGCAACTTGTGGCAATTTCCCCTACTTTGTGTTTCCCGTACATTCGTTTTTTAACCAAAGTTCGGATTACGACCAGATATTTTGAAAATATTTCAGTGTCTACTGGAAACGTTTTGGCGGGTCTTCTCCTGTGCCTTCTTTGGGAGCTACAAAATAGTCTTGCTGCTTTCAATATTTTGTGAAAATATTCGAGCGTCTAAAGAATGAACTTTGCCAGATGGTCCATGGGGATTATTTTTCAGCATAGTGATATATACAAATTGCTTCCGCTCCCGCTTCTATTGCTTGAAAATATGCCATCATATTTGCCAGACGTCCTTTGACAACGTTTTTACGAGATACGGAATTTCCGAAAGACATTTCCCACGAAAAATATTCGCACATACAAAGTCCACATGAAAACCCACATGACCCACCAAACCAACTGTAGCAAACAACAATGCCAACAACTACATACCAATACACAAAAACAGAGTGTGTAACAACAACAAAAAATCAAATTAATCTCGAGTGAAATTGTGTGACCATGGGATACTTTTTTTATGATCTTTACCGTCTCCCCCTGCTGCTTCGCCCTTATTGAATGAAATGTGTGCGGGGGTGAATATAAATTGTTGAAAATAAAACCAAGTTAAATATTTCATTAGTGCATATTTCATGATCCATAAACAAAGTTATAAAATTGAAATCTGGAGAGAAAAATAAACAACAACAAATACAAAGCCATCATTTCGCACAGATTGATACGAATAATATAAAAATGTATCATTTGTTGGCCGATTGGTATAAATATTTAATTGAAATTGCCGTTGGAGAAAAAAAAATTTAACAAGAAGATAACAACAAGCAATAAATGCTTAAAATGGGGAAAGGTAAAGACTGGGGTTGGATCAAAACGATTAATATGTCTTCTTTCTGTCCCCTGAACAGATATTCTTCTCTGAAGAATTTATTTTGTTCAGGAAGTGTTTCAATTCAGAAACAGTTTTGCGAAACACATTAAAATCTTCCAAACTAGTAGTCTTTATTTGTCCCTGACCCTGATATTTCCAGAAATTATTGTGTCTCTGATCATCGCCTTTGTCGGAATTAAATAAGCTCCAATTGTCAAATAATTTGGTATTCGATGATTGCCTGTCTGTCTGTCAAAAGGACAGAGGAAAACCATATAGGAATCCTAGCCATCTTGGTAAGATTGAATTAGTGATTTTTTCTTTAATTAGTGATACCTTGTAAATGATGGCCACTTTACGGGTAAGAAGTAGTTTCTCAGCCATGTAAAGCATTAGCCGTTCGGAGCCGACAGTAAACAGTCGACTATTTATTTGGGGCATTCTTCACTTTGTTTTGGGGGCATTTTACATTTGGGGTTTTACCGGGTCGTTGCCAAAATTTAGAATAAAATGACGATTCGATTGGAAATTTATTTTCATTCATTTTCTTTACGATCCCTAGGTGTGATCCCCCGAATGTAGTCAAATCTTCAAAAGTGATTCATAAATTAATTCGAATGGCCTCGTTATTTTATTAAAGCGCTCAGATTATATACTTTGTTCGGTGTCGGCTAATGGGACCAATACAATTTTCCAAACAAATCTTCCGCGTGTTGAACGAACTTTGAGTTAAAAGTTTATATGTAATCGGAAATCCCATTTTGGAAATGCTTCTATTGTAATATTTCAAAATATTATCAAATTTAAATGTATCTTTTATCGACTAACACAAATTTAGATATCAAGCTTTGTTAGGAGTTTTTTTTTTGTTTGTGATTGTTTTATGATTCACCTAATATGCACTTATTAAATTGTAATTGTAAAAATAAAAAAATTATTTTTTGAAAAAAAAAAAATGGGCACTTATTAAATTGTAATTGTAAAAATAAAATAATTTTTTTTTAAAAAAAAAAAAAAAAAAAAATACCACTCATTAAATTGTAATTCTAAAAATAAATGAAGTATTTTTATGGAAAAAAATTCGATTTCAGTGGCACTTTTTTTCAGTTGAGTATGACCCATTTTTAATAACAACCGACCGTCTTCTTTGATATATTTTCCAGCGTAGTTGAAAGCGTGAACTGTACTGGTCTTCCAACAAACGAACATGCATTTCCTACATAAAAACAGCTTATTCTTCTAAACAAAAAATCCTTTTCTTATCATATCCACCAAAAAATAAAAAAAAAAATACTATGCACATTAATTTAGTTCCAAATGCAACAAAAGGCAACAGATCAATTGTTCTCGTCTAAATAAACAAATCTTTATGACTTTTATTGTAGGAGTAGAAACGCAATGAACAAAAAAGAACAACAAAATCTCCTTGCAAACAGCAATAAATGTTCAATGAGCCAACATAGTACACATACAGGGCCGCAATAAAGTCTGCACGGGGCCGAACAACTTAACACGGCCCCGAATTTGAACTTAATCGATCGTGGACATTTTCAATTAAAGTTTTGTAGGAAATAATAAATTTAAAATCTCCACTTTATTCTGAACCACAAAATCGAGTATTCTATGCAATAGTCGTATTCCTTAGTTTATAACGCGACCCAATTCCTTTTTCATACAATCAATGTACTGCATTCATGACTGCATCACCATATTTTGAATAGAAAATGATCCGAGTATTCGGAGACGGATGCAAACATAATAATGGCACAAAATGGTCGTATGCGACTAAAAACTGAGTACCCAGAAAAAAAATGGTGTTGGGCATTTGTGTTGTTTGCGTAGATGGCAAACTTAATCTATATTTTAATACTCCTGTTCAAGTGGTTCCATTCAACTTCAGTGCACATGGTCGGCGACATGTATATATCCCATCTCGTTGGGCGCCATTTCAGAATCAACTGCTTCCATTCAGCTGCGGTTCATGTGTTCAGCGACATTTATTTGCTCCCAGACTGTATGTCTTTTGGGCGCCCTTGTCCGGCTGGCATGCAAGTAGAGAACATTTTTTTTCTCACATTCAAGTGGTGCCATACAACTTCGATACTCTTGTTAGGCGCCAATGCCCCACTACATTCTGCCTAAAATGGACACGATGTGTATGCAATTTCATATCTCACATATGTTGGGCGCCAATTAGAACTAGGATTTAATAAAAGTTTACACTATCGCCAAGACCGACAATTGTTACTAATCATTTCAAAGGGCAACCAACTGAGCAAGTTGACACAGATCACTCATTCATAAACTCTAATCTTAAACAGTCACTGTACGTTTGAGAATCCCCAGCAATTGGCTTTAACCCTCCGCTTACTGAGTCTCCTGTTGGCCAGACTTACCAATAAATACCAGACTTACCGGAGACTCTTTCTTTAAACCGATGGACTTATTGAATCAATTTCAGATAATAAACATGACTGATTAAATTCATTTGATTTTCTCGCAATAACAAAAGACAAAATATCGTGCACAAACAAATTTCAACCACTGTTTGTGTACCCCATGTGACTTGCTTCCAGGACCATCAGAAAATTGGAAAATATGCAACGGAGCTACCCAACAATATTGGCTGTTATTCATTTTCAGGAATTTGTAAATGATTTTTATCCCGTTTTTGTCCCTTTCATTATTAGCGGATTCTGTCGTTGCAGTTGATATTTCTGTTGTTGTCATCGTTATTTGTTGTAAAACAAATAAAAAAAAAAATGAAATTGCCAAATAACTCCATTGTTTCGTTTTTTTATTTATTTTTTGTGATTTTTTTTTTTTGTCACAGTCCATCGAATACAAAACATTTGAATACGTTTGAATCTGTCGTCTCGTTCTTGTTGATTTTGTTCGGCTCTGTTTTCAATATTTTCATTTATAACATTCCATTCACCGGGCATTTTGTTCGCTGTTCTTTACATTGGATTCCACCAGATTCCGGGGAAAAACAATTTGTATTTGAATAATTTTTTTTTGTGGACACTTCGGTTGAAGCGACTCCGTCTGTTTTGTGTGGCGCTGACGTTATGTGTTGTTGGGAAAAGCTTTGTAAATTAGTCGGGTATTCTGGGAAATTCCGGATTGTTGTCGTTGTGAAAATATTAAATTTTTCCCGTGAATTTTGTTGAACAAATTATGAGACAGAGACAGAAAATAAAAGTTATTGGTTTTTCTACGGCATTTGAGAGCGGTGGACAATTTCAGCATATGAGAGTTGTGTTTTACTCAGATTATTTGCTTACTCAGATTATGAACAAATGAGAAATGCAATAATATGCACTGTCCTAAATGCGGACGTCAAACGATTTAAGGACAATCACTTGTGGATATTTACCAGCCATATTAGTGCTTCGAGCCATATTAGGCAAACGTTGGTCGCCTTTCAGACTGAAAAGCAAGACGAGATAAATAGTGAACGAAATCTGAACCAAATATTTTGGTTCAACTGGTTTCATTAAATTACGATTCACGTTGGGCGCCATTTCAAACTCTGGCTTTAGAAGAGATTGCAAAGACCCACGTTTTAGATACCTCTATTCATATTTGTTCATTCAATTCCTATTCTCTTCACACGTTGGGCGCCATTTCGAAATATGACTTCAGAAGAGATTGCAAGGGCCTCTATTGGTAATTATCCTCCTCGCATATTTGGATGACATAGGGTAGAACGAACGAAAAACAGATTTTGTTACTTTCTTTTTAACAATAATTGTTTATAAGAAAAATCGCATATAAGAAAGAAATTTGTGGAATTTTTTAACTTTTTTATATCCGTTATCTACTGTACTAGTCTAGGATATGGAGCCAGCTACCCAAGACAGTTTCTGAACTCGCTGAATTGTATGTGACAAAATTCGATGAAAGAAGGCAATTTAACCCTATTCGTACCTAGCTAAATTTGTAACGTAAAGTAACGTTAGTAAAACGCAAATTGGTTTATAAATACAAAAATTTAAAAACGTCTAATATTTTGTTTAAGTAGACTTTATGTATAAAAGGAAATATAGACAAATGGGATGATAATGACTAATGTAAAATAAAATGCATATACAAGTATTAATATCAATAGTGACCCGAAGACACTGCCTGATATGAATGGGGTTAAATAAAACCCAGTTCCGATAAAATATAAATCGACCGTATTTATATAACACTTATCGAATCGGAGTTAGTAGTGATAATAACGATTTCAATGCATTCGTTAAAGTTATAGTTATCGTGGAGATGTCGTTCAAACTGCAAATGGTCAGTATAAACAGTTTACCAGCGATATTGGATATTGGAGTGATATTGGAGCTAACGTTCGACATCATCGTAATCGTTGCTGCTATCGTTATACACGCAACATAAAACACATCTCCGCCCCTCTCTAAATGATTGTTGATGACGTTAAATGTTGCATGAGATGTTTCATCCTGGCAAATGTTTCTTTTTTTTGGTATTGCCGCTGTTAATCATTTTGCAATTGCACGGCGGAAGCAGCACTTAAGAGACAAGCAATGAATGAAATCGCCAGATGCTTTGGTGTTCAGTTTAACAGTTATTTTCATTAATTAGAAAGGTAACAATTGTAGAATAGAAAAGGTAATGGATTAAACAACATTCAAATACGAATACATGCAATAATGGTGCAGGATCAAAACTAATTACATTAGCGTTAAATCGATAATAGAAAAAAACATATAAACACATACAGGAGGCGTGGTTGGGGAAGGGAATACACAGGATAATAACAAAGAACAAACTACAGACATTTACTAAATTGAAATAATTTTTTTTGTCGAAAAGAAAATCAATGCAATACTTACACAATGTCGTGCCGGTTGTGCCACCGGTTAAAGCATATGTTGGTGCGGCCGTGGCAGCGGCAACAGCCATTGTAGGATGGTGATGATGATGCTGCAGATGTTGTTGTTGTTGCTGCTGCTGTAGTTGTTGTTGCTGCTGCTGCTGTTGCTGTTGTTGGTGGTGTTGTTGAAGCTGGTGCTGGGCCACCGTATACTGGGCCATTTGGCCCTGATGATGTGTGGCCGCCGCAGCAAGAGCCTTGCTGGTGGGTACATTGTAGTGCCCGGTGGCATACGAGGTGTTGTGCTGACCCGCTGAGCCGTGATTCATAGAGGCTAAGGTAACCAGATTTTGCATGGGTATGGAAGAGGCCAATAATCCATTGCTAGAACCAGTGTTGTTGCCGGCGGCGGCTGCTGCTGCGGCGACGGCGGCAGCATTATTGGCCGATATTGAAGCAGCTGTGGTACTATGATCCGGTGGGAAATTTAGTCCTGATTTGTTATCCATTTTTTTTTTTATATAGTTTTGTTTTTATGGTTTTTTTTTTTAAGGATTTTTTTGTGTTTGATGGTTTTTAAGGTAAATTGTTTGTTTTTGTTTTTATACATGACCACACAATCAAGTCAATCATAGACATACCAAAAAATGTATTGAACGAATATAAAAAAACATAGAAGAAAACACACACCCAATTGGATTATTTACATTTACGAAAAACAATTTAAAATAATAAAAACAAAAGAAATCAAGTAAAATAAAGTTTTGTCTCAGAAGCGGAATGGCATGAGAAAAAGCTCACCCGGATATGGTTGAGAAAAGGCTTTAAGCTGGCGCATGGCAAAAGTTTCATAATGGACATTTTTGTTTGTAAATAATTTTTGAGATTTTTAATAATAGTATCCTGGCAAGAAGCTTACTTTATTTGCTGTGCTTTCAAAATTAATGTTTTGTTTTGCAGTTTATGTTATATGTATATAAAAGTTCTTTTTATGATATTTATAATTATCTAAGTAAGCCTTGCCAAATGATGTGGTTAAACTAAAATTAGCTCTCTTTATTATACAGTAGATTATATGATAAGCTAACTCTTAATTCTCGCCTATAAAAGCTCTCGCCAAATGACTTGGTTAAACAAAAAGCTAATGTATTTCGCTATATATTGAAAATATCTCTCTTTATTATACAGTAGATTATATGATAAGCTCTACTTTTAATTCTTGTAATTCTCTTAGCAATGCTCACCAAATGATTCGTTTTAACAAAAAGATTCGACAATTTTCCAATAATTAGAAATAAGAACTTTATTCTTATAAAAGCTTTTCTTGTAAAGTACGGCGAACGCTTTATCAGACTCTAACAAAAGTTGTCTACTCGAAGTTACAAACATAGATTGATTCATTTCACTGGAAACATGAAGCTATTCGAAGGTTAAACATTATTATACTTTGTTAGAAACAACTCTAGATAATCTAAATAATAAGCAAAATAAATTTAAATAAAATGCAGTTAAACTAAAATACATTCTAGGAAGGTAATGACATAGAATTCAAACTTCGAGATTAGTCCATAGTGATTTTTGTTTAGAAAAGCTAGTTATGTTATAAAATTAAGCGAGCAGTTTGCAAAATACTCGTAGAGGGCCATGGGTTTTAATGCGGATACGTTCGGTAGATTATACGATCTTTATATAAAAGTTCCTGAAACAATTTTCGATCTTTCGTAGAACTTGAAACATCTTAAAAATTCATAAATAACTTTCATTAATAGTTTGGCTTCGAGTAGATTTTCCATAGCTCTTCTCAAGTTACAAAAAAAATTTAAAAAACTTTCCTTCCAAGTTCTAGAAAAATCTGTATCCCTACACACTTGTATTGTAATACGAAAGCTGAAGTGTTGTAACAACACTCTGAAAATTATCCGTTGACTTTATCAAATGACTAGCTTGATCTGTAGCTTTTTAGAAAAGCTTTTCCGTATTGAATAGTTTTGGATTCATCCCATAGCATTACAAAACTTGCTAACTGCAGCTACATAATTGTATCGCTTAAAATGCTTCACAAAAATCTAGCTTTATTGTCTGCAAAAGTCATAATATTTGAGAGTTTTTTTGATTATCTTGATTAATTAAAAAAAGCTTCTCTTTAAAAAGCTTGATAAATACTACTCTGTAGCCATAAAAGCTTTTCTCTTATTAAAGTATTTTACTTAACTGTAGATTTGTAAGCATTTTTATAATATAAACTCTGTAAAAGCTTTCTTATAAAAATCTACAATCATTTTGAAAGCCTTCTTCCACTTTTGTATATTTTACAAATATTTTATTATTATTTTCCTGAAGTCTAGCATACCCGCAAACGGGATTTCTGTATTGTTCCTATCCACTCAAAAGCTACTTTTACCGACCTTTTCGTAAGCTTAGTGAATGTATAAAAGTTAAAAAAAGTGATTTGCATATGACCTATTTAAGCTGTTTTTATTTTAACTATTGGTTTTTAGTATCTAGAAGCATTTAAATATAAAATATTTCCATACAAGCTCTCTTTGCAAAAGTTATCATAAAAATCTATACCAACTTTATAATTCTTTGTTAGTGTTTTGGGTGAATTTTTTTTTGTATTTTCACACATTTTTCTTAACAAGGGTTTATAAAGCTGTTACAAATTTTTATGATTACTGGGCTCAGAGTTTATTAAAATTTAAAAAGCACATTCTGTTTATGCAAAAAGCTTAATTTGTCCTTGATATTATTCGCAACAGCTTAAAGCTTCTTTTGGTATTTTTTTTGCCAAATATCAGTGAGCTTTTTTTTACCATTCCAGCACATTAATTTGCATTGCTATTTTCTATACATATATGAAAATAAATAAATAATAAAAAAACAACATAAACATACAAAAAAAAGTAGAGAAAAAAATACAAATAAAAAAAAACTAAAAAACTCATACTGTTTAATTGAAAATAAACACAGAAAAAAAATTAAATGAAAATTAAAAAATAGGTAATCAATGAACTGTTTTGTTTTTGTATATGCAAAATGCTGTTAGACAAAGAAAAAAAAGACTGGAACTCTTCAAATACAGTATAGTTTAGTTGCTAATTGATTTTAACGAGTTTTTTAGCCGAGCATTAGAGAGAAGAATTGTCTGTTAAATTTGCAAAGTTTTTTTTTTTATGTTGCCAACATTTAGAAAATTAATTTGATGCGATGTTTTGGATTTAGTTGCGATATTCTGCTCTAATTTTGCAAAAACATTCCGGTGCACTTTGTGCACGTTTTGTCTTGCTTTATTGCACATTTTTGTTTGTTTATACAAATGAATGGATCAACAAATTTTGCATGGATTTTAAACATTCACATATGTACGTTGGTTTTTGAATAATTACACTTGTTTAACACGCAATCACATATTCACATTGACTTTTTGACTTGGTGTTGTTTAATTGGACACATGCTAACATTTAGGTCTACAACTAGCACAGATCTACGCAGCAGACTTCCGAACCCTCAGAACAATGACATAAATTTTGAAGAAAAAAAAAATGGTAATTGTGTTTGTAACGTTTATATAGGTTGTTTTTCATTTTGCAAATGTTTGATATGTAACAATAGATGATTTAATTGTTTAGTTATTCTAAAACTTTTGTCAGTAATCTTATATTTGTTTAGTTTCGAGAATCCGATGTAGTCAGATTTCTTTAAATTTAGCATTTTACCTACAAAAGTTAAAAAAGAAGACCTTCGGTAAAATATCACAGAAAAACTGAATAATTATGTGAAATACAGACAATGGGTCGGACCATCGCTGGGATACTAAAAACCAGGAAAATAAATTTCACCGTTCCCTCATCTCCCACATTGAAGGCCACATTTTTAAATAATTTTTTTTATAACCACCCAACCAAAATCT
This sequence comes from Hydrotaea cyrtoneurina, assembly GCA_958296145.1. NCBI lineage: Eukaryota > Metazoa > Arthropoda > Insecta > Diptera > Muscidae > Hydrotaea > Hydrotaea cyrtoneurina. The sequence goes on along the minus strand of OY282514.1, from coordinate 23,251,096 downwards.
CATCCCATGCAGCACACAAAATGGAATAATGCACAGGCATTCTCTGACACGCCCACATATGTGTGAAGGAAAAAGCGTTGCTTGGCCGTTTCCTTTATAGTTGCCGGCAATGCATGTATTTATGTGCAAACATACATAGATATATAGGGGTGGACCGTCAATAGTGGCATGTATACATTAGATAATAGCTGTTAAGTAAGGATTACTATTCGTAATAATTACTAATTAAATAACGATTATTTTCCGTTTTTCAAGACTTATCAATTGATTCATATCTTAATATATATTTACCCTCGACACTGATTCACTGACTCTGTCACGCAGTACGTAGGAATTTAGGCATAGGCATTCTATAAATAATAATAATAAAAAAAATAATATTTTTTTTTTGTACAGAAATTGTGTTTTCCCCGAATTTTTTTTTTCCAATATTTTTTTTTTACCATAATTTTTTTTTTTACAAAATTTTTTTTTTTACAAACATTTTTTTTTTTACAAAATTTTTTTTTTTACAAAATTTTTTTTTTCAACAAAAATTTTTTTTTTCAAGAAAAAATTTTTTTGTCAACAAAATTTTTTTTTCAAAAAAATTTTTTTTTTCCACAAAATTTTTTTTTTTCAACAAAATTTTTTTTCCATATTTCAACGGGCGCCATAGGAGCATTACAACTTACTAGTTTCAAAAAATCTAAAAGGATTACTTGCGATTACTAAAAATAATCAGAAAGAATCAAAAGTAAACTCGGAAAGATTACTTTTGTTTATTTTATACTAATTTGAAGTAATCTTGATTATTTTAAGATTATTTGTAATTGTAATCAATTATTTATCACAAATTGTTTTATAGAGGATTATATACTCAATACAATTCTTTTTAAAAGTAAACTCATCGATTACTAATCGCAAACGAAATTTAACAGCTGTGCATTTGTATCTAAATTGACATTTCAACTTATTTTCTGTTTACCCTATTGCACCTGAGTGGCTTTGTTAGCAAATTCAAACAACAAGACGGATGGTTTTCATCACATTTTTACAATCCTTTTTTTTTTTTTTGAGAAAAAAAAATCTTTTTGTTTTCACTTTTGACGGCAAAAAATCGCCTCCTTCGAATGTTTGCTTTTTCTTCACATGCAGTTCATCATAAAGGACTACTTTGTATGTGTGAGTGAGTATAGACCAGCTATGCAGGTGTACTAGTTGTTGCCAGCAGTTTCATGCAGTTCGGAAGGAAACTTCTTCAGCCGTCTGCAGGGATACACAAACACAAAGTCCATAAAGCGAAGTTTAAATGCTTACACGCGTTTTTATGACCTCCACTATAGGTGGAATGTCATAGAGGTGTATATTAAGTTGATCATGACGTTTGCAACACTTGCAAACAATAGTTATAATATGATGTAAACAAATGTGTAGCCTGGAAGATGATTTAGCGCTTAACATCTGCCTATCGCATATAATATAATCGTCCTCCAAAGGAATTGAGTTTACAGTGAAATTTCCATAAGTCGTAATTCTTTAAGTCGAACCATTTCTAGTGCTAGTGAAGAAGACAATTTCTAAGTAATTCCATAACTCAAAGTCTCCGTAAGTCTCCGTGGTTCGAGTTATGGAAGTTTGACTGTATTTGGTTTTTCTTCTTACAATTTAAAGCACCTATTTAAATTAAATTGTTCCATGGTCTTGTCATCAATATTTAAATACAATTTATGAACTTCCAGTCTAACTCTCCGTCGAAATCAGTTTTCAAACTGATTGTAATATAAAATACCCTGCCTAGTTCCGAGGTGTTTCCAAAAGTCGTCTCGGGCCCCACATAATTTTTCTGTTCTGCTTACTTTTCTGAGCATTTTCTCATAAAGATGGCATCAAGAAAAACTTAAGTGCCCGCAGAAAACTTTGTTCACCGTTTAAAATGTTTGCTCTTTTTCCATCGTTTTTTTTTTGTTCGTTATTCTTTCCGCGTGGAATGTTTGCTTTCTTTGTACGCGAGTTATTCGTCCTACAGAGAAAGGTGGAAGTTATGCTCTGAGATTGTGGTTTTTGATGGAAGAGGACTTTTCCAAAACAGAAAACCAAAAAAAAAAATGGCCAATAACATAATGTGGTTACGTAAAAGAGTATTAAATTATTTAACTTACGATTAATACTTGTATTTAGTCTATACAGACATATATGGGAATTGGTTGCAAAAGCATTCGTCAGGCATGTATTTTTAGGGAAAAAAAGGAAATCCTTTTGGAAATTATATGATTGGTACACATTGCGTTAAATTGTTTGTCAATGACTTGACCTGGGTCTGGTCGAAGTCATTTTCCCATCAGTGAGCTATGGACGAATACAATGATTTGGCTTAATTGTGATAAGAAGTCTTCACTTTTTATTTAATATCACATTCCCCTCCCATGCACTTGGAAATGTCACAGAATATAATCACTTGTCATCCAAGTTGTTGCTGCTGTTGTTTTTGTTTCAGTCTCCATCGTCCTTTGATGTCTTGACAAGATGAGAACCGCTTTTGTTGTCGTTGTTTGGTTGCATCACGTGGTGAAGGTGGTTATCTCAAAGAGCAGACGACGCGTGACATACGCCGCATGCATATTGAAGGACATTTAAGGATGTGGTTGTTCTTCGTCATCATCAACATCATCTCGTATGTTCAGTTCACTTTCACTCAATAAAAGTGTGTCATTTTAAAAATGAACTGCTTTTCGTTTGTTTTTTGTTTTGCTTTTCTTTAAATTTAAAATAAATGTTGGTTTTAAAATGTAACATTTAATTTCTGTGTGGTTCTTTCTCTTGATTCATCAGAAACAAAGGTGCACTTTTGTGATTAATGGCTTTGTTTTACATAGAAACATGGCGGTTTCTATGGAAAGATTCAAAAGATTCACTTCAAAGGCGGATTTTAAATGTAGATTTTAAAATAAAAAAAAACATATATAAAATCTGGGCGACAGACTCCTAAATATAGGATTTCTAATCTCCAATACTAGGAAAATGTTACGAGCTGATGTATCGGCTAGAGTTTGCATTGAGCCATCACCATTTGATAAAAGACTAGTCCAACTGAGAAATACACGTTTTCATTGGTTTGTATTGTATTGTGTATCACCAAACTCGTTTAAAAATTAAAAGTTTAATGTCATTTTAATATTTAGTTTCAATGACAATATTTGTCAAAAAAAAAAAAAAAAAAACTCAAATAATCTTAATATCAGTTCGATTTTACGTCGACTTTTGGCCACGATTTTATTTGCATTATAAAATTGACGCCTTTGACACCGCCATCATAACTAAATTCATACTTAACATTTCTGAGTTGGAGCTAAGAATAGACCAAATCAACATTTATTGTTTGTACGATGGACAGATACAAATATTATCTGGGTTCCCCTTTACCCGAAGTAACCAACGCACATACACCGTTGACAAAACAGACTTATAATAACAAGAGACACCACATGCATACAATGCACCCCATTAAGTGATATGCATGCACACATTCTGCTGCTGTGAGAACTCGAGCTCAGTAAACAAATAGAATTGGTAGTATAAGAACTCTCCATCATCTCTTGTCATTACACATCTCTTTTACAACACACACCACCCAGTGATTATGTGCGGATGCTTGCATATTTTGTGTTTTATTTTTAGCACAGTTATGAAAGTGTACTAAAGAGAACATAGTGGTGATTTTTTGCCTGAGCTGTTGTCGTCTATTTGTGTTCACATTGTCAGTGACTGAGCATATGCCTCCGTGGCGCAATTGGTTAGCGCGTTCGGCTGTTAACCGAAAGGTTGGTGGTTCGAGTCCACCCGGGGGCGAGCAATTTTTTTTTGTTTAAGAACATTTTAATTTATTTGTTAAAGAACATTTCAATTTTTTTTTGGTTTTTATGAAAAGATTTCTCAACTGAAATAAATTCCAGACACATATGTTATCGAAATCTGCCGAAAGTGGATTTCGTTCAGTGGCTCTTTATTGGTTGGAACTGCAGAAAATTCAAACTATTTGCTAAACTTATTTTCTCAAAATACTAAATTATAGATCGACTCGTTCTGTCGTTTACTGTGGAATAAATCCAAAAACATTTACTTAAATTCATGTTTTACAGTGTAATTTGTCGAAATCATCGAAAACGCTTCGTTGTGAGGACATGACATATGGCCCTTGCATTTTTTACGACAACCGAGATTAAACACATTGGAAATCGTACTTATGGAAGGCCGGCTGCCAGAGTCTGTGTAACCAACATGACAAACTTTTGCTATAAAGTGCGATGAGGAAAGATAAATCACGATAAAGACAAGAGCAGTTCAAAGTTTGCCAATTTAAACAAAAAATAAAAAGGGAGATTAAGATGAAAAAAATAAATGTTTTCTTTTATAAAATATCGAAATGTTTTACCAGATTCCAAGAGTAACCGTATTTGTATCATAGACTAGAATAAAATTAATTTCCTCTAATATAAAAATATATATTGAGTTGAAAAGGTATTTTTGCAAAACATACCTACATGTAAGCAGGATTTGCAGAAACATACAAATATTATAACTCTTCAACATTTAACTTTTTTCCAAAAAAAATAAGAAACGTTACCGTATACGAGTGATTCCCAGTATATGTGCGTCATCAGAAGGCGTATTTTTTTTTAGAAGATTATTCTATAATGAAACCGGTTTTATTCGCAATGAGGTGTGTGTGGTACAGCTGCTGCTATTTAATATTACAAAGTGTTAGTTCGTATGTGTAAGCATTGTTATGCTGTGTTAACGGCACAGTGGTCACAGTGCCTCCGTGGCGCAATTGGTTAGCGCGTTCGGCTGTTAACCGAAAGGTTGGTGGTTCGAGTCCACCCGGGGGCGATTACTTTTTTTTTTTTTAAATTATTTTGTTGTTTTTTATCGTTTTATTAATAACATCTGATGAAAAGAAAGTTGTATTTAGAAATAACAGACTGTATCAAAATGTGACTCTACATACGAGTTCATGAATTTATATTTATATGAATTTGGAATTTGGGCTGGATTTCCACACATTTGAAGTAAAGTCCAGTTACAAGCTATTGTCTAATTTGTCCAGCTAAATCGAAATTGTCCAATTTCACAGATACATGAAATGAGTCACATGCTGAGTACGAACTATTAAATGTTCACTCTGATCAGACTAAGGCTATGTGCTGTTAGTATTAGTTTTTCTCCAATAGTTTATATTCAAGAGAACCTATCCCTCGATTTGCACGATACTTTTTTTACACGATTTTACTTTTATACGACCTAATAAGGCAGCACGTTTAATAAGATTGAACTTTGATGATAATTGTTAAAAGTTTCAACAAATTCTGCATTCACGTGAAGGAACAGAATTAATAAATTCTGATTCTAAAAGTACAAAATATGTGTGGCAAAATATACATTGATATTCACATTCGGCTTGATTCTATTTGATTCATTTGTCTCCAATTAACAAAAAAAAAAAAAAAAAACACTGATCATTTAGCTTGCATTCGAGTATAACGCAATAACAAAAAAACATGATCATAACAAAAATCAAACAACTTGATTCCTTATATTCAATATGATTTTGTGAAAATACGGAATTTTAAATATTTTGTTAAGTTTTTTTTTTTATATATTTGTGCTTAAATAAATACTTCATAAATCGAATCTTTGCAACAATTAAGTCTTTTTTCAAGCTAAATTCTTCATGATTCCAGATATAAGACAGTTTGTTTTTGGCCAACCTATCTCCACATATCAAGGAGCTTTCCCATCAGCTTAACTACGTCGCTTGCTAACTGAATAATCGAAGAATCGACTGTAAGAAAGTGTTTACATCAAGTAACTCTGTTTTTCTTTAACTAAGGCATGAATCACAGTGTAGAATCCTGTTAGAACTCACACTTTATTTATTATTACCACAAACAAAACATTAATTTTCCAGGGTTAATTTCCACATAGAATTCCTTAATGCAAACAAAACAATGTCCTTGTCCTTAAAACATGTATGAAGGACATGCACATGTATAACAAACACAAAAGGATACTTTTACAGGAGTAGGCATAAGCCTCCGTGGCGCAATTGGTTAGCGCGTTCGGCTGTTAACCGAAAGGTTGGTGGTTCGAGTCCACCCGGGGGCGCTAAATACTTTCGCAGATTTAACTTTCATTTTATTAAAGTTTGAGAAGAAATCCTAATATTACTGTGAAAATGAAGGGGGAGAGATGTGTGGGACTATGGATCATATTGTTCCATTATCTTTGAAATACAGCTTATCGAAAATGTGCTAAAACTACCCTTCAGCTATTCGAGCCGATTTATAAAAAAAAATGGCCTAACCACTTTTAGAACACTCTGTATTGATGTGGCTGTAACCTGGTACCGATTGGAAAGTAAAATACAGCAACTTGTTCTTCACTGTCCTGCTTAAAATTTATTTCACAACTGATTGAGAGAAATATTATGAATATAAGAAAATATTTCTTGGTTTCGTTCTAGACTTTCAAATTGAATTGGAATGGTTTCAAATTCTACTGTAAAAGAAAAATGCAGAAACCAAAAAAAAAAACTTGCGGATTCGTAAGGAAATATTTAAATTGGGTTTCCCTTTTGGCCCAGGTTCACAAACACACATTTCAGCACTCTATTAAAATAAACGTAAATTTATGAAAATAACTCGTAAGACTACTACTACTGTCAATTATTTATTTTGTTTCTGACAATCTGGCATTTCCTACATTATTTCTTTTTAGAGATTTTTTTGTCTAAGCTAAAAATAATCTGTAGATAACAAATTACTTGAACAAAAACAAATTTACGAAATTTACCATTTTGCAAATAAAACACGCCGAGTGTTATTGAGATAACATCTTAACAACAATTCTGCTCTTCAATTCATCTGTCTGTAATTATTTTTTTTTAGTATGTGAAGTTTGTTTACTTCCCCTTTCAATATTCATTGATATCGCACAGTGGACACAGTGCCTCCGTGGCGCAATTGGTTAGCGCGTTCGGCTGTTAACCGAAAGGTTGGTGGTTCGAGTCCACCCGGGGGCGAATACGTTTTTGGAAAATATCTTGAAGTTTTTCATTATGGAATTACATTAAAATCCGGTATATTTATGACGAAAAACTTCCAAAACACGAATTTAATGAAATTTTCCTCTACCCAATGTGATTCGATACTATTTTAAAACTCTAAACCCACATATGACCAACTTTGTGATAATTTTTGTATGACCAACCCTGCATGTCTTATAGTTTCAAAATGATAATGGAATTCAAGATTATATATTAACACTAACTAAACATTTAATTTAATCAGTGAATATATATTTTGTTCTTGAACTCAAGCAAAATTTAATTGGGTCAACAAAAACTTATTTTAAAATTCTTAATAATCAATTCTAGTTGTCTTGAAAATTGCTAGAGTTGGCAACTGCGAATATGCCTCCGTGGCGCAATTGGTTAGCGCGTTCGGCTGTTAACCGAAAGGTTGGTGGTTCGAGTCCACCCGGGGGCGAGCAATTTTTTTGGATTCAATATGTATTTTAGATACTTAGGACTTCATATATGAGGTAAAATAGTTAAATCTCTACCGTGTTAACAGGGTTTCTAAGTGTGAGCATGTCTAATGTTCGAGGATCATAGTCCTAGTTTAAATAAAGAATACATATTTATTTCTTCAAATGCTATAATTATCGCCCCGCGTTCAGAGTGCCTCCGTGGCGCAATTGGTTAGCGCGTTCGGCTGTTAACCGAAAGGTTGGTGGTTCGAGTCCACCCGGGGGCGATTTAACTTTTTTTGGGTGTGTTTTTCAGAATATCATATTTAAGAATGTGGCTTTATAAACAACCCTTCTATGCTGCCTTTTATATTTTGGTTATGTTGATCATACCATACGGATACACCAGAACATGTAAAGAATTGCCAAATTTACACAGTGTTGGTATTAATTTCAGATCTATATATGATCCAATATAAAATTGAAAATATAAAATATTTTCATTATATACATATATCGAATTTGTATAATCTGCTAAAGGGGTTGCAAATAAGCATGCTAAACAAACGGACTACAGAATTGCAATTTTATAGTTTGACATTTTTCTTCAATTTTATTGGTCATTATTACAAATGTTATGTTAAGCGCACAGTGGTTATGTTGCCTCCGTGGCGCAATTGGTTAGCGCGTTCGGCTGTTAACCGAAAGGTTGGTGGTTCGAGTCCACCCGGGGGCGCAAATACATTTTTTTGTACCACTATAGATTTTAAAGTGAAGTCGATTAAAAAATTAACCCAGGTACCTTAGGCGTGGGGTCAAATCTTATTTTAAGAACCGATCAATAGTCATTTGTTTGACGGATTACTTTGAAATAAGTCAATAGTAGTACAGTGGGCACAGTGCCTCCGTGGCGCAATTGGTTAGCGCGTTCGGCTGTTAACCGAAAGGTTGGTGGTTCGAGTCCACCCGGGGGCGAATATTACTTTTGACAAATTATTGGCTGGGACATATATCACTCCAAAACAGAGCCCTCTTCATCTTTACTGCGAACTTCTAAATTTGCCAAAGAAAGGAAATTGGCCTGGGGTCAACTAAATCTAACATTAGAATTCATTGGCAAAGGGGTCAATTGGGAAAGGTTTGTCAAGAAATAGTGGCCGCCAGATCACAGTGCAATTTTATATTTTTCAGAGACGACTATTTTGATGAGGAGTTTGTAATGTGGTTTGAAATAGCCACGTTCAATTTGAACAAGGAGAAAACAAAAATTATAGGGGTATATTAGGTAGCCTGATCCCAGATAAATATTATACTTCTTGAATTCTCAAGATAATATTATATTTCTTGAATTCTCAAGATAATATTATATTCTATAATTTCTATAACTTCAAGTGATAATATACAAGGACATTAAACAAAAATAATTCTCATATGTGATTTCTTTCAGATTATGTGCACAGTGGTCATGAAGCCTCCGTGGCGCAATTGGTTAGCGCGTTCGGCTGTTAACCGAAAGGTTGGTGGTTCGAGTCCACCCGGGGGCGCAAATATATTTTTTGTACCACCATAGATTTTAAAGTGAAGTCGATTAAAAAAATTAACCCAGTTACCTTAGGAGTGGGGTCAAATCTTATATTAAGAACCGATCAATAGTCATTTGTTTGACGGATTATTTTGAAATAAGCCAATAGTAGAACAGTGGGCACAGTGCCTCCGTGGCGCAATTGGTTAGCGCGTTCGGCTGTTAACCGAAAGGTTGGTGGTTCGAGTCCACCCGGGGGCGATTTATTTATATTTTTGGAAAATAGTAAATAGTGGATCTCAATCGTTTGAGAGCTGGAAAGTGACTACCACGATTGCCATGCAACGAGATTGCAATACCAATGGGGTTAGAAAAAGTAATAAAGTTTACAAATTAAATTTGTTTATTGTTTTCAATCTTATTCTGGTCTATTGCAAATGATTGGTATGAGACGAGGCCATGTAATGATGGAGTAGGTTTAATGTGTCACTCTTAGTGCACAGTGGGCACAACGCCTCCGTGGCGCAATTGGTTAGCGCGTTCGGCTGTTAACCGAAAGGTTGGTGGTTCGAGTCCACCCGGGGGCGAGCAATTTTTTTTTTCGTTCAAATATTTTTTTATTCCTTGCACTTGTAATAAATGGCGTTTACGAACTACATGATATTAAAATTCGAGCAAGATTTTCAATGTGTTCAAATATGATTTTGAAATCTAATAATCGATTTATGGCCGCTTTTCCAAGCACGCTGGCCACAGTGCCTCCGTGGCGCAATTGGTTAGCGCGTTCGGCTGTTAACCGAAAGGTTGGTGGTTCGAGTCCACCCGGGGGCGAGCAATTTTTTGTTATTTTATAAACATTTTATTTTTGATTATCCATGGCTATGAGTGTACTCATCCCGAGGCATGAAATGAATTTTAGATAGCCAAGGTATGAACCAACTATCGCAGAACTTATCAACGTTGACCTACATTTTACCATAGGTGGTTAAGCTAGATTTGCCCGATACAAACTGTATTATATCTGGTATGGGGAATAATTTAGGAGATCTTAGGAGAAAAATCTTGATAATTTGGAGTGATGTACTATAATTGATGTTATACATCGAATGAGCTGTGCATTCAAAAGGAACCTTTCGTTCATATCTTGGAATCCTGCATAGCAATCCTATAGATTGTAGATAATAATTATTGCATTTTCAATGCACAAAATATCTACTAGAACGAAATATGAAAATTGGAAAAAAAATGTTTTCGCCAAAAAAAAATTCAACATTTTTTAAAAAAATATACAGTAAAAGCTCCGTTGGGCGGTCACCGACGGTCGCAGTGGTTTTGTCCGTCCACATGAGATGTCCGCCCAGCGGAGATTAATTTGCTTTAAAAATAGCGGATCGGACCGAGAAATTTGTCCGCTTAAGAGTGCTGTCCGGCTATAAGAGCTGTCCGCAAGGAGAGCTTTCACTGTATATACATTTGACCTTATCTCTCTTTGGACCTTTTTCGGAAAACACCCAAGGTATTGTAACCTTAGTCTGGTCAGAGGTGCATACAACACATTTAAGTCATTTCCAAGCAGGGTTACCATAAAGATTTTTTGGAAAGGAGGACATTTGTGGCAATAAAGGAGGACATTTGGGTTATTTACAAAGAGCCAATGAAACCTTCGGAGGACAAATTTAAAAAGACAAAAAGTAACAGAAATTTAAAAGTATAATGTTTATTAAGGTTAACAGGTTGACGAGTCCATGTGTACAGTTGTTGCACCAACGACTCTTAAACACAATTAGAAAATCAATGATTTTTGTTAAAAATTAGTTTTCGGCTGCGATGAACTATGCAAACATGTAAACACTAAAATAATAATAAATGTTTGACAGGTGGTAGGTAGTGTTGAAAAATATTGGGTGTTTGCTACCCAAATAGTAAACAGTAACCACACATTTTAATGGGGACGACGGCGTCAATACTTATAATTTACAAACTAATAAATTTCACTGTTGAACTATCAAACACTGATTATTTTGACAATAAAAATAAATTTGAATCTGCAACAAAAGGAGGACAAATTCCACTTTTTTGAAAAAGGAGGGAGGGCGGGAGGACAGTGTTAAAAAAAGAGGACATGTCCTCCGAAAGGAGGACGTATGGTAACCCTGTTTCCAAGTAACTGTTTGGAATTTGACAATTTCGATTTAGCTGGGAAAAAGTATGCCATAGCTTGTAACTGAACTTGACTTAAAATATGTGGAAAATCCAGCCCACTCCAGTCCGCCTGGCATTCCTAGGATAACCTACAGTTAGAGCTAACCTATAGTTTTGCACAAAACAGTTGTTATGTCATGAATTTTTCTTATGTAGGTATACATTTTTTTGTACATATTGCTTTCGTATTTTCGCTTGACAACTATTATTAATAATACAGCGCTTATCATTCGTGACTTTACACAGTCTTAGTAATAATACTTATACCTATTTAAATCTGATTTAAGTTCTTAACTGCACGAAATTTGCCAACGTTGTAATTTAATTATGCAAATATTGCAAATTATTTATACACACTAAATACACATTAACGTTTGTACACATTAGCTTTGGTATAACAACGAGAGTTAACGCAGCGCAGTCACAGTGCCTCCGTGGCGCAATTGGTTAGCGCGTTCGGCTGTTAACCGAAAGGTTGGTGGTTCGAGTCCACCCGGGGGCGAATTATTTTTTTTTTACTTTTTACCATTTTTTTTATTATTATTATTATTTTTGTTGATAATGTTGTTATGTTTTATAAGATATATAAAGAGTCGTCGATAGAAGTTTTAGACATGTGTACGCCATCAATCATAAATCTATTTTTATCATGTATTATAATTTGGTATAAATACTGGCTTTTGCGCACAGTGGTCACAGTGCCTCCGTGGCGCAATTGGTTAGCGCGTTCGGCTGTTAACCGAAAGGTTGGTGGTTCGAGTCCACCCGGGGGCGGATTTTTTTTTTTTTATAATTCTGTTTTAAATTTGTTTTTCATAATTTGGTGTTTTTAAATCATCTACTGTTACATTGACTTTCATATAAACATTTGCTTGTAATAAAATTGTACGATCTAAACAACACAAACCCACAAATAACATGATTTTTTTTACGGATTTTGCATTTTTTTTGAAAGGCACAGAAATTTACAGAAAAAGAAATATGTATTTTGCATATATTTTGTGAATAAAACTAAGTAAAAATTTGAATGCAAAGAAATAAATAACAAAATCAAGGAAACAATGAGGATAAGTGAAGAAAAACGAAACACGGGAGGGGATCTTGTGAATAGTGCTGTAATTTTAGAGGGTATCTGTGTAATCGGTGACAGGAGGTACGTTAATGAGAAGTCATTCCATTGGATGTGTGTTCAATATGAAAATCAGAATTGAATGAAGTCAAAAATCCATTTTAAAGTGCTTCCAATATAGACGATTTGTAACGAATGTACGAATTTGTTTTATGGAAACCAACAGTTAAGGTAGCTGAAGTTTCTGGGTACAATTGGAAAATATTCTATAGATAAAACTCAAATAAATTTTTCATAAAAATTTTATAATAAAAAGAACTCATTTCTTCTGATATATTTTTCAAATATATTTTTTTAGATCAAAACCTCGAGTATGTGGTGCAAATGCTGTAACCCAAATACGAATTTGGGGAGGCTTTTACAAATAAGGGTTAGAGACAAAACACTGGATGCGGTTGTCCCAGTGGAAAGGACTAATGTTGGAACTAAGAATATAATACCCTGTGAGTAATTCAACAAATCAGCCAAAGTAGACCATTATGATTATGGTCACAATAAAACTTACTTTAGATCATTTCACTGCTTAGTTAGACTTTAAATATACGAGTCATTGAGAGCAGACTATCGCCTGAATTGAGGAGACAAATATAATTTCACGAAAAGTCTTCTCTCACAGAAGTTTCGTCATCCACTTCGATTGCAGGCCAATCAGCCATTAATAATCTTCTCACCGAACCGATACCGATGACAACCCCTAACATTACAGCACTACCAGGTACAACAAAAGATGAAAACAACTAAAACATTAAGGAGAACTAATGAATTTCTTGGGAAAAAAAACAAGAATACAGGAAACAAGAAAAAAAGAGGTGGAAAACACAATGCTTGAAATTAAAGAAAAACAAAACTTAAACTAGGTTTGTCTTCGATTGCTTTCAGACAATCAGAAAAAAATAAATGCTCAATTTGCTTAAAGAGAATTTTCAATTAAATTACACTCACCTTGCAGATAATGGGCCGGCTGTAGGCCATATGCCTGCAACTGTTGGAATATTTGCAATTGAGCAGCGGCCGCTGAATTCGGTAGCATTCCGTCGGCTGTGGTCAAATAGGGCGATGTCTGCTGTGTGGCACTGGTGGGACTGGGCACAAACATGCTGGCGGTCGAGGTGGGTATGAGGGCTGTGGTGGCGCCCTGTTGTGTCGACAACGAGGCGGGCTGGGCAATGGCAGCCAATGAAGCCATGGTGGGATTGGAGCGTGCCGCAGACGCTGCGGCTGCCACCGGTGTGGACACCAATGAACTGGCGTTGCTAAGGGCTGATGCCGGTGTGGTCTGCGCTGTTAAGGCACCCAGTACGGCTCTCGGAGCCGAGGTGGGTGCGGTCAATGTTGGGAAGCCGACCTGAAGCTGTTGAAATTTCTTTTGGTCTTTTTCTTTTTGGGTGTCGGCAAACTTCACCACAAGTGGGGCGGAACAGCCTTCCATGGTTTGGCTATGATGAAGAGCCTGCAAAGAAACAAAAAAAACGGGAGAAGATTTGTCAAATAATAAAATCCTGTTTAATTTATTTATGCCACAGCAACACCAAGAACAACTAAGGGCTGAGTCTAAGGATATGCAACAAATGCCATTTGAAATAAATGCATTTACAAGGATATGTGGACAATTATGCACATACCGAGAGAGAGGGAGGGAGAGAGAGAGACAAAGAGAGAGAGAGAGTGTGACTTTAATATGAGTATACAATGCATACAAATGTGTATTGAAACTGAACTATGTATCTATGTATGTCTTTCTGTGCTTTCTATTTCCCTTTGATATGTTTATCACTTTGTAAACTTATATTTATTTACCATCCTCTTTATCCTTTCGCTGCCCTCCCTTCCTACTACCCCCCCAACATGTCTATCTCAGCTTGTTGTGTTGCAGAATTTTTTTTTTTGTTTACCGGAAATTTGTAATTTTCCTTGTTTCCTGTGCAATCTTACACAACCATTTTGTGGTTGACTATTTCCGCTGTAACCACAATGCACAAATACAACACACACGTACATCTGCGGAGCATAGAGCCCGTTACCTCCTTACCCCCACTTATCTGGGCCGTCTGTCGTTCTGCCTGATAGTGTATGTGTGTGTGTGTGCGTGTGTAATGTTGTCATCCTTACTCGAGGATCCCTGGTCGTCCTCTCATTGTTGCGGCCATCGTTGTTGGCATTTTATAAGACACATTAAGGAAATACACACCAATTCGTTTAAGGAAAAGGGTCTTTAATAATACATAAATATACCGTTTGTCTGACACTTGCAAAGATTGTACGAACCGAGCCGTACACCAACAGCAGCAGCAGCAGCAGCAGCTTGTAATTAATTTGACTTTAACGAGTCATAAAAGGACATGGAGAAAAATCTCGACATTTTTATGAATAGAAAACCTTAAAATTTTCTAAATTTCGCAACAACATTAAAACTGAAATCAGAACAAATACTCAATTGAATTTTAAAGTTTACTTCGATTGGGAACACGTTAATATTCTCAACAGATAACACTCTGCGACAAATGGTAAGGGTCAGTGATCGGTTTGGAATGAAACCACCGGGGAAAGTTATATTGGTAAAAAAAAGTCATACGTGTTCCAGCGTTTCGCTGGGTCTCATCTAGGAATCGAGATATATCGATTTGAAGTTAGTAAGTATCGTATAGGGGAATTTGTCACGTTTTAGGCTCTTTTGTTTGACATAACTCGAGAACCACTCGTCCGATTTAGCTGAAACAAATTTAGAAAAATTAAGAATTACAATTCCTCTAATCTGTTCTAAAACCGTTTTCCTACTTAAGCAACAGTTTCGCAATTATAAATAAATGTATGAAAAAAAAAATTATTTTTGCCTAAAAATTAAAATTTTTTTTTTTAATTCATAAAAAATCCAAAACGGTAAAAAGTGTCAAGTCCTATTACTTTCACGTAAAGTCACATAACCTATGTATTTAAAAAAAAAATAAAAAAAAAAAAGAAAATTTTTTCTTCATGCGCTTATTTTTAACTTGGAAACTATTACTTGTAAAGGAAAATAATATATGAACAGATTAAGGGAATTGTAATTCTTGGTTTTTTAAAATTTATTTAAGCTAAATCGGACGAGTGGTTCTCAAGTTATGTCAAACAAAAGAGCCAAAAACGTGACAAATTCCCCTATACGATACTTACTAACTTCAAATCGATATATCTCGATTCCTAGATGAGACCCAACGAAACGCTGGGACACGTATGACCTTTTTTTGACCGATATAACTTTCCCCGGTGGTTTCATCCCAAACCGATTGTGGCTGTCGCACAGTGTAATTATTTACTTTTAATATTAGTAAAATTTTGTTTATGCTCATTATTTGAAATAGACATGCATAACTGGTAAACAAACAGGTTGCAAGGATTTTCCTGTTCTTTCTGTTTGCCCGATTGGAAATATAGGGCTATCCATTTCGTGGTTTCAAAAGTATAGGGCTGGAATTCGACATATGTCAAACTGAGTTGTTAAACCAATTTCATTTCTTTTCAGTTTGAAGTCTGACTTTGACGAAAATGGATCGCTTAACTACACACAACGCGTACAAATTATTAAAACCTACTACAAAAGTGGTGATTCTGGTACAGCCACATATCGTGCTTTAAGAGGAGATTATTGTTAATGGCTATGAAGCACATTTCTCACTCGGTGGGTATGTTACTAAATCATATTGTCCTATTTGGGGTTCTGAGAATCACCAAGTGATTGAAGAGAAGCCATTACTTCCACAAAAAGTCACTGTTTGGTGCGCTCTTTGGTCCGAATGTGATTGGACCTTAATTCTTCGAAAACTGCGAGGGAACGACTGTCACCATCAATTTGGTGAGTTATGGTCGTATGATAACCGATTCATATGATAAGAGCGCCATGAAATTGACATATTATAACCCTTACAATTCTGACAATTGGTAACGAACGAACGATTTCCTTATAAGGAAACAGACAGTTATTTATAATTTTTGAAGTTTCCTAGTATATTTCCTAATTCTTCTCGGGTAAAAATACCTCAAATTTCTAGTTTATTTTTGTACTACCTTCAAAGCCTTAATCGCCCTTTGAAAAATGGAAATGTGTTCACATTAAAAAGCCGTTCGCCTTAAATATACTTTTCTCTACGCAATTTGAAACTATCCGTTTCCTCTTCACATCGAAGACGTGTGGTTACCGTCTGATTTAGTTGTCCTTTAGCATGTGGTTAAATTCTCACGACATCTACCGTTTTTCATTGCGGCTAATAAAGATGTCACACATTTCGTTTGTTATAACGTCGTACGATTTACTGCCATATATTTTTTTTTTTTTGGTTTTTATGGAATCTCCATAGAAGAGGCCAATAAAAAGAATGCGACCCCCTAAACTAGCTCAGCCAAAAACATATGCAACATAAACTTCTCTAGTCGTGTAGATGTGAGGCCATAAAACAAATGGTTACGAAATTTGGTAAGAAAGAAAAATAGGCAATAAATTTAGCATATATCTGCCCCCCCTCTGCCCCTCGGCAGTACAGTCACATTAACGTAGTCATACACATGTCCATATTATGCACAGGCAGAATATGCAGCCCAATGCTCCGGGTATGAGATATGTGGCATAGTGCATGTGTGGCATGGATGCAAATTGGAAAATCACGTTCCACAAGAAACCAAGAAACCAACAGACCAAAGAAAAAGAAACGGAATGACGTGAGCAATTTGCCGTCGAACTACAAATGATGATGAATTGCAATGAATGGAAATTATGTGATATTTTGAAGATGACATGAAGCACAAAGCGCAATTTGTTGTTCCAATTCCAACGGAAATGCTAAAAGAAATGACTGATGCCGTCACGAAAGGCAGGGCAATTGAATTAGGTTTGCACTTACTTTAATTGCACCAATTGCATGTTGTTTCGTATCGAATGTCACAAAAGCGCAGCCTTTACTTTGACCGTTCTGGTCCCGCAGCACGGTGCACTCCTCGATGGTGCCATGTCCTGAAAACAATTGCCTCACATCGGCCTCATTGTATTTCTTGTTCAGCATGCCCACGAACAGTTTACGTTCTGCAACAAGAAAAGAAACAACACAAAAAACAGTCATGAATAAATGGCAAATAATTAAAAAAAAAAAAAAGAAAAGAAAAAACAGCAAAGGAAATTTCTCTGAAATAAATGGCAACTTCTTCGAGTAGGTAAATCAACGAAATGTTATACAACCAACAACTTTTCAAGTTAAGTAGTAAAAGTGGAAAAGCGCAAAACCAGCTACGACGAAGCTGGAAATTCATATGAAATAAAAGCTGTGAAAAATGTATACAAATGTTGCAAATTGCAAAACAGTTTGCAACAGTTGCAAATGCCAGCAATCCCGCACTCCAACCAGCATTCATGCCATTGAAATATACTTTTACTCATTTACATTAACGATGTTGTCGCCCATGCCTCTCACCGCCCCGCCATCTTCTAGGTGGCAAAAGGACCTTTAGCTGGCATCACCGACGAGGCGGCATCAGTGCCACCTCCAGCGTTACGCAGCAGCTACAATTCTCATCTGAATCCGTGTATGAGTGTTATGGCCAATGTTATCGCAGTATTCGGAGAATAACATTTTAACCACCTTTTTTTTTTTTGCAATTGTAGGAAAAAAGCGCACAACTGCAAACAATTTATGGCTCTTTCACAGAACGAGCGAGCGAATGCATGTTTGTGCAAGCGGGTATGTGTGAGCAAATGTGGTAACTGAATGTTCAATATTTAAATAAAACTGACTTTTCAATGGTGCCAGCGAAACATGGACGTGGAACTGTGGGAAGGGTCATCTCCCCTTTTTCTTTGTGGGTAAGGAGGTAGAATTGCATTGCTGCATTTTAATTAAATATTAAAATAACTTAACAATTAAATATTTAAATAACTTAACAATTAAATATTAAAATATTAAAATATTAAAATATTAAAATATTAAAATATTAAAATATTAAAATATTAAAATATTAAAATATTAAAATATTAAAATATTAAAATATTAAAATATTAAAATATTAAAATATTAAAATATTAAAATATTAAAATATTAAAATATTAAAATATTAAAATATTAAAATATTAAAATATTAAAATATTAAAATATTAAAATATTAAAATATTAAAATATTAAAATATTAAAATATTAAAATATTAAAATATTAAAATATTAAAATATTAAAATATTAAAATATTAAAATATTAAAATATTAAAATATTAAAATATTAAAATATTAAAATATTAAAATATTAAAATATTAAAATATTAAAATATTAAAATATTAAAATATTAAAATATTAAAATATTAAAATATTAAAATATTAAAATATTAAAATATTAAAATATTAAAATATTAAAATATTAACATATTAAAATATTAAAATATTAAAATATTAAAATATTAAAATATTAAAATATTAAAATATTAAAATATTAAAATATTAAAATATTAAAATATTAAAATATTAAAATATTAAAATATTAAAATATTAAAATATTAAAATATTAAAATATTAAAATATTAAAATATTAAAATATTAAAATATTAAAATATTAAAATATTAAAATATTAAAATATTAAAATATTAAAATATTAAAATATTAAAATATTAAAATATTAAAATATTAAAATATTAAAATATTAAAATATTAAAATATTAAAATATTAAAATATTAAAAAATAGTTAAATAATTAGATAATTAAATAGTTAACTAATTAGATAATTAAATAACTAAAAAATTAAATAATCATAACGGAAAACTCTTTAAATATTTCCTCGCCCTGCTCACAGTGCTGGCGGAGCCGCTCCTGGTTCCTCCGCCAGCCTCATCGTGCACATTTCTTGTTTGCAGTAGTTTTGAATGACTGACGGATTACCATACATTGCCACTACAATTTGCAACAGAGCTTTTATTTTTCCGTTTCCTCTCTGCTTCGCTTTGTTTGCCTCACTTTGTATTATTTTTCGCTTTTATATGATTGTTTACGAAGTGTTTTGTTCACTTTTTCGTTGATGGTGCTGCTGCATCTTATTTGCCCATCATCTTCCGCTCAGTGAGCAGTAAGCAAATAGTAGTAGTTGCATGATATAGCAGCAGCTATTCATTCACTGGTGCTACATGTGCTGCTTCCTGCTCGCAGCCATAGATGGTGATGTTGATGTCGTGGTGCAGCAGAGGTGGGGGGGACGACGACGACTGTTGATACTGATACCGATATTGTTGGCGGTGATGCTGCTGCTGTTGCACGAGGATGTGTGTGGGATGTACGACGAAAATGTTGCAGTGAAATGAGCGCAATAAAAACAGTATTAAAAAGTTTGCTTAACAACAATAATAACAATAATATGGCAACACAAATAAACGTAGCAACAACAACAACAACTACAGCAACCAACAGTCGCCTTTGTTGGCCACCTCAACATCAGCAATACATGGGGTTGCTGTTACTTTATTGTTGTTACCCGTTGCAACATTAACTCTGCTCACCCGTTGGATGGAAGTTTTTAAAACCTAAACTTGCAACATTTTATTAACAACAATTTGTTACAGTATTGGTGTTGGTTTTATATCCTAGGACCCGGCGGAGCTGCGTTCTCTGTGGATGCGTGTTTGTTGTTGAGGTGGGATAAGTTGTTGCACAATTTCCATTGATGGTGTATAATTTGGCTGTTCAAACAGCACAATGTTGTTGGCGGTGTTTCTTTTGTACTGTGTCGGCACTTGTATTGTTTAAAAGTCATAATTATTATTTCCAAGATGGGGGGGGGGGACTACAAACGCTATAATTTTGGACCGTGGATTAGATGTTGTTATACCAATTGTACTGTAATTAGGGTTAGCACTAGAGGGTGCTCTTTATTCGAATGATGGGGATTTTGGGAAATTCTAAGGTATGTGCTTGAGGTGTTTGGATAGAATGTTTGAAAGCGTACACTTTTGTTCGTATGTCCCCCCTGTATTCTTAGGGGGCATACAGGGCAATATGAGAAATGCAGAGTTTAATGCTGAATTCCATGACTGAAATGGGTAACGCGGTAAAGTAGGCCAACTAACTTCGGCTGTGGTTGATCATGTATTTTGATTTGTTCCAAACTTTGCGGACTTTTTCGTTAAAAAAAAAACAATATTTTGAACACTGAGTGTCAGAAGCGGGGTCGAACTTCAAATCTATATCGTTCAAATATTATAAGCTTCACCATAGGACGTATACTAAATTTTATGAAAACACTGCTTTTAATTTACTGGCCTGTTGAAAATTAATGAGTTCCTCAATTGAGTGAGTCCACGAAAAGTTCTCGGACATCCGAAATTGTTTACGGCTCTTTGCTTCTAGTTGTCATTCTAGGAATATTCCCAAAATTATGAATCAAAAACTTTACAGCTTAATTAACAAAAGACATTTGTGTCAAATTTCCAATTAATACACAATTTAAAAATGAATTCCCTTCAAGCTCAACACATATCTGAAAATAATCTTTTAGCAAAGACATATGTTGAAAATTGTGTTTATTTTCCAAATGAAAGAGTTTTCTATCGGATACGATGCATATTACACACTCACACACACACACAGACACTATTCAAGATTTTTACAATCTTTGCAGCAATTTGTTAATAAGTTTACTTACAACTACATTCAGGCATTCCTACATACATATGTGTACACACACAAATACAAATCTACCTCACTCCTACTCTCGATGCGAGTAAATCCCTACATGTGCTCATACATACGTAGAAATTACATAAGAATTAAAACATATTTTGCACTTGCACACATGCATACACAAATGAAACTGTATGTTTATTTATTTGTTTAAAGGGATTTAATTTAACTTAAAAGTTACACACAAAATAAGAGGGATTTATTTTAACTTAACAGATAAAGCAGCATCACAGTTTTAACATTTACATCTTTGTTTATTTGTTTAAAACAAAAAACAACAACAGCAGCAACGAAATTGTTTTAACAGAATTACAAAATCGCAGGCAAAGTGAGAGGTTGCGAGTGAGTGGGTGAAATAAGTTCCTACGCAAGCAGTAAGGATGTGCGCTGGTGTTGTCTGGCGTACATGTGAAAAACTGAATTCGAATTGAAATTGCGAGAACTTCAAATGATATGCAAACATTTCGCATTATGTGGAAAATGAGGAATTAAGTTGAGTGTTTCTAGCAACGGAGTGAGGTTTCCAGTGAAAAAAAAACAACTTTTAATCGTAACAAAAATAATTATTTTAGTTGTTCCAGTTGGCAATTTGGTGAGGCATATTAAGTTATCTTATCAATGGTGATTGAAAACAGGACCAGATTGTTGAATCAATTGCCGATGCGTTCAAATCTCTTTGTGTTACTCAAGGGTAAAGAGTAAAATTGAGTCTTTTCTCTGAGGAAGCCAATTTTTTAGAAGCAAAACTGTCGCATCGTGGCATCGAGAAGCCCCCTTACAGAGTGACAGATGAGAATTCGTCACCAAGATTTTGGATTATAGAGTTAACAGGCTGTGTCACTGCCTTGGCAGTCGAGGCAGCTTAGTGACTGATTTTTTTTAAGTTTTATTTAGAAAAACTTGTACAATCTTTTAAAGAGATTTTACATAAAATACAGATCGCAATTGTCGTCCAATCTAAATGGAATGTACCAGTTTTATTTTGTTCTTTCTACAACGGACACAGTGAAGAAATCAATTGATGAAACTCGTTTCAGATCAGCATACGAATGTCATATCCCATTTAGGTCTTGGCACTTTCAAAATTATATTCAACTAGTAAGTTGTAATGCGCCTATGGCGCCCGTTGAAATATGGAAAAAAAATTTTGTTGACAAAAAAAAAAATTACTGTGGAAAAAAAAATTTTGTTGAAAAAAAAAAATTTGTTGAAAAAAAAATTTTTTCTTAACAAAATTTTGTAAAAAAAAAAATTTGTAAAAAAAAAATTTTGGAAAAAAAAAATTTGGTAAAAAAAAATTTGGGGAAAACACAATTTCTGTACAAAAAAAAAATATTATTTGTTTTTATTATTATTATTTATAGAATTATAGAATGCCTATTTAAATTCCTACGTACTGCGTGACAGAGTCAGTGAATCAGTGAATCAGTGTCGAGGGTAAATATATATTAAGATAGGACATTTCAATCGTCTAACGTATTTGAAAATACATCATATGGGTCACTGATTCGATGTAGCCGTCAAACAAAGTTCCCACCTAATATTATTTTTCTTCTCAGGCTTCTGTAAACCAGACTGGCCATCAATCCGATGAGATTTAGTATATATCGTGTACTGGATCCCTTACAAATTCAAAATGAGCCCAAAGCGAGGACAATAGTACGAACATTTTTTAGAATTTTTTGATCACAAAGCAAGGACAATAACAAGAACATTTTTACAATTTTTTTCTAGTTCCAATTGGGGTAATTTTACTATTCTAATCTGGATCCATTTTAATTTTTTCGTATTGATTTTGGCAAACAATTTGATTCGTTTATTGTGGGGTCAGCTGTCATATTGCAAATTCCACAGCTTTAGAGCCTAACTTTCTTATTATAAAAAGGCTCTATGAAAAATGCCAGAAACGGAAAAAGTGAAAAAGTGTGCCAAAAAGTGGTACAAAATTACCTCAAAAGAATCAATGCTTGCAACACTTCGCGTGGTGGTAATTTAAATGATGTAGTGTTTCACACATAATGTCAACGTTCAAACTTTATAATAAAAAAGAAATATCATGAAAAAAAATATTTTATATGTGTTTTATTCACGTTTACTTTTAAAAAGCAAAAGGTATAACCCTTTATTATGCGTGCATAGCTCACTGTGTTCAGAAAAAAATTCCTGTTTGTTCCATAACGGGATGCTAATCCCTTAATGTTCCCTGAAGGAACATTACACGATATAATTTGTAGACTCACTGACCAGGACATACACGCTGAAAAATCTGTCTCTTTTAAAGTTTAACACACAAGTAAATCGTGTTTGGTGGTTATATCAAGTAAAGTTTATTGGCTTCGAAACAAAGTTTGTTTGGCTGCAAATAAAACTCATTTGCTATTATTATTAAGTGTTTGAGAAGAAGCATTAGCGTGTTTGGGAAAAACACGCAATAAACTTATTAAATTGAACAAGGCACAACATTTGAGTGCGAATAAGAGTGCATTTGCAGCTGTTTTCGTAAGATGATACGCTTTTTAAGATGATAATAAATTCCCGAGAGAATAAGCTGAATAGATATTCTCAAATTGAATCTACGGCTCCTCTATGATCTTTAAGATGATAATAAATTACCGAGAGAATAAGATGAATTGATGTATAAAGATTCTGAAACTGAATCTACGGCTCCGAACGACTAATGCTTTTCTAGAAAAAAAGTTTTTTTTTTTATTATAATAAATATGATTTACTTAACCTAGGTTATCACACAATTTACAGAGTTTTAGTTCTTATGACTGTTCATCTAGAGTTGAGTAATGTTTGGTAATAGAAAATATTTTTTTTTGTGTTTTAGATGATGTAAATTCAGAGGAAAGTTAGTTTTTAAAAACCTCTGATATGTTTCAAGGAAAGTTTAAGCTGATGAGTTTTCATAATTTACGAGATCATCCACCAGTCTAAAAAATGACCATCTACCACTCTAAGGTATTTGAATCTTAATTTGGAGCATGCGGAAAAGCTTCCGTCCTCAAATTGAATTAATCATAAAGCAATATACACATACATGTATTCCTTCCCACAATGGCTACTTTTGTACCAATGACTCTGAAGAAGATTTACAAAAACATTCACCATCAAACTGGCCATGCGAGTGTGTCTGTGCAAAAACATATGTTACAGTCATAGAAACTTTGAAGCACAGCTGATAATAGAGTAAAATGTAAATTACACATGTTGAAATGAATATAAATAAATCGAAATTGTAGCTCAATTGACGAAACACAAAACGAAGCCGAAGAACTAAAGAAAACTACGAAATCCGAGAAATTCTATAACACTTTTGCACAAAGCGATAAGGAAGAAACTGGAAAATTACATAGTGTTGTGCTGTTGTGTCTGTAGTAGTAATTTTCCGTGCAACAAATTGTCACATGAATGCTAATGTGTATACGTGGGATTCATTGTATGCTGTGAGTGTATGTGTGGGTAGTGCTGGAGTGTTTAGTAAACAGTAAACCGTATCTGTGTGAGGAAAACCAAAGGGAAATTGCTCTCTAATGCAAATAGTTGCAGTGACTATGAATTTTAGAATCTTTACAATTTAAATAATCATTTATTGTTTCGTTTATGGAAGACTCATGCACATACACATGCATATGCCCATATAGGAAGAGTACAGATAACGTAAATATATTTGAAAACATGTGCACTACATACAAATGCACACACACACACACACATACACTCTAGCATAAGAGGACATGATTGTAAAATAATTGTTAATATTGCCAGAGCAAATGTAAACCGAAACAAATCATCCCAATCCACCCACACACACACACATGCATACGTACACATGCACAAGTGTCGTTTGCTGCTGCCATGTAAATGAGTATGCAACTAACTTTGTTGTTGTTGTTGTTATTGTTGTTACCGAACGGAAACGGAAACTGTATACCAAACATTATAGAATTCGGTTTGTTTGCATTTTGTTGTATTATTGTATCTGTGTATGCAACATGCATAATATCCATACGAATGGGTTGTGTGTGTGTGTGTGCGTGCATACGAGAGAGTTTGTCACAGTAGATGCAGGGAGTCGAGATAACAACATTTTATGTCTGTGTATGTGATAATAACAAATTTAACAATTTTATAGAAAAATGTTCACAATTACAAAATTTTAAATGAACTACAAAGGCATAAGTAATGAAGCACACCGACAACATAAATGTCAGGGCGAAGCCGACCAAGAGGTACTCTAACGGTTGAAAAAAGTTCTATTGGGCGCTGCAGCACGCTGGTTGGGTTAAAAAGGTTTTTTTTTCAACGCTGGAAATTTTTAATTATTATTTTTTTGCGTATAACTTTAATATGAACATGCTTCGTCTATTTGCTTCGTCACGCCAAATTTTTTAAAAACAATTTTTATCAATTCTCAGATTTTCCCCAATTTTTATTATTTTTTGAAAAAATATTTTTTTCACTTTTCTTAGCATAACTTGAAGAGACTCCAAATTTTTAAACTACTTAAGCGTTACGAAAAAAAAATGTTTTTTTGAAGTGAAACCATAAAAAAAAAAAAAAAATTTAGGAAAATCTGAGAATTGATAAAAATCTATTTTTTAAAAAATTTTACGTGACACAGACATTTCCACGAGTCTGCCTGCCAAAAATCAGCTCGATTGGATCACTGAAAAAGGGTTAAAAATCGGTCCAAAGGCTTTCACACAGGCCACTACAAGATTCATACTTCAAACTTAAAAAAAAAAATTCTGACGTGTACATGAAAATCGCCGATACCCCTGTCATATTCCCCTCTTTCCGAATATGTGCATTTGGTTCATAGGACAGAAAAAAATCTATTTTTTGTAACACGGTCTATGTTGCAAATAACATGGATTTTATAGTCGCCACTTGTAATGTTACAACCGCAAACGGCATTCCACAAATCCCCATAATAGGGTGCCCCGTAACACTTTGATAATGATGTTGCCACAGCACTGAACTCTTTTGTGCTCGAAATTCATGAGACACTATATCTGTGTTTCGTTTATTTTTTCTTTGTCCTCGTCTTTTTTTCTTACAAAAGTCATAAGGAAATGCCCCACTTGTTCGTTGTCGTTCGTTTCAGACCTATTGTCATGCCGAAGTCCTCCCCCCCCCCCTTTTTTTGTGTTCCTCAGTATGCAATATGTTGCTGTACATTTAATTAGCTCAATTTATGCAATAAAAGTTAAATTTTTCAGAATCTTTTTTTTTTTTGCCTTTCGCACATTTCATATTTGCAGTCTCTGCCAGTGCATTTCGTAACAGACAATTTCTGTCTATTTTAATGAAACAAAAGAAGAAGAAAACACCAGAAATTCTTTACTTGATTTTTGCAAAGTGCATAATTTTTTTTCTTCTTCGGCTGCCTGATGATGTTGGCTGGCCGTGCCGTGCTTCTATTGCTGCAGCATATGGATACGATATGATGATGGTGGCAAGGACGAAGTGATGATGCGGCAACAGTGTGTTGAAAATGAGTCTTTATGCGAGAGTTGTACGTACATACTTATGTATGTAGATGTTGGTCGCTATGTGTGTGTGTGTGTATGCGTGTCTGTCTGCAACAGAATATGAGTATAATTGCGAAATTATGCAAATTATCAACCTTTACCTTTTTACCTGGATTAACAGAGTTGCCATATCTAAAACCTGAGATGCATGATAGAAATTAATCTGTCCAGTTGGAGACAGTATGAATATACCTTGAAATAGAAATAATATCAGTGACCTCAACAGAAACAAAAACTGTAGTATGAGATAAATTGGAAAACAGAAGACGGTTTTACCGACTTTTGTTGGTCACGAAGTGATTTCGTTGTTTACGCACGAAAAAAATGGTAGACAAAACCCATTGTGATCGTTTTTTTTTTTTTGGTACAGAAAAACAGAAGGGAAAACTCATTATCGATATTCGTTAATGGTTTTTCTAGTCGTTAAAATAAAGATGCATATAAAATAAAGATCAGTTTTTGTTAGTAAAAACAAAAATCGATAACTAAATATAGATCTGTGAACACATTTTAAAATTCTTTGTTAATGAACATGGATTAACATTTTGATTAGTTTGATGTTGAATGTGAAAATAATTTCGGTCATTAAAACACATGATGATTTATGTTGTTTTTACCAGCAGAAAAGAAACACACAATTCTTTTTAAGCGGTTATTCAAAGACAGAAATCGAATCAGAATTTTTTTTTTTTGCAAGTAACAACTTATGTGCACATAAGCTTTTATTTGTGAAAGCCACAGAGAAATTCTTTATTATCCGGATCCGTTTTTTTCACGTATCTGATTTTTTTTTTTGTTCCAAGTGTCAAACATTTTTCTTTTCGGCTCTATATTGTTTAGACACAATTCGCACGATTCTTTCTTGGCGGAAAAATATCATTATCGATCGTTTTCCTTTACAAATATCGCCGTGCTAAAAATCATGTGATGTGTCGAATATATTCGACAAATCCACGAAAATGGTTAAGGAAATTCTTTCTTATCTGTCCACAGAACGACCTCAGGCACGTCATTATCGATATTACTTGTAAGTACAATGTCGACTCGTATTCTTTCATACTAACAAAAATGGATCGTATCTCCTCTAATTCTTTCGGTCAACGCTGACCTTTTTAGGTTTTCTAGTCTGTAGAAACGCCTTTATCTACCCTGAAGTATCGGTTTATTTGCTGTGCCGGAAAATGTCATCACTGTCTAGTGTTTCTTATGTAAAGAAACAAAAAATGCTGTCGAATCTTTTTCTTATCTGTCCCATAGTCGGTCTTACAGCCAGTGTTATCGTTGTGCGATTTGCGATATTTTTGATGGCCTGCGACTTTATGTAGGACTTCTTTTTTACCAAAAACTATGTCATGAAATATTGTCGAGGATAAACATTACCTAGATAGTTTAGGAAAATAATTTTTTTTTAATTGGTATCATTTAGCAAAGTTCGATTTTTTTTTAAAATTTTAAAGTTCCAACGACTCTTTGCATTTTTAATTTGTATACTATTTTAGTTGTGGGTGGTTAAAAAAACATGTTTTGTGCGACGTTTTTTTTTTTCAAAATTCTCAGCGGTAACACTGCTTATCGACCCTTATTTATAGGTTTTTCTTGTCGATTTTTTGTTGTTTATACGGACAAACAATGCTCTCGATATTGTTAAGGTGATGGTCGCCTTTACTGATTATTTTCTGTTCGTACAGTCAGTAATGACGCTTAGAAGACGTCATTATCGAATTTTATTTATAGCGCTTACTTGTCTGTTTATAGTGGCAGAAATTTGCAATTATCGGCTCTTTAGTGAATAGACAAAGTCGACGAGCTCTTTTTTTCTTATACATATGATCTGGTAAACATTTTCTTTAAACGTTCTTTGTGTGATTAGGTCTCTGGGCACCTTTTTGATGTGCATACTTTAAGGCCACGGGGGTGAGTAACTAATCGGAGGTTTCTTGAGAGTACATGCAATAGTTGGCGATTCCTTCTCATATCTATTTATGTTTGTCTGTACAATTATCACCAGTTCCGACTCATCGTTGTGAGTAGATACAAATTTCATTCTCGTCTACTGTGTTTTATCTGTAGCGACTGAACTCATGCCGACAAAATTCACACTTATCCAATTTATTGATCACGATAACATATTTCACACACATTGTTGATTTAGCAATTTGGATATCCTTTTCAATAATTGTCGTAAAAATATCTCTTTTTTTTGCAATTACACCAAAGTTGGCAACCTCTTTTTATCACATTAACCAAAGGAGTTGCACAAAACATATGTTCGGAACGTTACAGAGTAATAATAAAGTTTTCATATTTCAATTTTGTCCTTTTTTTGTTGTTGGATATAAAATGATTCTTTTTCTGTGTGTGTGTGTTTCGTATTGAAATTAATTGAAAACAACTGCACCTTGTACTTCTTCAGAATTTCAAAAGGATAGACTTCAAATGACACAGTGTTTTCTGTGTGGCAAGAAAATTGCTTGTTTTGTAAAATGGAAATAATTGTCAATGAGGAGGGGGTAAGATAAGCTGTAGATGAAGGTGTCTTATTTCACGGAAATTAAGAGAAGTAGGCCAACAAAACCGAAATAATGATTAACCAATACCATGCGTAAGTAGACGATGTAGGAGAAAGTGGTTCAGAATTAGGATATTTTTAAATGTGTTTCAACGTGGAAGTTCCTTCTTCCGACGCATCTGCGTAATGCGGCAAAAATAAGTAAGAACTTCCAAGATTATGGAAAATGCTGAAACCTAAATTGTAAGCAAAGAATTTTTGTTTTTCTTCTAATTATTACAATGATATTTCAATAATAGTTGGTGAATTATCCATCTATTGCTATGAGTTAAATAAGTATTAATTTTATTTTGTTTTCCCTAGACTTGAGTGATATCGATCCCTTATCGCAAAAAAAGACATAAGCTCAATTTCTTTCAAACCTCGCGTTTTTAAATGAAATTCAATAGAAAATTGTTCAACGCTCTCTTAATGTCAAAATATTAAAAATTAAAGAAAAGTATATTTACAAAGATATGGCAAATTTAATTGTATCGTAACCATCACACGCCTTTATCCTTGATTTCACAACAAAACCTCTACTGTAAAATGATATTTTTGACGCTTAAGTCTTTTTCGCGTTTAGGGCTCGATATCACTCAAGTCTAGGGAAAACAAAATAAAATTGATACTTATTCAACTCATAGCAATATATGGATAATTCACCAACTCCTCCACACACACACAGATATTTCCGCCCTGAAGACACACTGTCTTTAAGGCTTTGATTGAAATTATGGAAAAGTTTCTTTTTTTCAGCCCACTAATTGGCCTTTTTTTCCGAAAGAGATGTGCAGTAGTAACTCTTCTGCCGCAGCAGATTTCTGAAATTTGAACTACTTAAATTTGCTGGCAACTGGTTTTGTTAATACCACTTTTATATATGAAAGTAAATAAATAGCAAATAAAGTAATCCTCTCATTAAAAAATAATAATAATATTAACAGCCTCCGCTCGTCCTGCACACAACTGGAGGGTTATAAATTTGAAAGTCGGTGCAGTATTTTTATAGTATTAGTACTTGTTTTTCTTGGCAACACAAGCATTGGGCTTTGTGTGTATGTTTTTCTAAGCAATTATATTTAATTTGTCACTTTTTATTCAGTTCTCATACAGAAATATGGAAACACGCACCCGGACGACACAATTCTACACGACAAACAGTCGTTGACAAACAACTTTTGTAAAGGGTCCGCCATCTAACGTTTTTTTCAACTTGTGCTTATTTTGTTATCGGGCCATGTTGAACGAATTTTTGTTTACAACAATTTAAGAGGAGGATATTGGCAACATTTGGTTGCAACAGGACGGCGCTACGTGCCACACAGACGAAGCTACACTCGATGTTTTGCGCCCTGTTTTTGAAGATCGCATTATCAGACGCAGAGTTGATGTCGCTAGGCTACTGCATGGCCAGCCGAGGCAGCCATTTGAATGAAATTATTTTCCATTATCAAATAAAAAAAAAAAATTGAGAAAATATCCAGTAGTTTTTGTATAGAATATATTTGGCTGACCCTGTACTAGAGAGCTGTAGAGTGTTGTCAGATTCACCATCCATCACCTATACGAGTGCTGTAAAATATGGCCAGAATGATGATGGTGGTGTTAAAGATTTTTTTTATAATTTTGTTTAGCGCCTTTTAATTTTCAGAGGGTTTTAGTTTCATATATGATTTTTTGTTTTTTTTTGCAGTTTTTTACTTCCTCATTCTTGGTAGATTTTCTCATGCTTTTGAGGTCTGTGTGTGTGCATTTCCCTTACAAACTATCACGTTTCGTAAGTGTTTATACGAGGGTAAGTTCTGGGATTCTAGAGTTGTATGTGGGGTTTTTAATTTTCCGACTTTTTTCAACTCCCGGGAATCGGGAATGCTTTTCGACGGGAATTCCTGTATAAAATATAACACCGTGTTAAAAAAAAAAAAAATTGTTTGTCTGTCCTATGAACCAAATGCACATATTCGGAAAGAGGGGAAGAAATAAAAATACACGTTTATCGGCGATTTTCATGTACACGTCAGAATTATTTTTTTTTAAGTTTGAAGTATAAAGCTCGTAGTGGCCTGAGCTTTATAGTGGTGTGAAAGCCTTTCGACCGATTTTTAACCCTTTTTCAGAGATCCAATCGAGCTGATTTTTGGCAGGCAGACTCGTGGAAATGTCTGTAAATGTAGTTTAAAAATTTGGAGTCTCTTCAAGTTATGCTAAAAACAGTGAAAAAAATATTTTTTTTTTCAAAAATAATAAAAATTGGGGAAAATCTGAGAATTGATAACAATTGTTTTTAAAAAATTTGACGTGATACAGACATTTCCACGAGTCTACCTGCCAAAAATCAGCTATGTTTTAGATTTTTTTTTTTTGCAGAAATCGAATTTATTCGAAAATTAAGTTTTTTTGAATTCCAACACAAGTTGATCAATAAAAAAAACATTTTCTAACCAC
Organism: Hydrotaea cyrtoneurina; assembly: GCA_958296145.1. Lineage (NCBI taxonomy): Eukaryota > Metazoa > Arthropoda > Insecta > Diptera > Muscidae > Hydrotaea > Hydrotaea cyrtoneurina. The sequence continues at coordinate 23,219,522 of OY282514.1, read as the reverse complement.
CGTATTCATACAAATTTAGAAAAACCTTTGTTAAGAAAAATGTGTGAAACTTGTTTTTGTATTGTCATACATTTTTCCTTACTCAGATGTTTTAAATTTTTATGAATACGGGGGTAAGTCTTTGGGCGCTCATTTCACAAGAAAAATGCAGGACCTTTAATTTAATGTATATAAAATTATAAGCTTTGCCAATTTTTATGCTGGATTACATTTTTAAATTTTTTTTGTTTTTGTAAATTTTACAATGATTCTTTAAAAAACGATTGACTTTAACTGAGGCAGAGACAATCTGAGTTCTAAGTCAGCCACCAATACTTCAACTATTTCGTCGTTTAACAACAGGACTACATTCCTAGAAAGCACAATGACAGTCGTCTATTGAAAAAGATTTACGGCCCGTCGGTAAGTAGCCCACATTGAAAGCAAAGCCAAAATTTGGACATTCACGTACGAAGTCTGCGTCACTTCTAAGGATACGCCTGACCTTGCGAACAACGACAGGAAGCTTTTCTCGGAGATGAACTGGAAAGTTCATCCGTTCATCCGTCTTTAATCCCAGGTACTTTACTTCAGTGGTATACCGGAGCTTAAAGTCGTCACAGCGTATAAGTGGTGGACTATGTATGTGAAAATCTGCCCTAGAGCACCATTGTCACAGTCTTGTCCATTGACACGCCTACGCTAACGAGTTCAACCTACGCACAGCCATCACGCATGACCAGCCCTGCTTAAGACTCTAAACCAGCTCGAAACGGCCGTTCGACCATGATGAGTAAGTCATATTCACACCTTGTACAGGGTCCGCCAAATAACTTTTTTTTTGGAAATTCTATAAAAAAAAACTAATGGATATTTTCTCAATTTTTTTTTTATTTGAAAGTACAATCCTTCCGGCAATATTGACCGATTTGACGTGCTGATACATATCAAGCCACAGCCTTGGGAATTTTTAACAGGGAATATGCGGCAAAATATGCCAAAAATTATTGGCCGACGATTGCAACTGCATTCAAAACTGGCCATCTAAATGTAAAAAAGTTGCATTTGTACATTTTACAGGGGTACATTTGGCTGTTGACAATAAAGGCGACCACGAAATCAATTCAAAAAGGCTTGCTATAATCCTTCGCAGGCTTCTTCCAGCTTTTCACAGTACTGCAAATCCCTTGAAATTCTTCTAGAACAAATACGGCACTACCTAATAATTTCCAATAACTTCTTCCACACTTCACAACATCAAAAGTTGTCTGAGCCGTAATGGGATGTTGAAGGAAATACATATCTACTACTGGCCTATTACTTTCACAGCCCACCTCGTATGTGTCACGTACTTATATTTCTTCAACATGTTCTCATTACTTAATGTTATGACTGACAATCGTTGTTTGCTGTGTGGTCCTTGCAACCGTTGTTATTATTGCTCCTGTCGTTGTCGTTTCCTATTTCATGCTCTGCTGTTGTTGTTGTTATTGCCGTCATTGTCCTTATATTCCCCGACCTAATATTACATGATAATTTTATTTTTAATGCTTCGCTCTGTACAGAGCTGTTATTTTTTTCTTTTGCTGTGTTTACTTTTATTTGCATGTTGTACCCACAATTTTCCAAATAATTTGTGTAATTTGATGGCTTGTTACTGCTAAAAGACAGACGGACAGACGGAGATGTCGCATTAAAACAATTTTGGTTGAATGAATTGAAATAAAGACACTCACGAGAATTTAGGGATTTGAAAAAAAGCAACTTACCAGGTTTTTGAATGGTAATTGGCGAAAATGAAGAAAGTTGTTCAAATGTCAGTGGAGAAGACGTTGGCTACATTTTAATTTTTCTTATATTCCTCGATGCTAAATGGAATTTAGTTTAAGAGCAACTTAAAGGTTAAATAACTTTAGCTCTTCAGTTTTAGATCTTCAGTTTTTTTAAGGTATTCGCTTTTTCCCCATCCGGAATCTCATACAATTGCGAGTTTTGCAATTGAAAACAATAACACGCAAATTGCATAAAAAATAAAATTCAATTATTAACAATGACAGCACGGAGACCGGGTAAAAAAAATTTAAATTAGACAACGCAATAAAAGAGTCATAACAATTTGTTTGCCATCAAAAATTCATTTAAAGCTAATTTTACAGATTAAAATTTCATGGCAGCGACATGAGCACTGACAACAGCCACGCAGTGTCATCATGGAGAAAAAGTAGAGCACACTCGTGTGGTACAGTCGGTGAATGGAGCAGAGCATATTGGGAGATTTAATAAATGGAGAGTTGTAAAGAGCAACGCGTTGGGCGCCAAAAATTACATTTATTTCATTCAATTCAAAAAAAAGAAAAAAAATATTTAAACCGATGATTGTCTATCAACACTCTCGCATTGCTGTAACTCTCGTATATATTTAAATTTATATTGGAAACAATTGCAGTGCAATGAGACCGAACGGTAGCCAGGTTCGTTTTGATCGGAGTCTTTCGCCGTTTGTTGGCATGGAAAACGTATAAATTCATTGTAGTCCGGTAGACTTTAAGACAAGGCTAATGTTTCGGCAATATTTGGTTTTCTAACACCTAAAGTCCTTACTGGATTGAGAGTCGCAGACAAAGCTTATACAATAATCCAAACACGCAATGACTACTCATGACTTATTTTAATTTCCCTGAACACCGTTAGCCACAAAAATGGACGAATACTAGAACGGTGACACCCAACGTGGGTTTAATAAAATTACCACATGAAATAGTCCGAAAACGCAATCACTACTCATAACTTATTTTAAACTCTCTGAACACCGTACACCATAAAAGTTGGGAATTACTAGATCAGTGACAACCTGAGTTAAATAAAGTCTATAGATATGGCGCCCAACTCTGTGATCACCGTACGCTGCAAAAGGGGAATACAGGAACGGTGACAACCTGAGTCATAGATATGGCGCCCAACGTGGGCAAATGAAATCACCATATTAACGCAGTACATTATACACTTTGGGAAGAATAATAGAAATGTGAGCTTAACCACATTGTAAATTTGGCGCCCAACATGAACACGATGACAACCTAAGCTAGACTCACCACATTGTTGAAAGCATCATTAAGAGGGTAAAGAACTTTGCTTACAAAAATTCCAATAAAAATACGAGATATGTGACGAACAACCTACTAAGCACTACGACAGCCACAATTTCAGTCTCTCTAAAATTCTATTTAAATGGCGCCCAAGGAAGCACATAAGAGAATTTCAAATAATAGACTGAAAATGGGTGCGATTTTTGGGAATTCAGAGATGTATGACAACCAACCTTCTAAAAACTTCTCAGTCAGAGTTAGAAAACGCGCGTATAAGTCAGGACTCTATGAAACCGTATTTGTATGGCGCCCAACGAAGTACAAGAGATAGTTTCAAATAATAAACTGAAAAGTGACTGAAAATGGGTGCGATTTTTGGGAATTCAGAGATGTATGACAACCAACGTACTAAGCACTATGACAGACATAGTTAGACAATGCATGTCCGGTTTCTATGAAATTCTATTTATATGGCGCCCAACGAGGGAAATAATAAACTGGAATATGATTGAAAATGGGAGCGATTTTTGGCAATGCACAGCCATATTTTGTTAAATGGCGCCTAACGAAGGACATGGCGGAGTTGCAAATAATAAACTGAACAATGATTGAAAATAGGTGTGACTTTTGGGACATTAAAACCATCATCTTTACTACGACTGTCAAGATCAAGCGGTTCCGTCTATTTCAACTGTGACTAGGTTGATTTGCTTCAACAATGGGAGACATTTTGGTCAGGCATTTTAAAAAATTGTGCAGTAGTTTCGAATTTTCTAAACAAATACTCAGCCATTGTGATTTCTTAAATTGTGGCGCCCAACGTGATCAGCGCTAGTTTTCGCCATTGACTCTAAGAGTTTCCCTTGAGGCATTTTCTTCGTAAACCTTCAGCAATGCAATTGATTTGTGATTAATACCATTTCACCTTGACAACGGCATACACAGCAAAAATACAATTAACCATTTGAATATGAGTAAAACAATGTATGCAAACGCTGCAGTGACACACATGCAACACCGAACCGAACGGATCCGTTATTAGCACCGGATTCAAAACTGCACGAAAACCATATAAAAACCACTGACTCCATAAACTCAAACACAATATAATGACAATAAAAGATAATGACATTTGGTTAGACCACCCGGGAAAAAGGGGGACGACAACATAAAAACATGTGTCGTTGGGAGTATGCCATGGAATGCAAGTGCCATAAATGCCAACACACACATATACATAGAGCAAATGTCTCTGTATGCATCCCACAGTCGGTATGTACTCCAACATATCGAGACGATATGAAACTGTATTTGTATCTAGAAACCGATAAAACACTAACACACACATATGTAAATTTTTTTTTTTTAGTTGTCCAATGGTGCTGCTCTCTTGCGAGACCATCACAGCCAAACGAGTCAATGACGTGTATCTTGAATTTTTGTCTATCGGTCTATCGGTTATCATTCGTTTCGTTCCTTTGTGCTACAGATGTGAAAGGGCTGAAAATGGCGCCAATTTCCATGGAATCACGAACAATACGTAGAAGACAAAAAAGAAGAACATATTGACCACGCTTAGCTACTGTCAAGTGGCCAAAATGAAGATGGCACGTGTCCTTCGTTTGATATTTTCTTTTGAATATACAAATTTTTGAGAGTTGATAATGGTCGTCGTCGGTTGAGATATTTATAAGCAAAAAAGGTGACCAGCTTCAGTTGTAATGATTTAAACGTTTAGTGAGTTAAATAAGAGACAGGTGGAAATATAGGAAATTACATTTTTCAATTTATCAGCGCCATCTGTTGTCAGTTGAAAAACTATAAGTTGTATGATTCAACTCTAACTGTTTGTATTAGTAGGATATGGTGAAGCTTTATTTATCGATATATTGGTATTGTTGTTGTAGGCGCTACGAAATGACCCCCAAACGAACAAATTAAATAATCTCCACAAAAAATTAAATAATTCTCGGAAACTCATTTGGGCGTTATTTCATATATTGTGGGGATTATTTCATTAAACATTTGGGGATTATTTCCTAATGAAACAACCTCCAAATGAAATAAATCCCAAAGTTATGTGCGTATCACCATTTATACAAATAAAATGAATAACAAAATTTTTAATATTTTTTTGAAAAAACAAAATTTAATTGAGTTTTATTTTGAGGGGGGGGAAATAATAATCATAAAAAATATTTTTTTTTCCTCAAAAATAATGATTGTGGGCTGATTTTTGTAGAATTACTCAAAATGTATCATTACCATTGAATTAAATCCTTAAAACTCGTAGTAGTAATTTTTATACTAAAACTCATAACACCGTGTTACAAAAAATAGATTTTTTTCTGTCCTATGAACCAAATGCACATATTCGGAAAGAGGGGAAAAAATAAAAATACACGTGTATCGGCGATTTTCATGTAAACGTCAGAATTTTTTTTTTTAAGTTTGAAGTATGAAGCTCGTTGTGGCCTGTGAAAGCCTTTCGACCGATTTTTAACCCTTTTTCAGTGATCCAATCGAGCTGATATTTGGCAGGCAGACTCGTGGAAATGTCTGTATCACGTCAAATTTTTAAAAAACAATTTTTATCATTTTTTTTTTTTATTACAATCTTAAAGTTTTTTATGTGACATTCAATTTTCTTTTCAACTCTGCCAGCCCCACCTGGTCACCTTGACCACTCCGCCACATGCCAAGCATAAAGTTTTGCGGAGAAAAAAAATTATATTACAAAAAAAAAATGTGCATATCAATATGGCAACGTACAACAATTTAGTTGCAAGCATTTCACGTCCGATAACGTTTTTCATGTTTTCACCACTTCGTTTTTTTTTTTGCGCAAGAAAGTTACAAATAAGAGAACACAAGAGATGACAGACACCCTACTCGGCACACGTTCCATATTCGTTCACAATTCAATAGTCAAGTGTTGATATTGGAGCAGACAAGTGGATGCGGATGGTTGCAGGACCGGTCGAACTGTCGTCCGTTGAGTGCATCGCCTAAAGGGTTCCGTGGATAAGGAACTTATGTTTGACTCCAAGTTGTTGCTACTATTCTTCTTTGTTATTGTTGCTTTGCTTTTTGTCAAAAAAAAAAAGTTGAATTTTCCTCCAGCTTTTGCGGGAATGAGGCAAAAACGACGAAGGAAAACTTGCCAAAGCGAAGCAAAAATTTCTACGGCATCGTGCCAACTGATAAGCAAAGTATGAAAATGAATTTCCTGGATGTGCTTCAATTATTTTTAAGGGGTTTGTAATCGTTCGTGTATCTTCTATCGGTTTTTTTGATAATTTGTTTCTTCTTTTTTCTTTTTTTTTTTTGCTGTTCTGTCTGTTTCTTTTTTTTTCGTTTTGTAGGGGACTTGAAGATTTTTGGGTTTGCATTTTGCTTTAGAGGCGGATGTAAGGGAGCATTGTGGAAATTGTTGATGCCTACAATTACTAGATGCCGGAACAATTTTTCGCATTTGCTATTCTCTGCGTTGGTTGTTGGCTTTTGCTTTGAATGTTTCTTGAAGTTGCATTCAATACACTTGTGTGTGTTTATTCTGTGTAGAATTAAAGGACGACACATTTGGACACTTTAAAGGAGTTGGAAATAGGAGATGACTCATTTTTGGATGGTTTATGGGAAAGGTGAGCGTTGGATTGGGCTAATCTTGGGCATTAGTCATTCGATTCGATAAGTTGTCCAGAGTACGAACGAGGGGCATCATTGGTGCATAAAGACGGCTGTCGAAGTAGTGGAAGCTAACCTGGGAAGTACTAAGAGATGGTAGGGAGGAGGAGGAAGAACATTGTGTTTGGATGTTTCGAAACCTTGGGATAATTGAACCTTCTTTACCACGGGTTCAGACTCAACATTTTTTCAAACCCGAATTTTGAGGTTCCTTCGTCAAAAGTTAGCCACATTTTACAAATAAGAGCAAAATTGTAGGCCATATGAAAAAATGCAAAATGCAACAAAAAAAAAAATTAAAAAAATAAAGAATTCCCAAAAATAGATGAAAAATTCCCCAAACAGGTCAACATGAAAATTTTCGAGAAATTCTAAAAAATCCCCCAAATACTTTATATAAAATTTCCCAATGAAAAATCGACGGATCTTTGGGAAATTTAAAAAAAACCCTAATTTATTATGGGATTTTTTGAGGGACATTTCTCAGAGGGCCAAGTCGGAAAAATTCCCCAAAAAATTTACCGAAAAATTCCTCAAATACTTTTTATAAAATTTACCGATAAAAAATCGACGCCCCTTCCAGAATTATAAAAAAAAAACCCACTTTATTATGGAATTTTTTGGAGTATTTCTCAGTTGGCCAGTTCGGTCCCAGGTTAATTTAATACAATAAAAACGTATATTTTGAATTCATGGAGAAATTCTATAAAGTTGTAGTCCACTATTAAACACGCTGTTAATTTTCGCCACGAAACAATGGCGAAATATTTAAAAAAATAATTTTGTCCGGCGATATGAAATAACCACCAAACGAAGAATTAAATTATCCCCAATGAAAACAAAAGCCCAAAAAATTAAATAAAACTCCAAAAAGAAAAACAATGAAATAACACCCAAATTTTATTAAATAATCACCAAATAACAAATGAAATAAACCCGAAAACCGAATAAAATATAATTTGGAGGTTGTTTCATTAGCAATGTGTTTAATGAAAGCAAATGTTTAATGAAATAACATCTAAAATATCTTCTTCTTCTTAATATATATTTACCCTCGACACTGATTCACTGACTCTGTCACGCAGTACGTAGGAATTTAAATAGGCATTCTATAATTTTCTATAAATAATAATATATTTACCCTCGACACTGATTCACTGATTCACTGATTCCCTGATTCACTGATTCCCTGATTCACTGACTCTGTCACGCAGTACGTAGGAATTTAAATAGGCATTCTATAATTCTATAATAAATAATAAAAAAAATAATATTTTTTTTTGTACAGAAATTCTGTTTTCCCCAAATTTTTTTTTACCAATATTTTTTTTTTCAAAATTTTTTTTTTCCAAAATTTTTTTTTTCAAAATTTTTTTTTTTACAAATTTTTTTTTGCACAATATTTTTTTTTTCAACAAAATTTTTTTTTTCCACAAAAATTTTTTTTTTCAAGAATTTTTTTTTTTTTGAAGAAAAACTTTTTTTTTCAACAAAATTTTTTTTTCAACAAAAATTTTTTTTTTTAAGAAAAATTTTTTTTTTCAACAAATTTTTTTTTTCCACAAAAATTTTTTTTTCAACAAAAATTTTTTTTTTAAGAAAAATTTTTTTTTTCAACAAAATTTTTTTTTTCAACGAATTTTTTTTTTCCACAAAATTTTTGTTTTTTCAAAAAATTTTTTTTTCCATATTTCAACGGGCGCCATAGGCGCATTACAACTTACTAGTAAATAATAATAATAAAAAAAATAATATTTTTTTTTTGTACAGAAATTGTGTTTTCCCCAAATTTTTTTTTTACCATAATTTTTTTTTTCCAAAATTTTTTTTTCAAATTTTTTTTTTTTTACAAAAATTTTTTTTTGAACAAAAATTTTTATTTTCAACGAACATTTTTTTTTTCAACAAAAATTTTTTTTTCAACAAAATTTTTTTTTTCAACATCATTTTTTTTCCACAAATTTTTTTTTCCAATTTTATTTTTTTTTGAAATTTTTTTTTTACAAAATAGTTTTCTCAAAATATTTTTTACAAAATTTTTAAAAATAAGTAACAAATACTTTCTCAAGCAAATTAACGGGCGCCATAGGCGCATTACAACTTACTAGTATGAAATAGCACCCAAATGATTTCGTCGCAATTTTATGGAGGATTATTTCATTTTTTTGTTTCGCCGTTATTTTAGTCCCCTATAGAAAATCTATGTCGGATTTGGCCCACCATCCACCGATGGACAATAATACGTATTTGAAAGATGTTGGCTATTTTTCGCTTAGGCTATAGGGTGCAATTAAGAGACATATGGCGCGAATTACGACCATGACAAGATCGTATCGGACTAATTAAACTAATCAAGATTTCAGGGTGTTACAAACGGCATGAGGAACTTAACAATACTCTACTTTAAATGGTGAAGGTGTGAGTGACAACAAATTGGTAAAGGTAAATACTGAGACAGAGGGTGATGACAACAGTCTAATAATCGTCGTCGACTGACTTTAGATTTTACTAAATAATTTGTGACCAGTGATGTCATGGGTCACAGGCTGTGATTAACAGCTCTTAACTTAGAAAGATTGATACGATAGCGAAATAATACAGAATGGAGGAGGCTTTCGCAAAACTTTTCGAAAGCTTGAAATTTATTGTAGAGGTCAATAATTGTCACCCCGATATATGCGGTTAAATTGAATATTAATTCTCAAGAACTTTTTCCTTCTTTTTTCTCCGTTAACTTCTACAGATCCTGCTGATTTACAATTATCCTTGGCGAGTTTTTAACTTTGACCAAAATCCTCTTCACCCAGGCACTACCAACGAAAAAACAACAACATTTCACATTTGTTTAAGGCTGTTTTCATGTTTTGTTTTCCTGGCCACTGAAGTGGAGTTAAATGAAGTATGCCTTTCTTGGTCAAGTCGAGTACTTTCTGTTTAGTTTGCCCATCATTGAGTTTAGTTGGAGTTCAGTTTCGGTTGAGTTTTACTTTAAGTTCCTAAGTTCTCTGGAGTACTTCATAAGCAGTTTGTAGTCATTTTTGGTTTTTTTTTTCTTCTTTTCTGTTCACTCTCCGCTTCTTGGCAAAAGTATTTCTTGAAATGTTTTATGTTTTCTGTTGTTTCTCTGTTCTTCAAGTACAATTTAAATGCATTAAAATGGAAGTCTGCACTTTGTTTTTCCATAGTTTCTGTTTTTGTTTCTTTACGTTTTGTTTGATGTGGTTTTATTTTCTTAAGAATTATTTCATTTGTGTTGGCAATTTATGGTATGGAGGTGACAGTTTTAGATGAATGGAATAAAATGAAATGAACTGAATGACTGGCTGGCTGGCTGGCTGACTGACTGGCAGACTGACGTAGTAAACTTGATGTAATTTCAAACATTTTAGCATCCTAAAAGTATGCTGTAAATATTTGTCAAGTATTTTTTTTTGCTAAACACTTTGCCAGATGCCAGCAGATTGTTGTCTGTCATTTGTAGAATTGGTAAGACATTTTCTAATGCAGTTGTCACAGAATGTATCACCAATTACTGACACTTGTGTGCCGGAGAAATCAAATCACTACATTACATTTAACTACAAAAATGCATAAATAAAACCTTGAATAATATTTATTACTACCCATATGGAAATAGATTCCCAGAACAGCAGCATGAAATGTTCATTCAAAATTCAACCCTCTTCAGTATTCTATACGTATATTACTGCGAACAACAACTACATGGGGAGGCACTTCAGCCATGATATGGAATCTGGGTCATACATTATAAAGTTCCCGAAACAAGTAAAGGCACCAATTCAAGAGCCTGAATAACTGAAAAATGTATAAAAACGAAATGTTGTATTGAAATGCAATACACTTGAAATTTCTATGGAGAACAATTTTTTAAGTACCTTGAATTATACTTATACAATACATCTGAATACACACACATACACAAGTACGTAGATATGTATGTTTGTATAAATGTACCAGCGTGGTGCTGGTATTGGGTGGGGAGAGTACAGCGAACGAATTGAGTTTGGGTTCCGAATAAATCGATGAAAATTTAATTTAGATTTTCAACATTTAAAGAACAAAAATTATTTTTGTGACTACAAATATTAAAATATTTTAATATTTCATCCCCAAGTAGCTCTCTATCGTCTCCTTCAAAGTGCGATAAGAAAGCATGTGATGCGTGCGAGGTTCCAGCTAAACTTGTACGCCCTTTGTAGAATGCCCCCGAGTGACACTAGATCGTCAGTAAAAATTGGAAGCGAATCATTTACCATTACAATAGGTCTTCGACAGCTTCTCGTGCAACTACTTCCACATACCGAAGAAGAACCTCTCGGAAAATGCTGAAGTTAAGAAAACAGACACAGTGATTGGTGTTCACTGGCCTCATTCCCCGCCGTATGCGAACGGCATTGGGGGTCGTTGAAAAAAAGGAGAGACAGCTTAGTAATGCTTATAAAAAAAAAATCAAGTGAAATATTGTTTAGTAATGCTTTTAAAAAATCAAGTGAAATATTGTTTAGTAATGCTTTTAAAAAATCAAGGAAAGATAGTGAACGAGGACAGGATAATACACAAGCTTGCAATTGCTAGGCAAACGTCGCAACGCGACTTCTGAATGTAGACTGAATGTGTCGAGGAAATGTCAAAATCTGAAGAAAATCTGAACTATGTTCCTAAACTACGGTTGAGGCGAGGCAAGATTTGCCCCTACGCAACAAGTTAACCCAATTTATTTATTTATTTGCTGAAAACAGAGTAGCATTTTCCATTCGCAACGGCAACACTGTTTCATCTATTTAACATGGCGTTCATAATCCACTGTTGGCATTTTCTATTAAGTTGATTATTTTGTAACATCAGCATCAACTTCAAACATAAACTGCAACATCAACAATCAGCATTCAACGTTAAGCGTTCAACATCAATTCCAAAATCTATTACCAACACAAAGTCAACGAAACACAATTTGTTGGTAGCTTTCTTTCGTGTCGTTGTTGTTGTTGCCTTTTTCTTTCTTTCGTTTCCTTTCTTTTTGTGGCATCATCAAAATATCATTTCCTTGGCAGAATTTGAATTTGTTTTAAGTTGTCTTTCTCTGTCACTCTCTCTCTGTAGTGTTCCATGCCGTTCCATTCATTGTGCAACTCCTGTAATGTAATTGTGAGTGTATGAATGTGTATGTGTAACCACAACCACATTAAGAGATGACTACACAAACGAAACGAAAGACTTTCAACATTTGATGGGTGTACGTCTGTTTACCACGTCTACGTGTACGAGTGTTTGTGCGAATATTTATAAGCTTTTATTTGTATTATTGCATATGCGTGTGTGTGTGTGTGTGTAAGGGTGTTGTATTTTTCGGGTGTAAAGCGTGTTAACGTAACACATTACGTCACGTAATGTCACGTCACCAACATCAGACGTCACTGGGAAACAAAACTGTCACGTCACGTTTGTTGTCTCCCAAAATGTTGCATATAAAATAGGCAGCCATCGCATCCACCACTCGTTCGTACAATTCGTTCGTTTCGTACGTTCAACTAACAAATGTTACACACGAGCTCAACTGTGTATGTGGCATACACAGTTACGGATACTCCCATGCCACACACTCTGTTTCCGTATTTGTCAGCTAAATGCGAATCAAAAAAAAAGTAAAAAAAAAAATAAGAAGAGGAAGTTGAAGAATTAGAATAAATCGTGTGAGCGCACGATTGCGGATGATGGTTACAGTCGGTGCAACATGTGGGCTTGCAGCATTGGCCAAATCTTGTGGACATAAGGGCGCGAAGAATTCGCTGTTATGTGAGATGCAGTCATGGTTATAGTTTGATTGGCAGGATTTCTGTTTTCCGTAGGGACATTTTTTATTTTAATTTAATGTTCAATATTTTGTATCGACCTTTTTAATTATTGAATTCAGATTTTTTTAATTTTAATTTTAAGGTCAAGAATTTTTAATAACACAATTTTTATTTTTATTTAATTTTTTTAAAAAAAAAAAAAAAAAAATTAATTAAAAATATTTTTTTACTAACGACATCATAACAATGTTTCAATGTCAGCTCAAAAAAAATCCTAATTTTGGGAATTTCCCGATCCCATTTCTGGGCATTCTGGAATTCGTTTGATTGAATTCCTACATTTTGTGTTATTTTTAAAAACCAACACCAACATGCACTGCAAAATCTCATGGCAATATCTCAATTAACAAAGATTTCGTTGAATTTTTTTATCACGCAGCCATATAGCTCGTCTCTGCTAAGTCCCTCTGGGTCCATCTACCAGACCAAAGTTCGAACACACTTCAGCTAGGTCTGAGTGAAATTCCATTTCACTGCAAATGGTAGATTTATTTCCAGACATTTTTGAAATTCCCCCTTCTTATGGCGACCTTAGCTTTCAGAGCTAGTAAATATTGATTGGTTTGCTCTTCAATTGAGACCCATCCGCTATGTGGCAAGAGACTCTTTGGTATAACTAGGTATGTCTGACGGTTCCGAACTAAATTGGGAAAATCATCCATTACATTAGCTCCGACACCGACTGTTAGTCGTAGTATGAAAACCACCAAAAAAAAAAGAAAAACAAAAACAAAACGGAAGCAACAGCCAACTCGTAAAGAAAACCGAAAAAACGACAGCAACATTTTCAAAATTCAAAATGTGTGCAATTTTGAAGAAAATTTTGTATACCTCAGGAAATGTCATATACAATTTACCAACACACATCCATCCATCCATCCATACACGTGTACGTGTGAGCAGTATGTTCCATTCAGGATATCATGCAGACTCACCACTCGTACATTGTGGGGATATGACGATGAGAGAAGCGAACTTACTGCTGCTGAAAATCGCATCACATGAAGTTCGGTCGTTGTGATCCAGGGATCACGTATAACTCTTCATCATGGATTTTATTTCTTCTGACAGGAAGAACGAAAAATGTTTAGTTAACAGTTTTTGCCTCTTCCATTCGGAAGGACAACTATAAGGGGGAAACTGTGGAGATTACAAGAAACCACCAATCGCATTATGAACCAACATCGGGGGGAGGACGATGTTTTTTGATATGCAAATGTATGTGTTGGTAATTTGAAATTTGGTAGGTTTTTGTGTGCGTATGTGTGAGTGGTAATTGACTGCGGGGTCTAGTTTGTATTATAGTTTCAGAAAATTGAATTCGGTTAAAGAATTAAATGGGTATTATAAAGAAGGACAATAAATAAAAAATTTGGTAAATATTTAAAAAAAAATATTGTGAATCCTAAGCGCTCTGCTAATGTAAGACCGCCGACATAGAAAGTATTTCAGTTATGTTAATCATTTAAAGAAGAGAAAAATGGAGAATATTTCATAAAACAGAGTTATCCAACAAGAGGTGTTATTTTGGTATTCAAAATTTTTTGAGATAAATGATCGGATGTTTATTTCATAAAAATTTAATTTTAAATAATGATGTAGTTTCAACTTTTCAAATGTCAAAGAATAAAAGCTTCAAAAGTGACAGCTACCGAAAATACCGGGTGATTCAAAATAACACCTCTTGTTGGAGAACCCTGTATTAGAATTATGGAGTACCAGTCGAAGAAGATATATAAAATTAGCGGAGTTTACAAATGTTGAGAGTGGAAGAATATTGTTAGAAAGTGAACAAATCATAAGAGTTTAATATAAATGAATCTTTTGAAATCACACCAGTCATTCGACAATGGTTCCTCCACCCTAGATGACAATAAGAACTTTGTCTGGACCGAATGGTGTACCAAGCGAGGGAGACACATAATATCACAGCTGCCAAGTAATGATTACTAATCGTAATACTAATTAAATTACATTTTTTTTAAATTACATTACGATTATATTCCGTTTTCCAAGACTTACAATTTATTAGAATTACAAAAAATCTAAAAGTCATCAGGATAACTTGCGATTACTATGAATAATCAAAAAGAATTCAAAATAATCAAAAATAATCCGACTACTTTCCTAGATTACTTTTGATTTTTTTTCATTATTTATAGTTATCGGAAGTAATTCCGACTAATGCCATTCAAAAATATGGTGATGGAAATTTTTGTGCACCTCAAATTCAGCCAGTATTTGGTTTATGTTATATTTTTCTTTATCGGTATAAATTGTATACGATTTTAGTTTATCGTTTTTATATTGCTAAGCTAAAAAAGCTAAAAATTTTCATGATTTCTTATATAAGCAGTTGACAACAATTGCTTGTAGAATTCACGGATTTAATTATCCTTATTCGAGATGACATCGTGGATAGCCGCCTTTTGCTCACGTTCATACACGCCACCTTGACAAGAGCGAACAATTACTAACGATCATGTCTTGTAACGTGTGATCATGCAGGATACGTGCAAATCGCATGGGCAGTGATTATTTTTGATTATTTTTATAGTAATTTAAAGTAATCTTGATTACTTTTGGATTATTTATAATTGTAATCAAGTATTGATCACAAATTGTTAAATGGAGGATTTTATACGCAACACAATTATTTTTAAAAGTAATCTAATTGATTAGTAATCGGAATCGGAGTATAACAGCTGCATTTATGAAAAAAGGTTTGTCAACTTTCAATCAACTTTCCTACTTCTCTATTTGTTTTTAATAATTCAATGCTTACCTACGTAGAATAGCGAAAGCTCCATAAAGGAACATGAGGGAACTTCGTGAGATGTAATTTGTATACTCACTAATTGAATTCAATGCTTACCTGGAATAAAGAAAGAGAATAATTATGGCAATTGTAATATTTTTATAAAACATTTAAGAATTATGAGAATGTAAATGAATTGTACACAACGAACTTATTATTTTATGGCACCACTTAAAGTTAGACAGGCGGAAATAAGATGAAATTATAGTTAACATTCAAGAAAAATTCGTGTAGAGAAAAACTAGGCATTAATTATCATAAACCTCTACAATAAAATATAGTCCCGTGTAGAGAAAATCCTCTACAATAAAATGTAGTCCAGTGTAGACAAGGCGTTAACCAGGCGTTAATCCTCATAAAGCTCTACATAAAAATGATGTCCCTTGTAGAGGAAACCTAGGCGTTAATCACCGGCAAACTGTTAGTTTCTATATTTACTTTATGATTTAATTTGGGAACTTAATCCATATAAATATTAAACATTGCGTTCAAGGCAAATTGTTAACCCACCACGTGTTAAACTCTATGCTCAACAAAACCAAATACATGTTCATTTATTTATTGTATAATTTAAAAAAAAAACACACACACACATATATAGTATAAACTCTGTAAATTTCAGAGTTAAATTCGACTTGAAAACAGAATATTACACCAAAAAACAACTTCAATTTATTCGTTATGATTAATTTTCACAACTAAGTGTTAATTAAGTCACAAGTGAAAAAAACAACAAACACACACGGACAACATTTTATGTTTACTTTTGTGAAGTTTGTTAAAGGTTTTGTTTTTTTTTTGTTGTTTTTCATTCGATCTGTAGTGACGCGTTAAAAAAAAGGTTGAGGTTTAAATGTTTCATCAGAATAAAAAAAAAACTACGCTTTAAGCCGGTTAACGAGTGAGAGAGAGCAAAATTGTATTTACAGCGAAACAAAGAAAAACAAATTCATTGAATACACTCGAAAGCAATTGACAGTTGGATGTGGCATAGCAAATGTTAAGTATTGAAGAAATGGTAAGAGGATTGTGGACGAATCCGTGAAAGAAGTTTTTAATTCTGGTTGGGAAAGGTGGAAACTGTTTGTGAGCCTCGGTTTTGTAGTAATAAATTAAACCACTAAACTATGTCCTCGGTAAGGAATTTTAATAAAAGTCATGAACAAGACAGAGGAGAGTGGTGGCGTTAAGAGAAAGAAGGAGCGAGAAAGGAATATAGAGGGAGAGTAAGATAGTTCCATAAATATTAACACAAGCAATATATCCTGCCGAAATCATACACCGCCCAAGTCACGGCCTTCAATCTCCGGCCACAAAAAATATGCAAAAATGAGTCAATAAAACCAACGCTACAAAAATTCACACATTTTTCACTATTTCCGGCCCAAACTGAGATGCGACAACGAAGAGAATGTTCGTGTGCCTTTAATTCCTGAAACAATTGGAGCTTGGAAATATTCACACCAGGCTGATGAGTTAACTGTGTGAGATCGATGGCTGGTCGGCAGTGCGCACAGTACGAGGAAGAGGACCGAGTGTTATCCACTAACTGTTTTACAAAATTACATGGGGGCGGTGGTAAATCACCTCGTATACAGTCGACTTTCTAGAGTATTTTTTTTGTAAAGATTATTTTCTAAACCTGGCCTTTTCAAATAGTGCAGACATGCAAGTTATTTATAATCAATCAATCAATGTTGAAATATGTTTCCTTTCCAGTACTTTTATAGTTTTGTACTGCTTTCTCATCGCTGCTCAAGATTGCCAGCCCTGTCATCGATCAGCTGTTGTTTGATTTCGTAATTTTGAGTTTGTTGGCAGTAAGTTCCATTGTTCGTTTTAATAAAAATTACTTAAACGTACTTAAAAAATAGATTTTCATTTATAATCATGGATGAAGAACAACTACCACAAAGTTCTTTCAAACGATAAAAAATAAATAAAGGGTATCCAACAAGAGGTGTTATTTTGAATCACCCGGTATTTCGGTAGTTGCCACTTTTGAAGCTTTTGTGGTGGCATATCTTCCTCCTTATTATGAAATAAACATCCGATCATTTATCTCTTTGAATACCAAAATAACACCTCTTGTTGGAGAACCCTGTATTTATAACTGAGGCGCCCCGGTAGGCGAGTTGGTGGTGGGTTGGGGGTTGTGGGTTTGATTCCCAACAGAGCCTTTGGTCTGTCGCTGCAAAAATCTAGCCATATGGTCTGTGTCACCCGGTTTACCCTGGGACGCAAAATTAGAGTATAAATTTACTTTGTATTGTAATTAAAATTTAAAAAAAAAATAATAATAAAATTATTTTATGTTCAATATTTCGAATCGACCTTTTTCAATTATATTGAATTTAGAATTTAAAAAAAATATTTATAAACAAATGATTCAGCAGAAGTTCCCCGCCAGTTCCTTCATGAAATGTTACGGGAAATATGTAGGTGGTGCCTCAGGTGGGCTTAAACTTCTGGTCAATAAACGCTCTCTTTGGGCCACGCAACATTGACTATGGAAATAAGATCGCCAATTTGCCGTCGTTGGTATTTCTCTGCCAGTTATGGGTGCAGTTTGTAAAAAATTTGCACGCTTTTCAGTGAAAAATTAAAAAAAAATTACATTTTTCTTTGAGTGTATTTTACAATTGTATTGGTGGGCTTGCGTTTGTTAATGCATTTCACTGTTAATTTTGTTGTTGTTGTTAGCACACATATACAGAGGCAGACACAGGCTTGCCGAGTACGTGTTTTAGTGTGTATTTATTTAATAACCACATGTTGTCTGTTTGATTGTCTGATTTCAATTCGTTGTCGTTCCGTTTTTTTTTTCTCATTGTCTGTTTGAAAATTGTTTACCAAAGTCACCTGCACCATAAAAACGTTATTTATTCAATAAAATACTGAACGAATAACGAATTATACAAAATCCACAAACACAATCACACACACGCATACGCATACACATGTTGTCATTTGGACCAACTAAAACAATGACTGTGTCATACTTTGTTTTTGCCATTAGCGTACAATTTGGATTTAGAAACCGAAATAATAAGAGCTACGAACAAACTCCATTGAAATAATAATAATTTCTATTTGGTGGTGCTACCAACATTTTAGACTCAACATTAAATGGAGGCAGCGCACAAGTGCCAGTGGCATTTCTAAGCGGCACATGTGGCCCAGAGACCCCGTCTGACCCCCCCTCCCTTACACAGAAAATGCTGTTATCAATTTGTTTTTGGGACATTGTTTTGTTGCAACATGGCCCGGGCGTTGTTGCTGTTAATTTAGTGAACTTTGTGTCATTTAATGTTGATGTTGTTGTTGTTATTGTTGTTGCCTTCATTTGAGTTGAATTCTTGTGTTTTATTATCGGTTTACAACAACAGCACACACACACACGCACACTGGCTTATGTAAGCAAGTACAACAATCCTTGTTGCTGTTGCTGCTGTTGTATGTACGCACAAGTATTTCTAATTTGGCCTTTGCTGCCATTTTAGGCCTTTTGTTCAAAATTTTCGATGTCCACATGTAGTACGTGTTTTTACATTATTGACCCTTCCACGCACCGACAAGTGCACATTCAAACACACACGGACACGGACAGACAAACGGATACTACGATTATGGATTTGAAGCTAATTTGAATATTTGAAATAAATTTGTTGGACACCGATAGGGCAAACCTTTGGTTCTACGGTGTGAAAATTATTCATTATATAGCAAAAACAAAACTTTTCAATTTATGGAAATCACGGTCATTGAAGAACAGAACATCAACGTTCTTTGGCAAAAAAAACTGGCCAGCAATTCATCAGCTAAAATCCAGTAGAGCTCTTATGCCTACGCCAACAACGGACAAATCACTTCAGGTCACATTATGCATATCCTGGATCCTGTTTGGAAAAATTACACCACCTTGGCCTTACCTGAGTGGCAATTGATCAATGCCAATTTTCTCTGAACATACAAACAATACATGGCTGGTGTTTAATCATTGTTTCATCCCAGGCAAACACAATATTTTTCACACACACGCACTGTCACACGTAAAAACTCTTCAATCGAATACAAATTGTGTCCATGTATTGTGTTCGATTGATATTGACATGTACTCTGCTGGCTGATACGTCAGTCACTCGCTCACTCACTCACTCATTCAGTCTGTCTGTTTGTTCGTTCATTCGTTCGATACATGTGATTTGGATCCCCAAAGAGAACAAAAATTTAATTTTGTCGCGACAATATAACAAAACATACAGAATACTTAATCAATTGTTTCATAGCAATGGTCACAACGTATACCACACACATCCAGTATCACATTTAAACAAAATGCATATAAATTGTCCATACCGTCAAACAACGAGGATGGCGGGATAATTAGGGTAAAGCTTAAATAATCAGGAGACATTAAGGGATTTTGAAATATATGAAGGAATTGATTACAACTGAAGTTAGAGTAAATCTTCCGGGCGGCCTGGAAGCCTTAAAAAAGAAAATTCTTGTGAGAATGATTTATCAAATTAAATATTCCAATTAGATCACCGATTAGTTGGAAAACATGTACGAATTGTCTTATTACAGGACATGCCCGCTTTGAAAATTGCCAGATCTTCCGGTTGAACAAAATGTGACCTATGGATTTTGCAGCCACGAATAGATATGTCACCGCCATGAATTTAATTGGGGATAGACTTCAATTAAGAGCTGTTATAATAAGACTGTCATTCGTGTCAAACTTTACACTGAAAAAAATTAATCAATTTCATGAATTTTGACATCATTTACAAACACAGATGTACAACATTTCATTAGTACAATTTGATGGCCATTGACCGTCATTTAATGAAAATTCTACATGAATTTGATGAAAGTTCTACATTAATTTAATGAAAATTATACATTACTTTAATGAAAATTGTACATCAACATGATGCAAATTTTACATCAATTTAATGAACGTTTTACATCAGTTTGATGAAAGTTGTACATTAATTTTATGAACATAGTCAAAACAGATTACTTCAAAATGTAAAGCAATTTAATAAAAATTTTTTCATAAATTTAATGAAAATTTTACATCAGTTCTATGAACGTTGTACCATAATTTTATGAACATGGTACTACAATTTATTGGAAAATGTACAGCAAATTTAATGAAAATTATACATTAGTTTAATGAAAATTGTACATCAATTTAATGAAAATTGTACATCAGTTTGATGAACGTTGTCCATTAATTTGATAAACTGGAACTACAATTTAATAAAAATGTACAGCAATTTAATGAAAATTATACATCAATTTAATGAAAATTATACGTCAATTTAATGACAATTTTACATCAATTTGTTATAAATTTTACATACATTTTTTTTTTTTTTGGAATATTTTACATACATCTAATGGAAATTTTGGGGAACATTTTACATCAATGGGATAAAAATTTGACATTAGTTTTATAAAAATTCGACATTAATTTTATGAATAATGTACAACAATTTAATGAAAATTGGACAATTTAATGAACATATATAAAATTTTAATGATAAGTGTACATTAATTTAATGATAATTGTACATTAATTTAATAAAAATTGTGAAAATTACATCAGTTTAATGAAAAATGTACATTCATTTTTTGAAGTGTGTACACATTTAATAAAAATTTAATGAATTTTTGAATTTAATAAATTTAATGAAAACTAGATTTAATTGGATAAAAATTGCAAATCAAATTAATGAACATTTTAGGAATTCTTCATTAAACAATTGACCAATTGAAGATTTTTTTTTATTGATTTTATGTACAGTTTTTTTTTCAGTGTAGTATCATATTTTCAGAGACAATTCCAGATTTTTGGAAGTAGCGTTCGACATTGTCAGATCTTCTGCACTTAAAAGTCGTGAGTTAATAGTTCCCAAATGAACCTTATTTCACCAGCCTTTATGTACATAATTGCCGAGCGTCTCAAATTAATCGCACTTATGAAAATGCTGTAAAATGCCGTGTCTCTCTTAAATTTAATTGAGGCTTCACTGATCGTAATCTGTCTATGGATTGGGGGCACTCGGGCTAAGTCAACAATATATGAGTGTGTATGTATTTCCCTCAATACAATCCATGAATGAACATATGAGGAACTTCCCTCAAATAATATAATTTGTATACTCATTGAATCACAGGACCAAGTGTTAAAATTCTTTTCTCAACACCTAATAATTTTTCTAAAGGAGAGATTTCTTTCTTACTCGTGAAGTCGCCGGGCAAATGTGTTCGATCTAGGTTTGTTGTGTGATAGTCGCACGCACAATCTTTTACAGCAACATGTCTAATTCTGGAAAGTGTTTGTTATTAATCACATTGGGCTTTTAAGGTCATCTATTGATGCAAATAAAATAAAAGATTATCCTCTGTATTTTATATGTTAAGAAAAATTTATAAAAATACAAAAAGAATTTTCCATAATTTTTCTTAACAAAGGTTTTTTAAACTTTTATGAATACGTATGGTATGTATTCCATTTTTCTATCCGAATTTTTCCATATTCTTCAGGGATTGATTTTTTATTGAAATTGTATTTTCACTTTTAGAGTCAGCCTAGAATGGCCACGCCAAACTAATCCCAAATTAATCATATGATCCTCGAGAATCCAACTACGTCCCAACCGTAGAATACTCTCCGGAGATCCACAAAACATTTTATACAAAAACAAACGCACACACACTCTCTTCACCACTCCCAAGCACTTGCACACACACACAATTTTTCAATATTTTAGAGTTTCATACCAAAAATTGCCACCGATGTCAATGTATGTATGCATGCATTGCATTTTAATGTTTTAGTGTGTGTGTGTGGTTTTGCTGGTATTGGTATTTACAGGGTCTGCCCGAGTGTTGTTTGTTTGTAGTGGTAAAATGTATTTAATAATTTGTATTTTATTCAATATCTGCTTGCACATGTTTTTCAATAGAGTTCGACACTTGGCCAAAACACATACGTGTACATATAGAGGCGTGCTTGTAGTTGTGTACTGGGTTTCACATTGTTCTTCCACTTGCGTGCATGCCTGTCTGCCACATATATAGAAAGGCCCGTCATTCAGATGGTTTTGGCAGTGGTGGTCGAAAAGACATACTGACATTTGCATAGAAATGTCTGTTAGAAAAATTGAAGTTGAATTGCAGTTTGTTCGCATTCGTACATGAATTGAATTTATAAATGATGAACAGACACACAAAGAAAGAAGAAAAACGCAACAAACAGAAATGTTTCGCAGAAAGGTACAGAATCTTATTGGCGAAGTTTTATCACATGTTTGGGGGAAGTTTTAACACATCTATTATTCGGAGAATAGTCGTGGAAATCGCTTAACATTTTCCTTATAGATAAGGGTCCTATGAGAATTTACGCCCCAGTCCGGGAGAGAATGGAAGCCATATTACAATTGTGCCCCACCACATAATTTTATTTATCTATTAACAATTATATTTATAAGTAAATTACAAACACAATGCAAGCTCTGACTTCTGAGGTCTTAAGCTAACCACTTCATTTTAAACAGAGCGGCCCCAATATCTTCTTAATATATATTTACCCTCGACACTGATTCACTGACTCTGTCACGCAGTACGTAGGAATTTAAATAGGCATTCTATAATTTTCTATAAATAATAATAATAAAAAAAATAATCAGCCCGATTCTGAATACTCCCGGAGAGATAATTCCCGGGGAATTTACATTTTTCTGAGAATAAAATCCTCCTATTGTAAACAAACCGGGAAACAAACAAATCATCTGACTCCGAATAATCGAAATAGTATGTCGTTTATTTGTATTCGCTGGGTTTGTTCAGAATAGGAGGATTTTATTCTCAGAAAAATGTAAATTCCCCGGGAATTATCTCCCCGGGAGTATTTAGAATAGGGCTGAATATTTTTTTTTTGTACAAAAATTGTTTTGTACAGAAATTTTTTTTTACCAAAATTTTTTTATTACAAATTTTTTTTTCAACCAAATTTTTTTTTTTTACAAAATTTTTTTTTCCAAATTTTGTTTTTTTCAACATACATTTTTTTTCCAACAAAATTTTTTTTTCAACAAAATTTTTTCTTTCAACGACATTTTTTTTTTCCACAAAATTTTTTTTTCCAATAAAAAATTTTTTTTTCAACAAAATTTTTTTTTTCCACAAAAATTTTTTTTTTCAAACAATTTTTTTTTTCCATATTTCAACGGGCGCCTTAGGCGCATTACAACTTACTAGTTATTTAATAATCTTTAAGTACGCGAAATAGAACTGTGTAAGACAATGAAGCCCAGGAAAATACACCCCAGAATTAGGGTCCAAATGCGTAATGAGAATGAGTCCCGGGAAATTGAACCCTAAACCGTTGACTGGTTGGAGAATTGTCATTGGGAATGTCTGAGAGCTATTTTACTTATCTGACTACGAGCCACGTAAGCCCAACATTCATAAATTTGGACTTCTGTGGAACTGAAAATCCACTCATCATATAGGATTTTGCACCTGATGTTTCCACGGTCCTTATTTATATGGAGAAAAAGCATAAGCCGGCTTTATAGTAGGCCTCAGTCAAATTATATCGTACAAAGCTGACTCTTTGATTGGAGAGAAGTTCCTCGTCTGTCCCTTCATAGTGGTAAAGTCGTCTGACATTGACAAATGTTCCATGTTCTTACCAGGTTATGAACCTGGGTTTTGCTGGTGTGATATTCGCACACAATACTCATTACGGCTATATTACCATATTCACCAACAGAACCCTAAGCCTTGGCTGGTGTATTTTCCTTTCGCTACTGACATGGCACTGTTTAATTTCGTTATAGCCTCACTCTGAACCACCCGGTACACCAACACTTTTGAAATTTCTCAACTTTTTTAAATATTTCAATGTAAAAACTCCGTATCGCTAATGTCAATACTCCAAATACCACCAACCAACCAACCAACCGCCTCCGTATGACAACAGCCGTTATTTAATTAATCATACGTTTGATGTTATTACAGACTATGAAGTAGTTGTTGTTGTTGTTGATGTCGTTATTAGTCGCCAAATTACTAAAAACTTTTACGAAATTAACTGTAATTAACAGCAGTGCGATTTTTAATGAAGTAAATATTTGCTCGTTTTAAATTCACTCATTTACTCACTCTATCTCTCTCTCTCTCGCACTCACCATCTCTGTCACTTTGTGTCTGTGTGCGTGTCTGTTGTCGCTGATCAAAAGATATTAAACAAACAAATAAAGCAAGTGTACTCAGTACAGTACACGTACACAAATGTACTTTTAGTAAATGCCGAGAATGGCGGAAACGGCAGAGCCACATTTAGTGAGATTGTCATTATGTGCGTCGTGCGTTCGATAGTCGACAAATGACGGCATGAATATTTATTTCATGAATGTTTATCCGCTGTGTTGTGTGTGTGACGGCGTCTGTATGAGTGAATGTGTTTGTATTTCATTTAACTCTTTTATGTACAGTTAGAAGGAGGCCTAGAAGCCAATGGAGAGAAATAACAATGGGCAAAGTCGACTTTATTGATCGAATACACTTTAAAGTGGTAACAAAGAATGCGGTTACATTAATTGCATGAAATGTTTCATTGGTTCTATGAAATATTCAATTGATAAAATCTGAGAATACATTTTATTGTTCTAATGAAATAGTTTCTGGCCGGAAAATTACGACCAGTATGTGCTGGACGGTCGTGGTGTGATCAAAATTATTTTCAGGACTGTTTCCAACTCGTTAACGCAGACGACTTTACGAGTAAGAGAGTTATATAGAAAAAGTATTAGACATTCGGAGCTGGCTTTAAATAGTAGGTCCTGATCATTGGGTATACAAATGTATTCCGACAAAACTCACTGATTTAAATGTAGTTTACTGTCTCGTCCTTCATTGGAGGTTTAGAGAAATGTGAAAGTAATGAAAGTATATTAAGGAATTAATTAATCAACAAATCCATAAAAAACATAATAAATTGGTAAATTTATCAATTAATAAATAAGTAATCAACTAAGTAATAATTCACTTAACAACGTAATCTATTAATTAATTAATAACCTAATCAATTAAACAATTATTTTATTAATTAGTTAATAAATGTTACGCACAACTTTTGTTTGGTAAGGTAGCATATTTGAAAAATTAATTCAATCAATTAAACAACAAATCGATATATCAATCAATTAATCAATCAATCAATTAATCAATCAATTGATCAATCAATTAATTTTTTAATTAATCAATTAATTAAGCAATTAATTATTTAATTAATAAATTATTAATTTAATCGTTCAATTAATTATTTAATTAATCAATTAATTATTTTTTTTTAATCAATTAATTATTTAATTCATCAATTAATTACTTAATTAATCAATTAATTAATTATTTAATTAATTATTTAATTAATTATTTAATTAATCAATTAATTATTTAATTAATCAATTAATTATTTAATTAATCAATTAATTATTTAATTAATCAATTAATTATTTAATTAATCAATTAATTATTTAATTAATCAATTAATTATTTAATTAATCAATTAATTATTAAATTAATCAATTAATTATTTTATTAATCAATTAATTATTTAATTCATCAATTAATTATTTAATTAATCAATTAATTATTTGATTACTTAATTTATTAGTTAATTAATCAATTAACTATATAATTAATCAATTAACTATTTAATTAATCAATTAATTATTTAATTAATCAATTCATTATTTAATTAATCAATTAATTATTTAATTAATCAATTAATTATTTAATTAATCAATTAATTAATTAATCATTTAATTAATCAATTAATTATTTAATTATTCAATTAATTAATTAATCATTTAATTAATCAATTACTTATTTAATTAATCAATTACTTATTTAATTAATCAATTAATTATTTAATTAATCAATAAATTATTTATCAATTAACCGATTAATTATTTAATTAATCAATTAATTATTTAATTAATTGCTTAATTAATCATTTAATTAATCAATTAATTATTTTATTAACCAATTAATTATTCAATTATTTAATTAATAAATTAACCAATTTATCAATAATTAAGCGGTTAATCAACTAATTTTATTTTAAAAAAATCAATAAATATTTCACCACATAATAAGTTAATCAATTATTTTCTTATGTTGAACAGACTTAAAAACGACTTGGATCAGGGTAACAAACATTGACCGAACCGAAACTCGTCCAAAAAAATTCACAAACCGGAATTGAGTGAAATCCCATGGAATTTTCAGCTCTGAAGTGTCTAAATGGATTCAGAAGACACTTTAGGGTGTATCACATTTTCTTTCGTATGTAGGGTATACACAAATTCCGACTCCAACACCCTACTCGAGTCTTAATCAACATTAAACACTTCATTGAAAACTTATACTGTTCATTAAAATCGTTTTCAATGTTTTTTCCCTCCCCCGGTGCAGATGCACTGCATTGCGAGGACTATAATGCCAGGCAAGGGTAATGTCGCCAGGACATACCTCCGCGAGTGTGTGTGAGAGTGTTTGTTTGTTTGTTTGTGTATGGGTGGGTGTCCATATAATTTGTAGAGTTCATGAGAGTTAATGTTGTTGTTACTAATTACCTGGAACTAAATACGGGGCTGGATTTGGTGCTGGTTGCCAATATGTTGGTGTTATCGATGGATACAATTGCTGCTGATGCTGCTGGTGTTGCTGGTGCTGCAGATGCGTGTTCTGACTATGGCTCGAATGATGTTGCTGATGATGATGGTGGTGATGATGGCCATTTGTGGTCAGACTCGGGGGTGGTGAGTTGGGTGTGTTGGTTGATTTGTTTGTTGCTATTGTGGTTATTGAGGATGTTAGTGCTGCTGCTGCTGCTGTTGCTTCTATCGATGGCAATGGCGATGATGCAGTTGACGATGTTGGCGATGTTGCTTTTATTGAATTTGTAGAATTTGAGGATAATGCTAATGCTGTGCCATTGTTATTGTTGTTATTGCTGTTGCTGTTGTAGCCGATGGCAGCCGCAATGCTGCTGGGGGCATTATTGTTGAAACTGGCCAGGCTGCTGTTGCTGTTAATGCAGCCGCTACTTTTGTTGAGGATGCTTTCGTTAACATTTCCGTTTCCGTTGTAAGCAACAGCCGCCGAACTAATGCTATTACTGCTAATGAGATTGCCATTGCTCGTGTTGCTGGGACTGATTATGCCGTTGTTGTTGTTGTTGCTGTTGCTGCCGCTGAGATTACTGCTGTTGTAATTTGCATTATTTGTTGCTGCTAAACACTGTGTTGTTGTATTACATTTACTTGACGCCATTGAATAATCCACTAAATTGCGATTTTTCATTTTATGGGCACAATTTTCGTTTAGGCTTTTTGCTTGTTTCTATTTCTCTTTTTTCTTTGGATTGTTTATTATTTTTGTTTTCTCCTATTCCGGTGTTTTGTTGTTCTTCTTGTGTGGGTGTGTGTGCTTTTTTTTTGCTCAGCACAATATATTTTTTTTTTTGTAAATTATTTTGTAATTATAACTCTTCTATTACGTCCACAGACATATGATTTAAACTGAATGGAAACACAAATGTTTGTGTAATTTATGGTCTGTTCACCTTTTCAATGAATTCGGTGTCTAATTATATGGACTGTGGAATTAGGGTGTTTATTGAGGAGGTGATGGAAAAGCAGAAGCTAGAAAAATATTTTCTTTTTTGCAGTTGTTTTTCAAACCAGCCAATGCAACTCTGGTCTTAGGAAAATGCAACTCTGTTCAAATGTGTTAATATTTCCCCTATGCATTCCATCACCCCAACAAAACGAACACCCTTCGGTTGATTGTGTTTTTTTTCTCATGGTGTCGATTTTTCTAATTAGAAAAATAATGTTTTTGTGAGTTTGAGCTTTGCCGTCGATTTGTTGCTGAAAGTATCACTTTTCACTTCCACAATTATTCAAACTCACATTTCAAACTCGCATGTCTCTATTCAGATTTTGTAGTTTTCGGTAACATTGTCCATATGTTTATTTCTACTTTTAATTAATATCAGATTATTTAATTAAACAATTTCTATTTATGCATAAGGAATGAATTGAATGAGAGAAAAAAGAAACAAATCGACGTTGTCGTATTTATTCCGGGGTTTCATATTTCGAACACAGTTCATTTTAAAATAATGATTTTTTACAGTTGTTGTTGTTGTTTTTGTTGTGTATTATTTTCCATGAAGTAAAAATAAATACAATGCTCTTTTTAATTATTTATTTATATTTGAGTTGTTCGTTTTTTTCTGCTGTGTGTGTATGAATTCTTTTTTTTTGGTTAAACTTCAGATCACAGCTCGTATTTCACATTTGGTTTAAATGGGCAGATGTCAATCATGTCGGTTCAAATTGTTGTCGATATTTGTAAATGTACATATGTACATGTGTGTACATTATGTACTTTATACATAAATGTATACAAAATAACACTGAATGATATATGTGACTGTCACATCGTGTACAGCGGCCGGCACTTATTAAATATATTTTGGGATTGTGAGTGGATACAGAGAGGGTGTCGTGGTAATGGATACTTTTGCCCATAAGATCTCATCCAATTGGACACATTTCTGACTGATCGATCCCGTGGTTGGAATAACAAAAACTTTACCCATTTACATTGTGACCTAATAGGACCAAAGACAAAGTATTTTTAAATTTCGATAAACGGAAATATGAAATAATGTAGAGACTACAGCACAGCAAGTGTTGTCTCCCATATGTGTCATTTCAAAACAAAGCGAAATCCATTTACCCCCTCAGTAATTTTGTTTTCGTCAAAATATTTTTATATTGTTTTTTTTTCAACAAAAATTAAAAATATTTTACAAATATTGTCAATAAAAAAGATTGACAGACGTGAGACGTCAGTTCAAAAATGTTCAACCAAAAACAATCTTTGTGCTCTTGACAGAAACTGTTTTGCCTGACGAAGTCAATGAAAACGTGGTAAAAAAAATGTATTGGAAAAAGTAAAAAAAAAAAGTGAGAATGAATTTTGCGAATAATATTCCAATTTGCTGTACTTTGAGATCTATTTTATGGAGATTTTCACCCGAACTTTCCGCGAAGAAACAGACGCTGAACTTCGATCTCAAAGACTAACAATACTTTTATTTTAACATCCTACGTCCTCTATTTTAATGTAATATAAAAAAAAATATCTCCGTCGTCTATCAGCGAAGCGGGTCGTCAACATCAAGGATCATTGAATAAATATAATAAATTGACATCATCGCACAGACATAGTAAGAAAGACGAGGTAGAAGACTAAACAACTTTTCCTTGCGACTGATAGAGAAAAGTCGTCTCTACAGAAAGAGAACATATTCAGGGAAATGGACGAATTGGTACAAGTGAGGAATTGGCATATCGATTGAAAAAAAATCTAGGACTTTACTGGCAAACAACTTCAACTACGACGTAAAGTTTAGGCAGACTGACAATAACAGAAAACACAAAAAGGTCCTGGATAGTACGAAATACAAACAGCACCAATGCGAAAAAGTTATTAAAGGATATTTTTAATGAGACCAGGACCACCAACGGTTGGTAAAGAACATACTTTAGTCAACTCGAAATCAAATTCGAAATTCCTGTACGGATGTTCGTACTTTTGGAAGCCTAGGCTTCCAAGGGTTAGAAAGAGAAAGACTAAAGTCTATGGTAAAGTGAATTTTGGTTTTTCTCAATATATCAATGTAGATGTATTGGATGCTGCACAGTGGTCCACCATTCAAATCCATCGACCAAAAGTCTGTAATATTTGATCTAGTAAACATTCTGGAGTTCTATGAAAAATTGGTTGTAGTCAAGGAATGAGGGAATGTTTTAAAGTAGTACTCCCGTGTTCATAAAAATTTAAAAAAATTTTGTTAAGAAAAATGTATGAAGATACAAAAATAATTTTCACCCATTTTTCTTAACAAACGTTTTTTTTTTTTTAAATTTTAATGAAAGTGGGGGTTAGCATTTAAAATAGGATCATTGGAAATATTTTGGAAAATTTGAATTTTTACTTTTTCTGCTTAATATTCATGTAGGGTACACACTTGGAAATTAGTAATAACTTGTATTGAATGGAGCACAGTGGTCCAGTATCGAATTCCATCGATCAAAAGTCTGTAACATTTGATCTAGTAAACATTCTGGTGTTCTATAAAAAATTGGTTGTAGGGAAAGATTGAGGATTTTTTTTAATTATTAGCATTTAAAAATCCGATAATTGCAAATATTTTGGAAATTTTTCCAAAGAAGATTTTTTTTGTACTTTTTTTTTTGGTTAGAAGTCTAGGCTTCCCTGGGACAGAAAGAGAAAGATTTAAGTCTATTGTTAATATACAAATGCGACTTGTTGAATATTTACTGTTTCTGCATAATATTCATGTAGGGTAAAGACTTGGAAATTAGTATTAAGATGTATTGAAAGGATCACAGTGGTACAGCATCCAATTCCATCGACCACAACTGTGTAACTTTTGATCAAATAAACATTTTGGTAAAAAATTGGTTGTATGGAAGAAATGGGGGAATAATTGGAAAATTTAGCAAAATTGAATACATTTGCTATTTTTCGAAGGGGGAAGAATTTTTTTTATTTTTTTTTTGTTAAATTTTTTTCCTAATTTAAAAAAAAAATACCAACAACATTTTGGTAAATGTCAATAAAAATAGCAACTATTTTAAAAAAAAAATATTGATTTTGAAAACCAATTTTGACTTTGAACCAACAGAACTTTTCACATTCAAGAGGTATTAAAGGTATGCAATACCAATTAGGAAAAGTAAAAGGGTTCCCCATTTTTTGGGGGTTACTTTTGGCCGCCCGAAAATCCACACTTCGAAGATTGGGTACATTTAATGCAAAAAGTCAAATTTTTACTCCTAAAAAGCGAACGAAATATTTTTTCTCATTAACCTTTATAAACTTCGTACTCAGATGAAAAGTTCAGTAAATTTCCTTTCTGTTATGAGAAAATTTATCCCAATCGGAGTTGAAAAAATATTCCCGCATCGATGAATTTAAGAGAAAAATTCTGTTGTTTTCCCCAAAACGTTAGTAACCATTTTGTTTGCTAAACACTCAGGAAAAAATGAGGCAGTCAAAAATGCGAAATCGGATTGGAAAACTATATTCAAATCCTACTCCGAGTTTTATGAGAAATGTAAGTAAATAAAACTCGGTGTAGGAGTTGAATAAATTTTTCGAATCGATTAAATGAAAATTTGTATCTTTAAGATATCAAACGCATTTCAGTGTGATACATAGTATAGGATTAGTGGAGGATTTGTTATTGCACAGTTGAAGTCGGAGTTAAGCTATTTAAAAATGCTGGAGTCGGAGTCGAACAGCTCTACTCCACAAAAAAATAACTCGTATATGGGAAAATTCTCCCAACGATTTTTTATGCTAAAACCATAAAAGAATCATTCACTTGCCTCTCCTTGCCTACATTCAATTTTTTACAAAACTCAAAAATGTTTGCTACATCAAACGTTACAGGCTTTCCGACGATGGAAATGGCGCCCTCTTCGTAGCACCGATTTTTTCTTTGGGGAATTTTTCCTAAATTATTTGGGGGATTGGGGTAGACATTAATAGTCGAACAGTAACGCTAACGCTGATTACCCCCCGATGATGGTTGATGTAGACAACCGAAATATTGGGAAAAATTAATAATAAAATACATGAAAAACAACAACATCGTTTTCTCTTTATGACCTCAAGCCGATTTATAACAATAGTAATTTGGGGGATTTTTCAGAAAGTTTTCGTGTTGACCGATTTGGGGAATTTTTCATATATTTTTGGGAATTCCTAATTTTTTGTTTGTTGTGACATTTTTCGTAGGACTTTAGACGGACCAAAACCAATAATTTTTGCAGTAGAAATCCCAATAACTGGTTGGCAACTCCCACATTTTGTTGTGGGAAGAAAACGACTTGATCTGCCCGTCGTTCCGCTATTACCCCCGTTTGTTTCCCATCCTAGCTTTTACTGACTATTTACATAAAATATGTAAAATATAAATTTTTGCCTCAAGGTTATTTTGACATTTTATTCAACAGAAAGTTCTCAAACTCTTCTGTTCACAAAAAAAAAAACGACAAACAAAAGCATGAAATTTCACATGGCTGTGTTAAAATGAAATACAATTTAGTCGTGACGCAATATTAGAAAATTAACACGATATGAATAGAAATCAATTTTATGGCAGCACAAGAAATATGCACAATATCGTATGTACACAGTTTATTGATACTAGAAATTGAATATTAACACATATTTTAAATATTTCCAATTCCCAATATTTCAGTCTTTGGCAGTAAAAAAAAAAACAACAATTTCAGTTTTTTCAAAGATTTAAAAATTTCTAATAATTCAGGATTTCCAAGGCTATTCAACCTTGTACGAGTATTCAATATTTGTTGCTAAAGAATATTTAGATTTGTTTAAAACTAAACTGTAATGACAGCAAGAAAATAAGTACGAATAGTCTTTTCTTATGTAAGTGTATGAGTAAAAAAAGTGTTTGATTAGTCCCCTCCTATGGCTGGCTATCTATTGTCTGGGCTAATATTTGTAAATGGCAAAGAAATGTCTTTATGGAAAAAAAAACTTTTAAGAAATTATCATAGTTTGTTTTTAAACAATTGCCAAAGTAAAAGAAAAACACTGAAATGCATTTCGGGTTTTTTTTCCTGTTGTTGACTCAAAACCATCACTCTGAAATGATTCACAGAGCAGCGTTCGTAAATATGGAAGTCTTCCAATGTAATATTTGCGTTTTTTTTCGGAAGAAAACAAAATGAAAAGCGAAAATATGGTCAGAGTGTTGTTGGTGCCAATGTGGTTGGATCACGGACCGAACCGGACCATAAGGTTAAAAGAATATGCCAAAAAATATAATATTCAAAAGATGTGTAACAATTGTATTTTTTTGTTTCATACGAAATACGGCACAGTGTTTCGAGTCTGTAGGAATTCCACAGGATTGGTTTTCCGACAAACTTCCATAACTCGCACCACCATTACGAAAACTTTGACTTATGGAAATACTTCTAACATTATTTAAGAGAATTTGTCTCCTTAACTGACACTAGAAGTGCTTCGACTTATGAAAGTTCCACTGCATTTCTGCCAGTTGTTTAGCTTTATCTAGCTGGTCAGAAAACATAGCCCAGAACAAATTATAAAAAACCACTGCTTATATGGCGATGAATGTCTTCTCCTCTCTCAAAGGTAATCGGACTCACAATGAAGAGTTAATTTGAAAACACGAAATGTGGCATTGGTGCCAAAAAAAAACACACACACACACAAACAATAAAATGCGTTTTTCTGATACGCTATATGGCGGATACGTCTAGGTACAATTCGTCGATGAGTCCGCCCGTCCGTCTGCCCAACACTTGATTGGTTGTGTGTTAAAAACAAAATGTGTTGAAATATGTATTAGTTGTTCTGTTTTTGACCACAGAACACATCTCGTCGCATTGGTACTCGTACATATTGATTCATTGATGTTAAAGTCATTTTCAATAAGGTTACATGTGGTTGTTGTTATTGGCTATTCTGACAATTCTTCTGGCTTTCTTGTACAGTGCTATCGATGTCTGTGCTGCTAGGGACAGTTGCCGTCGTTGTTGTTGGCCGATGTCTTCTTGTGTTTGGTTATTGACTCAACGTGTGTGTGTGTGTGTTTGTGTAAATTGAAATGTGTCTGATGTTACGCCAAATGACATTTAGTACTTGTTGTACGCAAAGCCAAACATACGTCCGACCATCCCTCAGTCTGTCCTTTTGTCCTCACTGCCAGTGACAACATGAGTATGTGCACCTACAGCATGAATGTTATTTGTTTTACATCGAATTTAGATTCTTCCACTTGTTCGTCTCTTCTTTTCATTTTTTGTTTTGTTGGTCTTTGTCATCTTCATTCTCAATTGTCTTTCAAACACACACAGACACATCAATGAAAAACAAAAAAATGAACCTGACACACGTTTTAGACGAAAAAAAAAGTCATACCCAAGAAATTGAGAAAGTGCAAACAAAGTATGAGCGGACCACAAACATCCAAACGTTTGTTAATATCGACCATACCAACAAGCAAAGAAAAAAATTTGAAAGAAAATATCAAACAAGTCGAAATGGGGCACACTTTAAATACAAGACCTCTTAATGTGGCTAAAGAGTGGATTAGATATTTTTTTTTTGTGTGACCGTCTTTCATGACCAGAGTTTCGGTTGGCGGGACAATGGCAAAGTTTAAATGTATTTTCTGGAGTTTGTTTTCAAAAAAAAAAAACACTAAACAAATGTATCGCTTTTCTGACATTTAGGGTTTAAGTCTTAGTGGTTTCATTTCATACAAATCAATATTGGCGTATAATGTTTTGAAGTGGAAAAAAAACTAACAATATTCTCCGCCTTAGCCTGTCATTTCTTTAGTAATACAAATAAAACTTTTGATACCAGTTTTAGAAAAGAAATACTTGAAAAACAACAAAAATCAATATTAAAGTGGACACTTGCTCATTGAAACATTAAAATGGAAAATTCATAAAACGAAATATTTGTGTGAATTCATTTTGGCAACTCTATGATGACAGTTGTTAGAATTAATCCATAATCGGTTTTATAAAGAGCTTCCCTTAAGTTGAACACATGTCTACGATGGATCCGTTTCTGGAAGTCAAATTTTAAATAGGTCCAAGCTAAAATTTTAGTTGTACAGTAGCAAATTGCAGGTGTCCAAATTCAAAGTTTAAACTGTATACCGAAGAAATAGATATTTGCATTTAGGTATCCATCGATTATGTTTACTCATAGAAAAAGTATGACCGAACGGTCACAAAAGTCTATCATTAGACGGATGTGCCAACATCGTCAATGATATTCCAAATTTGTCAACACGGTTTGCTTGAATTTACTTTATTTCCATAACGAGCGTTCACAAATAACATGACAACCCAACAAATTACAATTGTTCACAAACGTTGATGATTTTTCAACATCGTTTTTCCTACAGTGTTCGATTGAAGAGGCAACTTAAGTAGATATTCATGGCTCTGTGAAATTTGGCCCCCGGGAAATATGGCTCCAGAAAAGCAAACACAAAATGGCCCCAAACAAGGTGCCACTTTTCATTGTGAAGTATTGCCTCAAAGTGGCTTTATGAAAAATTACCCAAATGAAGAATTACCCAAAATAAACGAAAAACCCCCCCAAAAGCCCAATATGAAAATTTCGCCAAAAATTCGGGAAAAAAACGCAAAAAAATTCTCTAAAATTACCCAATGCAAAATTCCCCAAATATTATGAAAATACCCCAAAAAAAAAACGAAAAAATTTCCCAAAATTAAAAAATGGGAAATTTTTTCATATGAAAAATGTTTCAAAATCAAAAATGAAATGTTACCCAAAAATTAGGAAAAACTCGCCATAATAAAAAATTCCCCAGTTTTGAATTAGATGTTTTTGGGGAATTCTTAATTTTTTTGTTTGGCATTTTGCATAGAGTCCCCCAAAATATAAAATGAAAAATGATCTCAAATTTTGGGCCATGCGACAATTACACAACAACTACAGGCTCATATACTGTTGGGCAAATTCAAAATATATACTCTCTTACGACTTATCAAGTAGGAGAGTTAAGTGTATGAAAAACTCCTGTAGACATTCTAAGACGCTTTCAACAGTAGATCATGATTTTGAAAGGAAGTCCCAGTACAGTAGGTTACGGATATAAGAATATCTCCTATATGAAAAATTCGCATATAAGAAAGTTTTGCAAAAACATCGTGTCTTTACTTTCAATTAAACAATAATTGCTTATAAGAAAACATCGCATATAAGAAAGTTCTGCAAAAAACAATTATTGATTATAAGAAAAAATCGCATATAAGAAAGTTCTGCAAAAACGCCGTGTCTTTACTTGCAATTAAACAATTATTGTTTATAAGAAAAATCGCATATAAGAAAGTTTTGCAAAAACATCGTGCCTACACTTTTAATTAAACAATTATGGATTATATGACAAAATCACATAAAAGAAAGTTCTGAAAAAAGCCGTGTCTTTACTTTCAAATTAATAAATAATTGCTTATAAGAAAAAATCGCATATAAGAATGTTCTGCAAAAACATCGTATCTTTACTATCAATTAAACAATTATTGCTTATAAGAAAAAATCGCATATAAGAAAATTAAACAATTATTGTTTATAAGAAAAAATCACATACAAGAAAGTTCTGCAAAAACATCGTGCCTACACTTTTAATTAAACAAGTTTTGCTTATATGACAAAATCACATAAAAGAAAGTTCTGAAAAAAGCCGTGTCTTTTCTTTCAAATTAACAATAATTGCTTATAAGAAAAAATCGCATATAAGAAAATTAAACAATTATTGTTTATAAGAAAAAATCGCATATAAGAATGTTCTGCAAAAACATCGTATCTTTACTATCAATTAAACAATTATTGCTTATAAGAAAAAATCGCATATAAGAAAATTAAACAATTATTGTTTATAAGAAAAAATCGCATATAAGAATGTTCTGCAAAAACATCGTATCTTTACTATCAATGAAACAATTATTGCTTATAAGAAAAAATCGCTTATAAGAAAGTTTTGCAAAAACATCGTATCTTTACTTTCAATTAAACAATTATTGTTTATATGCAAAAATCACATACAAGAAAGTTCTGAAAAAAGTATTAGAAATGTTTATGGAAATACGTACGTGAGTAATTAATTATTTTAATTCAAAACCGGTTTGATTTCTGTTTTTATGCCGTTTACTGAGTACTAAAAAGCATAGGAGGAGAGTTTAGTACAAATGCAGCTGTAAGAGTGCCTTCATAGGGCCAGCTTTATTTATTTAGAATTTGTTTCTGCCTCAATATCTTTCCTAGCCAGAATTGCTCGAAACTCATTATTGCGATCATTTCATTTTTTTAATGTCATTTGCATTTGCTATTCACAACAAATTAGATTCCCTAACAGGATTGATTGTATGTATATGTGGTAGAAGTGTTTGGTATCGTCCTCCTGTAAAGGTTTCTCAATATCATTCACAATTCCGAAAGGATGTCAATGCAATTTTCTGTTTATACACATTTATGAATTTATGTATTTATCCATACAATATTTTCATGTTTAAACAAAATGAAAAAAAATTCCGTTGAAATTTTTAAAATGCAATTTTTAAATGTCATCAAATTTAATAGATTTCATAACTTTCCCAAAGCACGGAGCTGCTGCAATACAACGACAACAACAGCCATAATAAACACTTTTACCATCAACAGAAAATTTCATAAATTTTGCATGTGCTCAACAGAGATGTGTGCCGGTTGCATAGGGCGAAATGGAATTTTCCCTATTGTCATGATGGATATTAAGGAAAACCAATGTTAAGTCACGGGAGAATATCGAGTCCTTAACGCGAAAAAGGACGTCAGCGACACTTTTTTTTCAAAAGCTCTTTTTGATAAAATTCGATAGCAAATTTTCCCAAAATATTAAAAATTATATTTACAAAGATATAGCAAATTCAATTGTTTTTTTTTTGTGCTTTGATCACAAATAAACTGTCTTTCTCTTCTTGATGTGATATTCACAGATTTTAAATGATTTTAAAATTAGAAGTTTTGATACAATTGTTCAATATAATTTCCTAGTCCACATATTATCCCATTACTTGGGAAATAACCCTTTAACAGACTTGACCCAACTCAGAGGCGCAGACTGGAAAACAATTAGGGATTATGTCAACAGTACAGAGTTCCTACAATAACTTCTCGGGACCATTCCATGTAACAGTAAGAGCGCACAACAGGCCGAATACTGGCTTATATGTATGTCCAAGGACATGAGGCGGAGAAAATCTGCCTCCTCTTCTCAACCTAACCTAGTCCACATATTATGTCTTTTTTAATATACTTTCCATCACCCCTCTGCCTAAATCCCCTTTTAGAAGTACTTTGAATTTCAACGCTGTTATATATTTTTTTCCACTGATAGAATCAAAAAAATGATAGATATTTGTGCATATTTTAAAATTTATGCTTTTTTTTTTTTTTTTGTCAATATAAAAGCCTATCAAGGAAGAACAAAAAAAAAAATAAAAATACTCGTATATACGAAATTTTATTACAAAACAACACTTGGGGCCATGACATAGTGAGTTAGAACTTGGTGAACTGGGAGGGGGTGGTGGGATAACGACATGACAATAATTGAAAAGGTCACCAGATGGTTCAAATAAATTTATGTAATAAAATTTGAAAATAAAGGATGTTCGTACATGGCGAATTATTCAAATAAAAGTTCATTTCAATAAATGGAAAAAATAGAAATACAATATGTAGCAGAGCGAAGAGTTCATAACTTTGAAGAATGTCCATACATCTGATGAGCATGTCCTTAATGATTAATGTTTGATGCGGCATCGGTGGTTAAGTGAATTGAACATGTTTAGTAAGAATTTAGCTCTTGGACTTGGACTCTTACTGTCTTGCTGTTAAGTCATCAGTCTTGCCCGGGCTTGCTTTTAACAGTTCACTCTTGCCCCAGCCACCTCAGTTTCTCCTCATGTCCTCCAAAACTCACAATATGCCAGAACGTAATTGCAATGCCGTTTTATTTACAGTTTCCAGTTTCCACTTCCCTCAATCTACCGGAAATACCACTGTCAATTTTGTGTTTTTTTCTTTTCCGATTTGTTAAATTCACATAAAATGCCCAAAATACGTTTTACGGTATTTTCATTTCCATTCAAATTAAATAGGGAACAAAAAAGAACACACGAAACGTTATTATTTAAATTTTATTTGATTTTGATTTAGTAGAGCATAACATTGACTGACTGGCAGTTTTTGCTGTCAGGGCTGTTCGGCACCGGTAGTCATGCCACGACATAGGTAAGAAGCACAGTGTTTCAGAACTGATTTTATATATAATGAATATATTTTTGATTTAAGGAAACTGTTTCTTCACATGTTTTTAGTAAAATGAAAGCAAAATTACCGAATTGTTATTTCCATAATGTGAATAACCAAGTTTTGTTATGGACGATTTTTAGAAGTGGCCTTGACTGAAATTGGAATAAAGTCGTAAATACTCCACCGATCTTAATGATCTATATCTTATTTTAATTGCAAGATATGTGAATTTATGATAAACAACCGAAAATGGTCTCTTTTTGTCACTTTCAATTTTTTATGAATTTCGTTTTCAACAAAAAAAAAATACGATACAAAAAATTTCGACTTTTGTTTATAACTCTGAAACTGTCATTCAGTGACAAAGGCTCTAAAAGCGATGATTGAAAAAAATTTAGTGACATTTAGACATTTTTTAAAATTTATTTGTTTGAAAAATAAAAAATGTAATTTAAAAAAAAAATCTCATAACATCAGGGAGATCAGAACACCCATCTATCAAAAACTAATTCGACCATTGTTATACTGAGTATCCGAATATTATAGTCGTTAATCTTTTAATATATATTTACCCTCGACACTGATTCACTGACTCTGTCACGCAGTACGTAGGAATTTAAATAGGCATTCTATAATTCTATATAAATTCTGTAAATAATAATAATAAAAAAAATAATATTTTTTTTTGTACAGAAATTGTGTTTCCCCCAAATTTTTTTTTTACAAAATTTTTTTTTTACAAAAATTTTTTTTTTTACAAAATTTTTTTTTTTACTAAATTTTTTTTTTTTAACAAAATGTTTTTTTCCAATTTTTTTTTTTCAACAAAATTTTTTTTTAAGAAAACATTTTTTTTCAATAAAATTTTTTTTTTCAACAAAAATTTTTTTTTAACAAAAATTTTTTTTTTTCAAGAAAAAAATTTTTTTTCAACAAAATTTGTTTTCCATATTTCAACGGGCGCCATAGGCGCAACTTACTAGTTTATAATAATCATAAAAATATTTGGTTATGGGGAATTATCTTTCTAAGTAAAACCTCTGGAACCTGACCAACGAGCACCCCCTAAAAACCCAACTTAAATGCAGAAAGTGGAGTTGGACAACACATACCTTGAGAAACCCATCTGAAAGACTTGGAACGGAATCCACAAGGAAGTAGACAATGAGGAAGACCCAAAAAAAACTAGTTCATAAATCTTGGCAAGAAGAGAAAATAATTGCAAACAATTTCTATGTTCCTTTGAGGAGTACATAAAGAAAAAAATCTTTATCGCGATGGTATATTTTATAAAAATTAAACAAAATGGTTACTTCATTCTACAATTTCCAAACAATTAAATTTTGACCAACGAAAATCGTTCCTAGACCACTGTGCACCACAGTTCCGCCGAAATTCTGAAAAAAAATGCGTATTTTCCTACAATTTTGGAATATTTGATGAGCTGTTGACACTGTCACACACACACACATACCGGTAAACTTGCAAATGTCACACTGTGTTTTTTTTTTGTTTCTTTCCTTCGATATTACGGCTAAAAGCCAACATTGAACTCCCAACCAGCGTGTGGAGAGACGAAAAAAGCGCGTTGTCGCGTATGGCATGTGATGTTTGAGTTGTCATCCAGATGTGTGTACTTCAGTTGTACATGTTCAAACTATAAACCGCGGCAGTCAGAGTCTTGTTTTTTTTTTTTGGTTTCTTTCTCACATTTCGGTGTGAGTTTTTTTATTTGAATTTGAAATTGAACGTACGTACGTACGTTGATGCGACAAACGATAAAAAGCCAGCGAGCAAGGCAAGAGAAAAAAAAACGTTAAAAGGCATGCGAGAGACCGAATCGACTGAATAAATGTCATTATTTTCAATATGAATTACGTGTTATAATTTTTGCCGCCGTGTGTTAATTTACGTCTGTCAGCTGTAATTAAGTGGAAAATTTGGCAAGAGAGTCCGTTTTTTGTACGAGTGTGTGGTCTCCCGCCGAGACGTTAATTCCATTATCCCCGTATTTTGGTTGTTTGCTGTTGGACAAATGAAAAGTCCGGGTGTATGTCAAACAAAAATATTGTCGTTCGGGCCAAGATGCCCAACAAATGCCCGTATGACAGCGATTTTGTCGTCGGAGAAAGTGATATGGAGAGAAGGCTTGGTTGGATTGGGATTGAATCTTCTTCTTTAATATATATTTACCCTCGACACTAATTCACTGACTCTGTCACGCAGTACGTAGGAATTTAAATAGGCATTCTATAATTCTATAAATAATAATAATAAAAAAAATAATATTTTTTTTTGTACAGAAATTGTGTTTTCCCCAAATTTTTTTTTTCCAAAAATTTTTTTTTTACAAATTTTTTTTTTTACAAAAATTTTTTTTTACAAAAATTTTTTTTTTCCAATTTTTTTTTTTCAACAAAATTTTTTTTTTCTACAAAATTTTTTTTTTTCACAAAATTTTTTTTTTCAAGAAAAAATTTTTTTTTCCACAAAAAATTTTTTTTTTCAAGAAAAAATTTTTTTTCCACAAAAAATTTTTTTTTTCAAGAAAAAATTTTTTTTTTCAACAAAAACTTTTTTTTCCACAAAAATTTTTTTTTTTCAACAAATTTTTTTTCCATGTTTCAACGGGCGCCATAGGCGCATTACAACTTACTAGTTATAAATAATTACACTTAATAGAGTCTTCAAGAAATTTGTTGTCGCAACACCTGGATCAGGGGACACTTTGTCTCGCTACAAAAGCCGGAATTGACTAACTTCTTTTTTGAGTGGCGCCACTTCAGGGCCACATCGGTCTGGAATCGCTGTACATAACGACACAGTGGTTAACTTAATGGACTTTTGGTTATCTTAATGGCATTTGTAATCTAACCTGAACCACTGTACATCGTTAAGAGTTAGCCCATGGACTAACTGCAATTTTTGAGTGTTTGATAGAATTTCATGAACCACTGTGCAACCCCACTAAGACCTTACTGTCTGTTTCCATAAAGCGAATTTGTTCGTTCGTTGCTAATTCTCA
Source organism: Hydrotaea cyrtoneurina (assembly GCA_958296145.1). Lineage (NCBI taxonomy): Eukaryota > Metazoa > Arthropoda > Insecta > Diptera > Muscidae > Hydrotaea > Hydrotaea cyrtoneurina. The sequence continues at coordinate 23,177,018 of OY282514.1, read as the reverse complement.
AAATTGAAGGCGCAATAAAATGGATTTCGATCAGTGATGACAGCTTATTCGTTTGGGATTGTATTGCATATGTCGATATCTACAATATATCTGAAAAGCACAATTATTTAATGTATGAAACCCGCGCTATAATGCTTCTAATGTTGACGATTTGTAACGAATTTGTTCGTTCGTTGATTTTGATTTTTATCAGTAGTGAAAGTCATTTCATTTGATGCCGTATTCCATATGTCAATATCTTCCACACATCTGAAAACCAGAATTGAATAATGCCTGAAATCCATTTTATAACGCTTACAATATTGACAAAACAAACAAATTCGTTTTATGGAAACATGCAGTTAATTTTGAGTATTTTATTTCACTCACACATCACACACCTCACACCTAGACCCACTGTGCATCACTACCCAAAGGCCTTAACTAGCTTCCCCCTTTTTTGTAGTACTTGGCTAAACTTCACGACTTTGGCAACGCCAGGAATACATTAGCCATATTATCGTATCTCATGGTTGATGTCCATGCCACTGTTCACAATAATGAAAATAAAGGAATACATTTCAGCTTGATTCATTTCCAATCAATTGAAATCAAATCCAAGAAATGTGATTTATTGTCGTGTCATGTCTGTTGTGTGTGTGTATGTCTCCTTTACCCATATGTCAATCAAATTAATTGTCAGTGTCGTGCGAATTGTTGAAAACCATAATTGACATTGTAAATCTTGACGTTATTATTTATATGAACACGATGACAGTGTATTTAGTAACCGATGCTCTGACATCGATCTGAACTCGTTGGGTGAAGACATTTAAGGTCTTCACCATGAACTGGAAAATTCTAGTAGGTGATCATGGACGAAGAGGATGTTGCTGGTGGTAAAGGGTCATTATCTAGAGGCAGAGAAGCTACACATCAGATTAATTGTTCTATTCAAAAAAAAAACCACGTCTGGAATTTCTTTTGAAATGCATCTATGATAGAAATTGAACCAGCAATCGTCTGGTCTAAAAGATTACTGGGAGTACCAGACGAAGAAGATCTAGCTGGTGGTAAAGGGTCATTATCTAGAGGCAGAGAAGCTACACATCAGATTAATTGTTCTATTTAAAAAAAAAAACACAGAGAAGTGCTTAGAATTCTTTTGAAATGCATCTATGATAGAAATTAAACCAGCAATCGTCTGGTCTAAAAGATTACCGGCCTACACAAAATGACACGACCCAGACTCCGGTGATAAGAACAATTTAAAGAGTTCATGAACTAAATGACTCAAGACTGAAGAGAGTGGAATCTTTTTTAAACACTTCTAAAAACCTGAGGTGGATATCGAACTCACAGTCCTTCAGTGTCGGATTCAGGATTCAGATTCAGACACAAGCCCCAAGGGCTTGGTATTCTGTTTTCAACTTATCTAAACGCCAGGTGATGGGAATCGAATATACAGCTAGCTATTCAGCCTAGCATTACCGGGTACTTCTAATCGACGAATAGATCACACACAAAACTACAATCGATAACTTATAGAAAACAAAAATCGATTTTCAAACAAAATCTGAAATCTTTTTACCAAACACGACACGACTCAATAAACAATTAACAGTTTATAAAAAAAAAACAAATTCAGCTTTGCTGTGAATTACTAACGAATGTATTTCGAAACTAGTCTGCCATATTCCATGGGAAACATTTGTGCTCAATTATTTAGGGCGTGTTTTAATTAGTTTTGTTGTTGTTTTGCATTTGATATACAGCCGAGCTCATCACACTCAATATCTGGAAAAATGTCAACCCAATCTTTAGTTGATGGCAAATTAATTTGCAAAATCACGCAAACCTGAACGGGCAAAAGCCATTAAAAGCAATTCTAGAAGACTTTGCGATTTTGAAAATGAAACGTGCAATTGTTATTTTAAAATAATTTCAAATCAGTTTAAATGGGTGAGCGGGGGGCGGTGGGTAGGCAGAGGGGATGGTACTATGCTATGCAGTTTGCATTTCCTATGATGATACGATATACAAGTCTACGATAAGGCAGACAGAAGCGAATAGAGGTAGAATGAGAGACAGGGCGAGAGAGAGAGAGAGAGAGAGAGAGTTAGAAAAAAAACAAAGCTTCTATCAAACAGTTAAAACAATAACAACAGCAAAATTAGATTTCTAAATACTCAAACTAAAGTTCACGATTCGGAATGATGCAAGTGGATAACACTACTCAACAAAATGAAAAAAATTTCATGTACTCCGGGTGCGATAATTTTTTCTGTGTAGATAACCTTGACATGAGCTCGAAAAACGCAATAAAAAAATTTTTTTTCGTTTGGTTTCTGTTTTATTTTTTTTTTTTTAAATTTTAAAAAAAATTTACATATTATTATATTTTTTTGTGAAATAGCATTTGTAGTTTTAATTTGGAGTGCATCACTACAGGTTTGTTTTTCAAAATTTGAATTTTGTTCGTATTTAAATTCCTAAACGATTTTTGGGGGTTTTTGAAAAAAATCTAGAACAATTTAGGGTTTTTTTTTAATATTTAGGGGGAAGGTTCAAAAAATACCTGGCAACACTGCCATAGACAAAGTTGTGCATATGTCGAGCAAATTTTTGAAATTCATACCTTTACTCAATTGCGAATAAAAGCGAAACGCGTGCATCGATTTTCATGATCTTTGTCTCATTTTGCTCATAGGTTATGTGACTTTACGTAAAAGTAATAAGATTTGACATTTTTTTTCATTTTGGATTTTTTATGGATTTTTTAAAAAAAAAATTTAAATCTTTAGGCAAAAAATAAGTTTTTTCCTTTATATATTCATTTTTAACTTGGAAACTGTTGCTTGTATAGGAAAACAATATATGAACAGATTAAGGGAATTGTAATTTTAAATTTTTTAAAATTTAATTCAATTAAATCGGGCTAGTGGTTCCCGAGTTATGCCGGACGAAACAAATTAACCAAAAAATTTTTTTTAAAATTTAAAAAAAAAAAATAAAACAAAAACCAAACGAAAAAAAAATTTTTTATTGCGTTTTCCGAGCTCATGTCAAGGTTATCTACACAGAAAAAATTATCGCATCCCGAGTACATTTTGACTGTTGACTAGTGTAATCGATGGTGGGATTTTCTACTTTTTTCTTTTGGGAAGATACATGTTTTGTTGGGATTATTACAACCTTCGATATGGACAAAACCTGAATGGACAACCCAACATCGGATTGAAGAACACAAGTAGTTTTCCCCCAACAATTTTTCCATAAAACGAATTTGTTTGTTCGTTACAAATCCTCAATATTGGAAGCGTTATGAAATGGGTTTCAGACATTATTCAATTCTGGTTGTCATATATAAATTAGATATCGACAAATGGAACACAAGTCCTAAAGAATAAGCTCTCATTACTGGCAAGAATCCATTTTATTGCGCCTTCAATTTTGACAATTTGTAACGAACGAACAAAATCGTTTTATGGAAACAGGCAGTTAATTTATGTAACAAAATTTAATTAAAAATCGTTTACCATAACAGCATAAGTAGTTTCCCCAACAACTTTAATTTACTTTATAATTAAAAATCTTTTACTTGTTCTGTTTTTGATAAATCAATAAATTGTTCTTGATTTCGTCATAGCATTAGAGAATTTCAAAACAAATTGATTCTGACCCATTAACAATTGCCACCTACACGTTTCACGTTGCCACCATAATGTCTTAAATGGGAATCGTCAGTGTTTCATTTCGTTTGAAAACTATCCACCATAGGATGAAGTGTATATTGACTTTGTCATTCCGTTGGCGACTCTTGGACAGTTTGATGTGTGATTCTATTAGCACATCAATGCCCAGATAATTTGTTGCTTTCGTGTTTTGTGGAGAACTGTACTCGATTTATCGAACGTTGGGTCAATATGGGTTTGCACGTCCCCGTCTGTCTGTGGAGATCACAAGGCACTGCATCTTACTTTCCTAATGTCCTTCACCTTCACACTCCATGAAGCAACAGATGGGGTAGATCTCTCGGATCAGTGAGCAGTGTCCTATCACCGGCCGAGACCAACAGTTTCAAGACGGCTTATAAAACTTCTAGAGAAGTTTTATATGAAAATGACTCTCGGACTCGTAATGTCTCCAGCATTTAGGAGGTGGAAAAATCTGCTGAAAACTGTTTGATGGTCTTGTCAGTATGCGAACGCGGGTTTGCTGTGTGATAGTGGCCCACACTATATATCACACCATGGCCGTGTGATAATTTGTATCTTTTTTTTAAATTTTGACTGAGACTCATGTCATGCCACGGAATAAATAAATTTCCTCCCCAATCCTAATATCGATTTGGTCACGAAGAACTGATGAATCTGTGCTTGGAAGTCTCATATAAAGACCTCTGAGAGAAATCGATCTCACAGCCGAATCGAAGTCCATATCCAGGTGACTTCAAACGGCCTACAAAGACCACACAAAAGGGGACCATGTTCAAGACGAACTGAAGACCACAGTAATGTCAACTGTAACAAGTGTCAGAAGTGCGTGGAATTTTTTTTCGCGTCTAAAGACCTCTGAGAGAAATCGATCCTACAGCCAAATCGAAGTCCGTATCCACAAAAGGAAACCCTGTTCATGACAGTAGATAAACATGTTCAAGACGATCTTAGTCTGGGTGTAACGAAATACTGATAACTAAAGTGTGATATTCTCTTTTCGTCTAAAGACCTATGATGGAAATCGAACCCACAACCCTTCAGTTTAGAACTATACCAAGTAGTGTTAGAGAGTGAGAGTATGGGCCAGAATCTATGAACCCTAGGACTGGAAAATGACACCAAATAAATATCGAGAACTAGAACTTCCAAGGACAACAAATATCTCCACGTATTCAAGTAAGTATATTTTTTTAACCAAATTTTGATAGAACTTCAAAAAAGTATGCGTTGAAATCAATTCCTCTTTTTCACAGCCGCTATAGAAACAATAGATACTGGCGTGTAAATATGAGTCACTTCGTACTAATTTATCACCATTTTACCCTTTTTCTGGCTTCATTGGAAATCAACTCCCCTTTCAGAATGACAGCTCTCTGCCTTTACTCGAACTGGAGGGCATCTACGAGTCGATTCGACCGAACTCGATGTCATTTCTACTTATTTTCTTATTTGACATGTCATCCAGCTTAAGTGAGGGAAAAAACTGCTAAATTAAGCATTTATCTTCAAGGTAAATAAATGAATACAAAGCACACCACACTACAATATCTGGGTAATCACTTGCAGTCCACAATGCAATATTAAATTACGCATTCGAGCTGTCGTCATAGGCAGAAAAAGTCATACGAATTGTTATAAAGAAATTAAGAGGTGGTTGTGAAGACACCATCGGCATACTCAATTAAGGAAACCGTTTGCAACACCAAAACTGCTAAGACGATCTAGTATTTTTCGTTCCTCTAAGATGACATACGGGGAAACCGAGGTGTGGTGACGGAGTCTGACAAATTTGCCCGGAGTCGGAGACTGGAATCGAAAATGTTGCTCTACCCCGACTCCGATTATTGTTTACTTACATTTCCCCTAAAGTAAATAAAATGTATTGAAATCGTGTTAATCTCATAATGTTTTTTTTTTTTTTAATTTGAAGATTTTCGATTATATGAGCAATTTTGGCACGACTACACACCCCTTTGGGGAAACAACTTTATCCAAGAGCTCGGAAGTTCTCTAATAGTCACGTTTTTTTTTCTCTCAGTGTAAAGTTAAGTTTGCCATGTGCTAATATTGTCTAATTATGACATTCATTGTGTACATACAAATATACATATGTACATACATACATACATATTCCTCACCTTATATACAGTATATCGTCTCGTCGTTCAGGTACAATGAACGAGCGTTAATATGCTGATGGCAGCAAAATTTCCATACGAAACAACACACAAGTGTCAGTTTTATGGGTGAAGTATTACGAATAAACTGTATGCTAAACGAGGTAATTGTGACTGGCGATGACGGTTCCATAACTCAATATCGCATTACATTTTAACGGATATTTAGAAAAACTAGAAATTAAATCAAAGAAAATCGGCGGACAGTTCCAGCACGGTAAGCGCATCGGAGAGCGCATGTAATATGACCGTTGCAATTGAAGAATTGTATTCAATATACTCAGAAGAATGAAGCCTATGACATTGGAAATGATTCAATTCGATCTGTTATTTAAATAGCTGTGGATATTAAACCGAAAATGTGTCATACATTTAAGGAATCTTTCGTTGACTATCGTTTGTTAACATATTTTATAGTTTATAAAAGGCAGTAGAGGTGAGGATTGAAGAAAATATTGAACTCATTTTTTAAAATTTGTTTTCAACAAAATCGGATAAGACGTTTGCAGGTTATAACAATATAAGTCCAAAAAAAAAATTAAAAAAAATTCTAACCACACAAAAAATGTGCACTAAGGGCACATTCGTACGGTTATGCAGATAAAATGTTAAAAGACATTAAATAAATATTAAAATAATTTAGTGAGCAATTTTTTTAAAATTTATTTCAATAGAATCGGACAAGACGGATTACGACAAATTATGTACCAAAAAAATCCTAACCACAGCAAAAAAATTGCAATATTTTTGTACTAAGGAAACGTTCTTACTGTCGTTTACATTAAATAGAAAATAATTTAATGATCAATTTTTTAAAATTTATTTGAACAGAATCGGACAATGAGTCCCAAAAAATTCGAAAAAAATAGATCAAACGGGTCACGACAAATTATGTCTCAACAAAAAAATTAAAAAAAATCCTAACCACAACAACAATTTGCGACTATTTTTGCACTAAAAGCACGTTTGTAGCATTTTCACATTAAATGCTAAAAGACAAAGATTAAAAATAATTTAGTGATAAATTTTTTAAAATTTATTTCAACAAAATCGGACAAATCGTTTTCGATTTATGAAAAAAAAATTTTTTTTAAAAAAAATCGTAACTGTAGCTTTTATTTTCGAATTACAAGCACCCTATTGAAGAAACCAAGCCATATTTGAGATAATCTATGAATTACTAAGGAAGTTATGGATTTTTTCCTAACTTTCCTTTACAATTGTAATTTTTGTCTGCTGTACATTTATTATATTGACTATAATTGTGAAAAGGAGACATCCGATCAAACAATAAAATACATCAAATTCAAGGTAATTATGTAAGCTAAAATTATATGAATACAATGATTAGAGAGCAATGATTTTTCTTTTTAAAAAATTGTTTTCTGTTGGCACAAAAAAAAAGGCTAATAACTTTTTAGTTTCCAGAAAATTGTATGTTGCCTAGTGTAATTAGCCAGGGAAGCACGGCATCGATTGGTTTTTCAAACGAATACAAAATTTCGATGATATCACCCACACAATTTGTTGTTGAATGACCCTTTTTTTTGCGAAAATTATCATATTGCTTGAATTGGATTATTTTTCCCCATTGCACTTTGTAATCGTGGACGGCAGTGGTGTGGTAGGTAGTGTGTGCGCGACTATCACACACAAGAACCTGAGTTCGAAACCGTCTAAGACCATCAAACATTTTTCAGCGGCTGTTTCCACCTTGTAAATGTTGGTGACTTTACGAGTAAGAGAGTAATCTCTAAGTCATGTAAAACTTTCTCTAGAAAAGCCTTAGCCGTTCGGAGCCGGCTTTAAACAGTAGGTCCCGGTCTGTGAGTACACAAATAATATCGTACACAGCTTACTGATTAGAGAGAGAAGTTCCCCGTCTGTTCTTTCATGGAATTTTAAGGAAAATAAGTAAGTAAGCACTTTGTAATCTACAGAAACGATTAAGAAACATAAAGGGTGTTTTTTATTGAGGTATAGAACTTCGAATTGAAATAAAACACAAGAAAATCGTTTTAATGTCCATCAATTTGGCTTTATTGGAAGGATAATTTTATGCCATTAATGTTTAAATATGATTTCGGGCATGTGGCCGCCGCGGCAGGCTCGAATAAAGCCAATTCTACAGGTCCAATTTCACTTTTGTGATGAAAATCAGCATCGAGATGAATCTCATTTTCGGCCCATACACCAAAATCACG